>CM074451.1:25749901-26214901 GCA_037101425.1 Elopichthys bambusa | reverse complement strand
CTCTTGGACATATTTGCATTTCTTTTCACCTTCAAAGTGACCTATTCAGTTTTTATATTGAACTGCATCCGACTGAAGATGCAAACGTTGACAAAAAGCGGAGCATACTGATTCGGATGATAACAAAACAAAGCCTACGTGATATTTTACTAGCATAGTCATATTAGTAGGCTACAGTTATTTTCATTAATAATTTAGCACAAGTGAAAATTATTATTAACGTAACGTATTTTAGAAATATTATTTGATCGTTCTAAATATGTTTAGTCTATTATGTTGGCTTGAGCAAACCAAAACATTGATCTACTATTTTAAACTTGCTATAGCTTATCCTTTCTAACTGGCCGCACTTAAGGTTTTCTTTAAACAGGCGATCACAAAAAATCCCACAGACTGAACACTGAATGAACCATGACTGTTCCAACTGTCAAACATTCAAATCTAAACAGACATACAGAATGCCTATCTATCTATCTATCTATCTATCTGTCTATCTATGTCTGTCTGTCTGTCTCTGTCTGTCTATCTATCTATCTATCTGTCTATCTATGTCTGTCTGTCTCTGTCTGTCTATCTATCTATCTATCTATCTATCTATCTATCTATCTATCTGTCTATCAAGTCAAGTCACCTTAATTTATATAGCGCTTTTTACCATGTAGATTGTGTCAAAGCAGCTTTACAGTGATAACTGGTACATTATTTTGGCTGCACAGCAGCTCTTAAAGAATAGTGTCAATGCAGGCAGATCAAAACACTGTTGAATATCAAATGTCAAATATCAAGTGTCCCCAACTAAGCAAGCCAAAGGCGACAGCGGCAAGAAACCCAAACTCCAACAGGTGACATCAGGTGGCAAACAGGTGTTAAAAAGGAGAAAAAACCTTGGGAGAAACCAGGCTTAGTCGGGGGGCCAGTTCTCCTCTGGCAAAAAGTGCTTTGTTACGATTCAGGTTGCTATCATAAGTCAGATAGGATCACAACATTCAAAGTATTTAATTCAGTTCCACCCAGTCTATCTATCTGTCTGTCTGTCTATCTATCTATGTCTGTCTATTTGTCTGTCCGTCTATCTATCTATCTATGTCTGTCTATCTATCTGTCTCCCTGTCTATCTATCTATCTAGGCTATCTGTCTACCTATCTATGTCTGTCTGTCTATCCATGTCTGTCTGCCTGTCTATCTATCTATCTGTCTACCTATCTATCTATGTCGGTCTATCTATCTGTCTGTCCGTCTGTCTGGCTATCTGTCTACCTATCTATCTATGTCTGTCTGTCTATCTATGTCTGTCTGTCTATCTATCTATCTATGTCTGTCTATCTGTCTGTCTACCTATCTATCTATGTCGGTCTGTCTATCTATCTATGTCTGTCTATCTATCTATCTATCTATCTATCTATCTATCTATCTATCTATGTCTGTCTATCTATCTATCTATCTAGGCTATCTGTCTACCTATCTATGTCTGTCTGTCTGTCTGTCTGGCTATCTGTCCAACTATCTATCTATGTCTATCTATCTATCTATCTATCTATGTCTGTCTGTCTATCTATCTATCTATCTATGTCTGTCTGTCTGTCTGGCTGGCTATCTGTCCAACTATCTATCTATCTATCTATCTATCTATCTATGTCTATCTATCTATCTATCTATCTATCTATCTATCTATCTATGTGTCTGTCTATCTATCTATCTATCTATCTATCTATCTCTGTCTGTCTATCTAATTCAATTCAACTCAACTCAACTCAAAATTGCTTTATTGGCATGAGCGCAGTGTGAAAAGCCCTATAGTAAATTATACTACATATCCCGCACCGGCTTGGTTGTTTCATTGGTCATTAATAGGCCTACAATAAATATTAATTTGGTTTAACATGGTTATCCTAATTTGTATTAATAATCATTAAACTAATCATAAATCAAAATAATCTGCCCACAAGTACAAACACATCAATCATTTTTTGTATGTGTTGCAACTATTATTTTTAGTATCTTGAAACCTCCTGTCCAACTTTTCAAATGGCTGTTTAATTAGATTATAGGACAACACAGAGTAATAAAACAAGAGCTGTGATCAGTAGATGAAAAGCAGACTTTTATTAACAAACATCTATTTACACTGTGGTCAGCAAACACGTGTTGATGGACAGGCAGTCAAAGTAGAACTATGGAGACCAAACACAGGAAAGAGTTACAAAAAGCGCTTAAAAACACCTGTAAAAAGAGAGAGCAATGAAGATGAGAGGAAAAGGTGTGATAAATCTATATCATTCCTTTTCATATTATAACACTTATGCCGCAGACTATTATTGCTGGCTTATATTCAATATCCTAAAATCTACAATTACAAATGTACATGGATATTTTCAGAGAGTGGTATAAAATGCAGTTTTCCTGTTCTTAGAGTTGAGATGCCATGTACAGAAGGACATGAAACACTAGGGGGCAGGATAGATCCATGGCCAATATGATGATCTAACAGAACATTGCACAAGATTACAGCAAGCTGAAATTATTATAATTATATTATTAAGTGTTACATAAATTCATCAAATAGATGCTTAAAAAAAAACTTTCCCTAAACTCTTGCAATGTTTAAACCTTAAAATTAAAACTGTCATTTACTTAGCCTCACGTTGTTTCAAAACTTTGATTTAACACAAAACAAGATATTCTGCAGAATGTTCACACTGCTTTTTTTCTATACAGCACAAAGCTGTCGCATGACTTCAGATAACTTGGAACATAGAGCACAAGTCTATGCCTAAAAATACAGGTTCCAATAGGGGAACTTATTAATCATATGGAAAAGAGCAACGTGAGCATTCTTCAAAAGTTCTCCTTTTGCACATACAGGTAAGAGCAATGGTGAACTATTCCTCTAAGAGCATGATGCGCCCAGTTCCTTTACCATCAGGCCACAAGAACCCAAAATGTTGCCAATACAGTACACACATCTCGTGATATGAAACATCTGGGATTACAAGCAACTCAACAATGTAATTATGAAAGTTAGAAAATCTTGTTCATACTGACCTTCGCCCTTCACGTCTCATTTTGGAAAGAAATACACAGCCCCTCTCGTCAAAACATGTCATACACACTATGATACATGTAACATTGCATGTCAGGTCAGTCAGTTGTGCTTTGAGGTTTATGTTTCCAGTAAACAGTTACAGTAGCTCTGCATCTACAGTGAAAGACATTGACAGCCACTCAACCGTTGTCATATTCATATAAAGACATGCTGACGATTTGTTCACAAACAACTGATATTTGATTACAAGCACCATTCAAATGAAAGAACCACTATCTGTTTCATAATACCAGCCAGTCCTATAATGATAATGAAAAACAATAGTATGAGGTTATGTAGTATATTGTACTGACTATCGGAAGATGCCCAAACTAGTTTGTTGTTAGATCTAAAGGCTGATTATACAAATACATTGTGCAATAAATGATGATTATTAACATTAAAAATACCGACGGGCATGTGCAGTGACCCCAAAATGTTTGAACGCTCAAGTCACACTTAAAATGCACAAATTCCATTGCATTAGATACAAAATATTAAACCAAGAAGCATCTGCAAACAAATTAACCATTTTAGCAAGGTGATTTTCAGTCACACTTAGAAGAAAAGGTTCTATATAGAAACATAAAAGATTCTGTCAGACGCTTCATATATAGAACCACTTACGGGTTCTAACCATGGGATCATTTTGTGGAATTAGTTTTAATTAATTTTTTTATTTCAATTAAATGTTATGAACTAAACAGCTCGGTATGAATTAAACAGCTAAAACTTACTTTATCACTAGAAAAAATTGAAATAACCCATTAAACATGAAAGTATTATGAAGTCATTTATTTCTCCTTATACACTTAAAAGATTCCAGAAGGTGTTGTTCACAATGATGCCATCAGTGTTGGGGGAAGTTACTTTTACAAGTAATGTATTACAATATTGCATTTCTCCCTAAAAAAATAACTAATTGCATTAGTTACTTTTTGTGTAAATGTTTTACGTTACTTTTGCGTTACTTTTTCTCATGGGCTGGGCTTGCTTGTTTGTTTTTTAATAACAAAAAAAGTTCTATTTTTGGCAAATGTACAGGCCTTTTCACACCAAAAGTTTCTGCTTATTAGTATGGTTGAATTGGATCATTGGTCAACAGCAAAAACATTGGGTAATAAAGTGAGATTCATAAATATACATAGAGTATATTTGTGTTATTTAACATATTTATTTATTGAAGGTTTGCATAAAATTCTGAGTTTGCATTTCACTGTTTTTATTCATTTTGAGGAATACATTTACTCCTGATTTCTCTCAACATGGGGACAGGAGAGCTGTCAGTCATTGAATGGGAAAACAAAGTAACTTGCGTTACTTATTTGAAAAAGTAACTCAGAAGTAATGTGTTACTTTACTAGTTACTTGAAAAAAGTAATCCGATTACATAACCTGTGTAACTGAGGCGAAACCGCGTTCCCTTGCGTTACTTATTTGAAAAAGTAACTCAGAAGTAATGTGTTACTTTACTAGTTACTTGAAAAAAGTAATCTGATTACGTAACCTGTGTAACTGAGGCGAAACCGTGTTCCCTTGGCATTACTTGTTTGAAAAAGTAACTCAGAAGTAATGTTACTTTACTACTTACTTGAAAAAAGTAATCTGATTACATAACCTGTGTTACTGAGGCGAAACCGCATTCCTTTGCCTCACTTGTTTGAAAAAGTAACTCAGAAGTAATGTGTTAGTTTACTAGTTACTTGAAAAAAGTAATCCGATTACGTAACCCGCATCACTGAGGCTCATGCCACTGGAACAGTTCCTAGAAAAAAACTTTTTTCCACTTTTGTGGAATGGAAAAGTTCTTTAGTTTTTTTTTTTTTTTTTTTAAAGTTCTATAAAGAACATTTATTTTTAAGAGTGATATAGAACCTTTCTGGCATAAAGGCTTCTTTAATATTGAGTCAAGAACCCTGGTGTTCTATACAGAACCCCCAATAAGTGTGTATAAACTATATTTGATCTAATGTCATGACATTCATACATTGTTTAGTGTGATTGGAGTGTCTAAATACAGTGATTTTGGGATCATTGAATAAAACTAGAGCAAAAAACTAAAATTGAATCTGACAGTGAACCATGAGAATCATACATCACACTATGACATAAAACAATTTTCAGAACAGCTGTAATTCTTTCTTGTATTTATATTTTATGCTTCCTTTGCTTCTATTTTTGACTACCACAGGAGTTTAGCTCGCTTTGTCTTATATTTTCCGGCCACACCCTCTGTCCTCCTCTCGGCTCCCTCCTCTGTTTTACTGTGCAAATCCTGTGTGAAGGTAAACAGCAGCACACAATGGCCCTCCTCACATACACAAACAGAGCTGGAACTCTGTGAACCTCAACATCTGAACTCCCACCGAATAACTCAATGCATGGACCACACACAACACCGGTCAAAATACAGGACCTTTTTGTTTAGATATGCTTTACAGCCATTTGTAAGAGCACCTCAATGAGGCGGCTGGAACAATGTTCCAGAGCATCTGATGGAGCGACTGTGTTTTGTCCAGAGCTGTGAATCTTCAACACTTCTTCCAAACCAGAAGGGGCTGATTTAGGATGAATTAGGCAAGTGTTTTAAACAGAGGAGAGGCAGAGAGGAGGAATGGGCAGAGCGGCTCCTCTTTAGGACACGCTTTCATTTACGAAGACCTGAAAAACACAAACAGACATTGAGAAATGTTATTAGAGTTAACCAGCATATCGGTTCAACAGATCATTTTGGCGTTGACAGATGCTTTTTGGTTGCCGTCGGTTTTTATTTGGAGTGTTTGTTTTTTGTATGTAAACACTTTATTTTACTTTATTTGCAGTTTGTTATTTTAGGTGTTTCAGTTCAATTTGAATGTATACGCTCCCCAAAACGTTGGGGTCAGTAGATGACAGATATTGATATACTCTACAAGGATGCATAAAATTAATCAAAACAGTGACAGTGAAAACATTTATAATGTTACAAAAGATTTCTATTTCAAATAAGTGCTTTTTAAAACTTTCTTTTCATTCAAGAATCCTGAAAAAAAAAAAAAAAATGCATCACAGTTTCCTCAAAAATATTAAGCAACATATTAGAATGATTTCTGAAGGATCATGTGACATTTTGAAAAGAAAAAAGAAAAAAAATGTATTAATATAAAAGTGAGTTTTTAAAATTGTAATAATATTTCACAATATTACAGTTTTTACTGTACTTTTTATGAAATAAATAAAGCATAAATCTTATTGCTGAGCATAAGAGACCCAAACGTTTTTACGGCAGTTCTTTATTTGATTTTATTTAATAATTACAATATTTTATAGTTAAGTCATTATTGTTAAATGTGTAATAAAGTTTTGCACTAGTTCACACTGAGTGGAAATTTTTCATTCATATATAGGGTTTCTGGCTTGGTTTCCCACCTTAGACATCTGTATCTGCAAAATCCACTTTCGATCAACCTCTAATTACAGTACTAGAAGTTAAAACTTACTTACAAATATATACACACACACACACCTGCTGGGTGATTTATTAAACTCCCTGAGACCGTGAAACATCTAGAGACAGAACAAGTACTTCTCTCATTTGCAACTAGTCTGATTAAACTGTCATGAAAAATGTCCCCGGGGCAAATATAATGTGTTTAGCACCTCCATGTGCACATATTGAGAAGGCTTCTTCTGCACACACTCATTACAGATCCTGCATAATTTAAGGTTTATTGAAATGAGGCCAGGCCCAGTCTCAGAGGAACCACTGCACTGATCCATATTCTTCTTATGAATAGATAAAAACACGTAAGATCCAGGGTATAGCAGCAGGTAGTATGCAGAAAGGAGATCACACGCCTACGACTCTGAAATAAAAACATTTTCCCCAGACTAAAAATGCATCATTAAAACTATACCACAAAAAGTTGCAGTCGCAGTGAAGTAACACAGACTATTATTTCTTCAGAAGATGCTATTATTGTAGTTGGCACATAACAAATGATAACGGTATGAGGAAAGTCGACCAAACATTGTGCCGCTTCCGGCTGCCAGCGTTTAAAACAAGATCTGACATTAAATGGTTTTGCAGCACAAACATTGTGCTGGTGTAGTTCTCTCGTTAAAAAATGAGATCTAACCTGGAATCACATCAACAGACTGCCACTTTTTCATGTCACACTTATATGAATAGCCCACATGTAATATTTGCCAAGAACAATACAAAAAAAAAAAAAAAAAAAAAAGTCCTAGTTGATATAAAAGCTCCTTTACTGTTGGATTTAGCTGCAGACAGTTTTCCTAATCCCTCACTGGACAAGATCAGAATGCTTAATGAATGGACTAATTAAGAACTTACACTAATTAAAAGAAAACTAACTTTAATTAACGCTTCAGATAAGGGGCAAGCAGGGACAAGTGTAAGAGAATCAATTATATTTAACACAGACCATGTGATTGTGACACATTCACACATTCCTAAAAATAAAGGTTCTTTATTCGAATCGATGGTTCCTTAAAGAACTTTTAACATCTTTCCCTTGCACAAAAGGTTCTTTATAGTGGAAAAAAGCTTCTTCAGATTTTTAAAATGTTTTTCACACTAAGAAAATAATGGTTCATTTAAGAACTGTTCACTGAAAGGTACTTCGAGGAAACAAAAAGGTTTTTTCTATGGCATTGCTGTGAAAACCTACTTTTGCAACCTTTATTTTTAAGAGTTTTAACCTATTTAAGAGTTTTGATTAAAATTTGTATTATTTATCATTTATACTGCTTATGCTTATATATCATTAATGAAATTATTTTCAAATGGATGACATTTCTAATTGTTCACAAGGGGAAGTTTTGTCAGATTTTGCTCACACAGACACACACACACACACACACACACACACACACACACACACACACACACGGGTACTTACTGATGCACGGGCTTTAACAGAAGATGAGATGGTTTCTCATTGACATGGTAGAGTGGGAATGGGTCAAATCCACCAATAAAATCAACTGAAATTTAAACAAAAGATGAAATTAAAGAATGAAAGAAATGAAACTGGAAAATGAGCCATGAAGAGAACAAATGAAACATGAAATGATAATCACTTGATATAAAAAACCATGAACAGACATTATGCATGACATAAGAAATATGAATCAATGTGAACATTAACACTGGAATATACACGACAATTTACACAAATTAGACATAATTATTAACAATGAACAGCATCTTATGAGATTTGATATGCTCTCTCTGTCTCACACACACACACACTGAAAAAAAAGATTTTTGCTGCTTGTTCAAATTAAAATGAGCTAAAGCAACACAATTCCTACACATTTTGTCCTAACTCAATTTCATCGTGTTTAATCCACATAAATATATCTAGTATTGAAGTTTATTTGTGTTGGGATTACATGAATGAATCCATTAACTGAAAATGGGTGGTGCTTGTTAATTCCCATCATGCATTGCATATGGCTGGATAAAGAGAGAAAATTTGATGTTATTTTATGTGTTTTGCAGTAAAATGAAAACAGGGGATGCTTGATAGTGTTTAATAGTGTTCAGTGTTCACTTATATTGCAATTATTAGAATGTTTTAAATTTCACTGGGTTACCAGTGGAGCATTTGCTTAGGCTGTGGACTGGTGCTTCATCTTCAATTTCAGCTTTGCGCTGAAAGCTAACATTTAATGTGCTAGCGTGTGCACTATTGTTAGCTAATAGACTGTTGACTATCTAGTCCAGTCACGTGAATCAATCATGCAACACATATATTAAGTTGAATTGAATAAAAGAACATATTGGATGAAAGAATTATTAATCAATGAACCTTACAAAATTCACTTTGAGATTACTTAATTGGGTCACTTAAAAATTACTTAATTTCATCATGTTGAAGTTACATTAACAAATCATATTTGTATAACTTAATTGATTCATGTGGGACCGATGTACACTATTAAATCATATAAATTCAACACACTTTTTTTTGCAGTGCACACACACTGGGTTTCCATGTTTTATGGGGACTTTCCATAGACATATTGATTTTATGTACAAACTGTATATTCTATTCTATCCCCTAACCCTAAACCTACCAATAACTGAAAACTTTCTGCATTTTTACTCTTCTTTTCAAAACAGTTTGAAGACATCTGGGCATCGAGGTTATGAGTTTCTGGAGTTTTGGTGAATTTGGTCCCATTCTTGCCTGATAAAGGTTTCCAGCTGCTGAAGAGTTCGTGGTCGTCTTTCGTTTAATGATGCAGCAAATGTTCTCTATAGGTGAAAGATCTGGACTGCAGGCAGGCCAATTCAGCACCCGGGCTTTTCTACAATGAAGCCATGCTGCTGTAATAGCTGCAGTATGTGGTTTTGCATTGTCCTGCTGAAATACACAAGGCCTTCCTGGAGGGGAGCATATGTTGCTCTAAAACCTTTATATACCTTTCAGCATTCAAAAACATGCAAGCAGCCTATACCGTATGCACTTGAACGCTGAGAACATGCTGGAAGGTCTCCCTCCTCTTTAGCCCGGAGGACACGGCGTCTATGATTTCCAACAAGAATGTCAAATTTGGACTTGTCTGACCATAGAACACTTTTCCACTTTGAAACAGTCCATTTTAAATGAGCCTTGGCCCACAGGACACGACGGCGCTTCTGGACCATGTTCACATATGGCTTCCTTTTTGCATGATAGAGCTTTAGTTGGCATCTGCAGATGGCACGGCGGATTGTGTTTACCGTCAGTGGTTTTCGGAAGTATTCCTGCGGCCATTTAGTAATGTCATTGACACAATCATGCCGATGAGTGATGCAGTGTCGTCTGAGGGCCCGAAGACCACGGGCATCCAATAAATTGTCCCTTATGCACAGAGATTTCTCCAGTTTCTCTGAATCTTTTGATGATGTTATGCACTGTAGATGATGAGATTTGCAAAGCTTTTGCAATCTGATGGTGAGGAACATTGTTTTTAAAATATTCCACAATTTTTTTATGCACTCTTTTACAGCTTTGCCCATCTTTACTTCTGAGAGACTCTGCCTCTCTAAGACATCCCTTTTATAGCTAATCATGTTACAGACCTGATATCAATTAACTTAATTAGTTGCTAGATGATCTCCCAGCTGAATCTTTTCAAAATTTCTTGCTTTTTCAGCCATTTGTTGCCCCCGTGCCAACTTTTTTGAGACCTGTAGCAGGCATCAAATTTGAAATGAGCTCATTTAGTGGATACAAATGTAAAATTTCTCAGTTTAAGCATGTGTTATGTTATCTATGTTCTATTGTGAATAAAATATTGGCTCATGTGATTTGAAAGTCTTTTAGTTTTCATTTTATTCAAATTTAAAAAACATCCCAACATTTCCAGAATTCGGGTTGTATAAGCTGTTTTACTCATGGCGACCAAAAAATGTCTCCACAAGGACAAGGATTTTGGATATTGCCATTTTTGTGGGGACATTTTGCCCCCATAACGTAGGGTTGAACTAGGACCACGCACACACACGAAGTTCAAGTCTATTTTTATTCAGTGTATGTGTACAAGACTCTATTCACTGTTACTCTCTCTCTCTCTCTCTCTCTCTCTCTCTCACACACACATACACACACACACAGAGGAATGAATAACAGTTCTCTGAATGAGTGATTTTCATAATCAGATGTCAGGCCTCATTCAGACTCCACACACTCTCTCATTTCTAACTGATATACAGCAAGAAAAAAAGAGAGACCCTGCATCCCAATTCCAATACCACCTATTTTAAATATAAACAAGTATGCAAGATTAAAATGAGCCCCAATGCACAGTAGGTTGAAAACAGTGTGTAAATGATGTATGATTTCTGCTGGGAGTTTTGAAATATGCATCTGTTACCCACAACCCACTGCACTACGAAAGTTTGTGAGTTAAAGAGATAGTTCACCCCTAAATGAAAATTCTCTCGTCGTTTATTCACCCTTATTCTTTCCAAACCCATTTTAATTTCTTTCCTTTGTGAACAAAAATGTGTGTTCTTGCACATACAAAGAAATATATGTGTAATAATGAAGGTAATGACTTTAGCTAGATGTTAACACTTGTTCAAAAGCACAGTACATGAAAAAAGATCTGTGGTATCAAGATGCTCAATATGAGCACACATTTCAGTGTATACGTAGTAGGTGAACATGGTGTAAGTAAACAGGTTTCAGCTGTGACTCATGAAAGCACAAACAAACATTTCAGTCAATCCATAAAAGCACAACAGAAGGCAATCTCAAGAGCAATTTCACCTCCATGTTTACGCACACTGAACATACAGCAGGCCTGATAATAGCAGAGCTGGTTTGTTTATCAAAAACGACAGGCTTTGAGCTCATAATGTGTCATTAGCGTTCGCAGGATCCGTGGAGCTCCAGAGACCATGAGCTGCGCTGCTATGTGTGGAATGCTGGGAAGGCAGAAGCAAACGGACGACTTTACTCGTACTTACAGTGTGAAACACACTTCCAAGGCAAACAACCACTGAGATTTTTGCACGGTACAAGCCATTTTCAGGTGTTTATGTTGAAATATATGGCTGTCCAAAAATTGGTAACTTTATTTTAATGGTCCACATTACACATTCTACTAACTATAAGTAACTTTGCAACTACATGTCAACTTATTAACCTTAACCTAACACCTAACCCTAACCTAACAGTCTACTAATACTCTAATGAGAGTTAGCTGACATGCAGTTGCAAAGTTGCTTATAGCTAGAATGTCTAAAGTGGACCATCGAAATAAAGTGTAACCCAAACATTTCCCAAAAAACTTAGGGGGAAAAAAAGTGTTGTGAAACCTAAACATGATCAAACACTTTAAGACAGTACAACTTAACAGCAGTCATAACAGCTAAAGGCAATGATTTCACACGGCTCATTGGTACAGAAGAGAGAATGTCAGTAATGGGTGATGTACTTTTTAATAATTAAAAGTAAAATCGCAAACTCATTACTGTATTGTCAGTGGATGTATTTTAGCAGTCAGGGAGAATTGTGTGATATGATTAACTATACTGGTTTCTAGCAGCCATAAAGACTTCTTTCCTGTGAAGACTGTTTCTGTGGTGGAGAAAGCATACAGACAGATGAAGCTTAAGCGAGAGGAGGAGGAGAACTATAGCACAACTGTTCAGAAAAATTTACCCGCGATCGCAATTCATTTTCAAAAAGAGAGGTGGGTGGAACGAATAGTGGTCACAATGCTGGGAAAATGCCTCAGTTGTGAGAGAAGTAGACTGCGGGTCTGAGAGCCCCGTGTCGCCCCACAGAACTGCCTGTATTGTCTAGGGATGCGGAGATATTAAAATATTTTCATGTTATGGTCAATAACTGGTAAATGATGTTAAACTGTATACTGTTTTTGCAAGTTTTTATAAAGAAATAAAAACAATAAAACACTAAAAACTAAAACTAGCCATCTAAATACTGCAAGTGAATTAGGTATCACCTCATCATAATGTACAGAATAAAAATGGACATTTTACATTTAACAAAGATTACATTTAACAGTGTGATTATTACATTATTTATGTTTTTAAAGATTAACTTTAACTGAATGTTAGAATGACTTAAATCAAGAACATACCATTTAAGACTTAAAATGTTTTTGAAAGAAGTCTTATGCTCTTCAGGACTGCATTGAGTAAAAACAGCAATATTGTGAAATTTTACAATTTAAAATAACTGTTTTATATTGTAATACATTTTAAAATGTAATTTATTCCTGTGATCAAAGTTGAATTTTCAGCAATCCGCATCATCTCCAGTCTTCAGTGTCACATGATCCTTCAGAAATTATTGTAATATAATGATTTGATGCTCAAGAAACATTTCTTGTTATCAATGTTGAAAACAGTTGTGCTGCTTCATACTGATGAATAGAAACATTTACAGTATTTATTTGAAATATAAATATGTTGTAACATTATAAATGTGTTTACTATCACTTTTAATGCATTCTTGCTGAATAAAAGTATTAAAAGTATCTGAACCCATACTTGTGTATATAAATAAAAAGCCAATGTTATAAAAAATATAATCAGTCAATAACCAATATGTTTTAATTCACATTAACTTCTATATGGCATCTACTCTGACCAACATTCATTGGAAAATGATGGGTTTTTTTTTTTTTTTTTTTTTTTTTTTTAAGTTTACGGTTAGTCTGACTGACGTAATTATAATCATCTTTATAAAAAAAAAAAACAACAGAATATAGAGTATAGAGTCTTGGGCTGTGTCCGAAATCGCCCCCTATACCCTTAAATAGGGCACTATTTGAGGGAACGGCCATTTGTAGTGGCGTCGAGTTTGAGTGCACTCATTCAATCCCATAATGCACCGCAATAAAAGATGGCGCCCGCTGCTGAATCATCCATCCATCCATTTTCCAAACCGCTTGTCCAATGTGGCTATAGCATAATATTCCTTTTTAATAGATTATTAAATGGTTTAATTAAGGTTTACACATGCTAGTTTCCATGACAGAGTTCAAGATAAATCTTTTCATTTCTACTGGAGCTGCCAGTTTGCAAAGTTTCAAATCATTATACAGCAAGCACAAATGATGTAAAAGCAACAACCCTTCCGGCACACTCAGTGTTCGAATTCACTCACTCATTTTCATTCAGTCCTTCAAGGGGACTATATGTGGACTAGGGAATAGTGAATGAGGGATTTCGAACACAGCCTTGGTGCCAGTTTTGCTTTGCATCACAGGTAGAGATCAGACAGAGCTCGTGCAATAAGACAAATCCAGCACTCATAACAAATTCTCTTTGACTGTATACTGTGAGTGTGTCTGAGACACCCGTCTCTCTGTTCTGTGTCCTGCTTTTACCTGACTCTCTCTCTCTCTCTCTCTCTCTCTCTCTCTCTCTCTCTCTCTCTCTCTCTCTCTGGATTGTGTAACGCACATTGGGGAAGCGCTCACACTAACGTTCAGCGCTACACTATTCTGACCCACTTTCATAAAAATTTTTTGAGTCTGCATAGGAATCTGCTTAGCGCTGATAACCAACCAGACACTCGAGGTGCCACACACATTCTCTCTCTCCCATTCCCGCTCTGATGTCGGGCCAGGCTTGCGTTTTCTTTTGGTAAAGGCAGGATCCGGGTTTAGATCAGTACCCAAGAGCCCACGCGTCCCTGTAGCTGGTGGCTGGGCCGACCTGTCCGCTGTTATTAGATTAGATTCACACAAGTGACTGCTGCTGCTTTTAATGAACCAACGATAACAGTGAGACTGCGACTACAAACTAATTATGGATGCAAGTCATTTAAAACAGAAAGAAAGAGTGAGAGAGATGAGAAGGAAGGGCGAACAAGGTAGAAGAATAATCAATGATAAAAATGAAGCCTGACACATTATTATTCAAATCACCTGTAGGGAGAGAGAGAGAGAGAGAGAGAGAGAGAGAGAGACAGAAAGAAGGCAAGGAAACTTCAGAGGCAAGGAAGTGCTGTGGAGAAAATTAAATCCTCCACTTCAAATGAGCGTGTAAATGAACCACACACAGCTTTGCAAATACGACACACACACACATCCTCATACTTCCAACTCCAACGTAGCATGAGGAAAGGAAAAAGTTCTTTAGCCTAAAAATTCAAACTTCCCCACAACCACAAGTTAACGATCATCTACTAAGGTACCTAAAATACATATTTTAGGAGAAATACAGAATCTAAGGCAAAGTTGATGCTGTAATGGAACATAACCCCATGAAATGGTTTAATGAGTTTTCTTTCCTGACATATTTCCATTGAAATGTTCCATATTTTTTCAATACCCAAAAGTCTGTAATTTATGTCACAAACCTGCAAAACCACACTTGACAGCTTGTTCCACATATGAAAGCAATGAAGACACTTTCTAGCCACTTCCTTCACAAGCAATTGATGCTGGGAAAGCTATATGTCAGCTTGTTCTGCCGCCTGAAAAATGATTTATATTACGTTTGATAAAACAGCATTTATCAAACTATTATGTTATAAAATTATCGTAATAAAATTAAAGTGTTATTTGTTTACTACAAAAATCACTCATTTTAAATCAAATAATTTATATCAACCAATAATGAAGAAATTGATTTACTAAAATGAATCAGACATTTTGTCAAGCTACATGCTAATGGTTAGAAAAAGTAGTCTGATACTTATCCATCTTATTTTTATCAACACAGAAGTAAGCCGCTTTCTGTGAATGTGCAATATTTCCGATTCAATAGCCTCTATAGGTAATTAAAGGGTTAGTTCACACAAAAATGAAAATTCTGTCATTTATAACTCACCCCCATGTTGCTCCACATACGTAAGACCTTCGTTCATCTTTCGAACACAAATTAAGATCTTTTTGATGAAATCTAAGAGCTTTCTGTCCCTCCAAAGAGATCCAACGCAACTACCACTGTCAAGGTCCAGAAAGGTAGGAAAAACATAATTAAAATACTGCATGTGACTCCAGTGGCTTAACCTTAATTTTATGAAGCGACGCGAGTGCTTTGTTTGCAAAAAAAAAAAACATAGTTTACCACTTTATCACATGCACGAGTGTTGACAAGAGCATCACGATGCATGTGTGTTGTGTTCAGACTCACGCGTCAACTTAACGAACATGCGCAAGTGTTAACAAGAGCATTACGACGCATGTGTTGCGTTCAGACTCGCGCCTCAACTCAATGCACATGCATGAGTGTCCACGAGACCATCACGACGCATGCGTGTTGTGTCCAGACTCGCGCATCAACTCAACCCTCATGTGTAAGTGTTGATGAGAGCTTCGCGAAGCATGCGTGTTGTGTTCAGACTTGTGTCAACTTAACGAACATGTGCGAGTGTTAACGAGAGCATTACGACGCATGTGTGTTGTGTTCAGATTCACACATCAACTCAACCCTCATGTGTAAGTGTTGATGAAAGCTTCACGACGTATGCGTGTTGTGTTCAGACTCGCACATCAACTCAACGCACATGCATGAGTGTTCACGAGACCATCACAACGCATGCGTGTTGTGTTCAGACTCGTGCATCAACTCAACGCACATGTGCAAGTGTTGAGAGCTTTACAATGCATGCATGTCGTGTTCAGACTCGCGTCAACTCAACCCTCATGTGTAAGTGTTGATGAAAGCTTCACGACGTATGCGTGTTGTGTTCAGACTCGCACATCAACTCAACGCACATGCATGAGTGTTGACAAGAGCATCACGATGCATGTGTGTTGTGTTCAGACTCGCGCATCAACTCAACGCACATGCGTGTTGTGTTCAGACTCGCGCGTCAACTTAACGAACATGCGCAAGTGTTAACGAGAGCATTACGACGCATGCGTGTTGTGTCCAGACTCGTGCATCAACTCAACCCTCATGTGTAAGTGTTGATGAGAGCTTCGCGAAGCATGCGTGTTGTGTTCAGACTTGTGTCAACTTAACGAACATGTGCGAGTGTTAACGAGAGCATTACGACGCATGCGTGTTGTGTTCAGATTCGCACATCAACTCAACCCTCATGTGTAAGTGTTGATGAAAGCTTCACGACGTATGCGTGTTGTGTTCAGACTCGCACATCAACTCAACGCACATGCATGAGTGTTCACGAGACCATCACAACACATGCGTGTTGTGTTCAGACTCGTGCATCAACTCAACGCACATGTGCAAGTGTTGAGAGCTTTACAATGCATGCATGTCGTGTTCAGACTCGCGTCAACTTAACGAACATGCGCAAGTGTTAACGAGAGCATTACGACACATGCGTGTTGTGTTCAGACTCGTGCCTCAACTCAACGCACATGCATGAGTGTTCACGAGAGCATCGCGGCGCATGAGTGTTGTGTTCAGACTCGCGCATCAACTCAACGCACATGTGCGCGTGTTGAGAGCTTTACGACGCATGCGTGTCGTGTTCAGACTCACGTCAACTTAACGAACATACGAGAGTGTTCACGAGAGCATCACGATGCATGCGTGTTTTGTTCAGACTCGTGCCTCAACTCAACGCACATTCATGAGTGTTCACGAGAGCATCGCGGCACATGAGTGTTGTGTTTAGACTCGCGCATCAACTCAACGCACGTGCGAGTGTTGAGAGCTTTACGTGTCGCTTCATAAAATTGAGTTTAAGCCACTGGAGTCACATGGAGTACTTTAATGATGTCATTCCTACCTTTCTGGATCTTGAAAGTGGTAGTTGCATTGGATCTCTATGGAGGGAGAGAAAGCTCTCAGACTTAATCAAAATATCTTAATTTTTTGTTCGAAAGATGAATGAAGGTTTTACGGATGTGGAAAGACACAAGGGTGAGTAATTAATGATGTTTAAATTTTTGGGTGAACTAACCCTTTAAGAAGAATAACAAAAAGCAGTAAACAGTAAAACTATTTGCACAACAGGGGTATAGTATAATTAAGGGGTAACTAGTATAATTAGGATTATGATAATGAATTATAATAAAAATACCAGTTTGCATGCAATTTCTAATTTTACAGCTGAAATAAAAGTCAAAAGCAGCCATGCATTATAACTCCTACGTTATAAAAAATAAAGCTACTGTTAAACAAAGGTTATGCTAAGTACTGAAAATGTAGTTAAGTTACTTACTTTCCAACTTCCTTTCTTATTTGGAAAAGGAAATTAAAAAAAGCATTAGCATGACTGAACTCCCCAACTAACTACGATAGCGAATCAGTTGAAGAACGTTCATTCTAGAGAACATTTCATTGGACAAATGGGAGATTCTAAGATTGTAATTTTTATATGCTCACATGTGCTAAAAGTTTATTTTGCATTAACAGACAGAGGGCCTCAAAACTAACAGGCATAAAAGCCACCAAATGGCCATTTTGATTTCATGTGGTCTTTAAATCCCCTGGGTTATGAATCAACCTCCAAGCAATAAAATGTTCCTCTGCGCACTTATAATCACTTTAACGTTGGTCAATTTGTCAGAGCATAAATACAGAGTTCACCCGAGCACATGTGCACTGCCTATAAAACACAAAGAAAAAAAGAAAAGAAAAATCACACCACCTCCTGTTGAGTGATGACGCTCAAGGGTCATCAGAAAACAAAGACAAACAGGAAGTGACTGTAAAGGATAAAAGTATATTGTTTCAGTGCAGTCCAATCCCTCCTTGTCAGCGAGGTATAGCCCTACGGGGAAAGTTCAGTGATGGTAAACGAAAGAACAGTATCTCCTACTTTTCTGAAACAGGGGAATACATTAATAGTCAGTGGAGGGCTGGTGTTTAGCAAACAGGGCAAACAGGGCATGTGGCTTATCTCGTCCCCTGGGCTTCACTCTGGTCCTCTCCCTGGTCCTCTCCCACTTAGCCTATTCTGCCAAGAGCAAATATTCACTGTGTTTATGCACTGCAAACTATTTTTTTTAATTTTTTTTATTGAATTTATGTGCATTCCTATGGACCTATTCAATCCAGGAATGAAATTCCAAAACAGTATGAATCACTGCTAACAGTCAGCACAGGAAAGCACTTTCTTGATCTGCCAAACTTTAACCTGATTGGCTATGTTTGTCTGTACTGACATCTTCCAAGAATTTTACACACACACATACAGTGGCTGGGATGGTACCTTTTCAGGTGATGGAAAAGTTTTCCGCCTTGGTTAGAACCGACTGACCACATATTTTACAGACCACCTGGGCCGCTTCGCATAAAACGTATTTTTGCATTCCACTGGACTTTTTCATTGTTTTTCTATGTAAACACACAATCATTGCACTACTTTTCTATTCCAAACACACACTAGATGGATGAGTTTGACCGTTGCATGTTTTTGCATTCCACTTTCATTTCACTGCAACAATGCGCTCAAGTTAAAAGAAGTTACGCTTTTAAAAAACGTGTCTCAAGAGCTTGCATTCCCCCTTTACTGACTGAAGTCTCCCATTTTAACCGCAAAAACTGTGTGAACTGGCCCTTAATCTGTGCTTCGTTGCTTTTAAGAAACCCAAACCACTTCCTACATTGACATTGTGTTATCTTTTTTTCAACAATTTCCTCAGCTTTGAATGGTAAATCAAAATCAATTTTCGCTTTCGGCTCCCAGCAGACTGACTGACTGTTGTCACATTTATTTCTGCTGTGTAATACATATCAAGTAAAATGTCCATAGCTTATCATCGTTATCAACATTACTTTTTTTAGCGATCTTGATATGATATTGTTTATCGCCCAGCCCTGCAAACCACCTACATTAAACCCTAAACCTAATCCATAGTGTTAACAAAAGCAAATAACAAAATGTTACATTTTGTAATGTTATTGTCCCCACCAGGGACATACTGGACTGCTACACTGCTTTAAAGGATGCATACCACTCTGTCCCCAGAGCGGCTTTGGGACTCTCTGATCACTGTTTGGTTCTACCAGTCTACAAGCAAAAACTGAAATCTGCTAAGCCTGTGGTAAGAACTGTAAAGAAATGGACCAGCGAAACAGAGTGGGCTTTACAAGCCTGTTTCGACTGCACTGACTGGAGTGTTTTTGAGGCTGCAGCCACTGATCTGGATGAGCTCACTGAAACCGTGACATCCTGTGAGGACATGTGTGTTCCCACCAGGACTTATTTAACATATAACAACAACAGACCTTGGTTTACTGCAAAACTCAGACAGCTTCGCCAGGCCAAAGAGGATGCCTACAGGAGCGGGGACAAAGTCTTGTACAAACAGGCCAAATATACACTGAATAAGGAGATCAGTGTAGCAAAGAGAAGTTATGCTAAGAAGCTAGAATACCAGCTTTCAGCTACTGACCCAGCATCAGTGTGAAAGGGCCTGAAAACAATCACCAGCTACAAGACCCCATCCCCCAGCACTGTGGAGAACCAACATTTGGCCAACGAGATGAAAACATTTTACTGCAGGTTTGAAAAGCCTGGTCTCACACCCCACACCCGCTCTGACCGGCTCACCACACAGCCATCAACACCTTCACCCCTCTCACTCCCCCCTCCTGCTTCTCAACCTGCACTTCAGATCAGTGAGAGGAATGTATGCAGGGTCTTCAGGAAACAGAAGATAAGGAAAGCCAAAGGCCCAGACGGTGTTTCACCAGCTTGTCTCAAAGCCTGCGCTGTCCAGCTGTCATCCATCTTCAGAATGATCTTCAACAGATCACTGGAGCTGTGTGAAGTCCCCTCCTGCTTCAAATGCTCCACCATCATCCCTGTACCCAAGAAACCAAAAATCACAGGACTAAATGACTACAGACCTGTTGCTTTGACGTCTGTGGTCATGAAGTCATTTGAGAGACTGGTGCTGGCCTACCTGAAGGACATCACTGGACCCCTGCTGGACCCCCTGCAGTTTGCTTATCGAGCAAACAGGTCTGTGGATGATGCAGTCAATATGGGACTGCATTATATCCTACAACATCTGGACAAACCAGGAACTTTTTTTGGACTTCAGTTCAGCTTTCAACACCATAATCCCAGATACCCTCCTGAATAAACTGGCACAGCTTTCTGTACCTGCCTCCATCTGTTAGTGGATCACCAGCTTCCTGACAGACAGGCAGCAGCTAGTGAGGCTGGGAAAACTCACATCCAGGACCCTCACCATCAGCACTGGAGCTCCTCAGGTTTGTGTGCTCTCCCCACTGCTCTTCTCCCTCTACACAAATGACTGCACCTCTAAAGACCCCTCTGTCAAGCTCCTGAAGTTCGCAGACGACACCACAGTCATCGGCCTCATCTGGGATGGAGACGAGTCTGCTTACAGACTGGAGGTGAACAGCTGGCTGTTTGGTGCAGTCACAATAACCTGAAACTGAACACGCTCAAAACAGTGGAAATGATAGTGGACTTTAGGAGAAACCCCTCTGCACTCCCCCCACTCAGCATCATGAACAGCACTGTGGAGGCAGTGGAGTCATTCAGGCACCACCATCTCTCAGGACAGGACCTGAAGTGGGACAATCACATTGACTCCACTGCGAAAAAGGCTCAGCAGAGACTGTACTTCCTTCGCCAGCTGAGGAAGTTCAACCTGCCACAGGTGCTGCTGACACAGTTTTACTCAGCTGTTATTGAGTCATTTCTTTTCACTTCTATAACTGTTTGGTTTAGGTCAGACAGCAAATCAGATATAAGAAGACTTCAACGGATTGTTAGGACACCTGAAAGGATAATTGGTATGCACCTGCCCAACCTACAGGACTTGTACAACACCAGAGTGAAGAAATGGACAGGTAACATCATCACAGACCCCTCTCACCCCGGACATAACCTGTTTGCACTTCTGCCCTCAGGCAGACGTTATAGATCTCTGTGCACTAGAACATCTAGGCATTAGAACAGTTTTTTCCCCAACGCTATCTCCAGCTAACATAGCAATTACCCCTGTTTTAGTGTTCACTTTTAGTACTTGAGAGTAAAAATTAGTTGTATATATATGTATATATATTCTATTCATCCTGCTGTATATACACAATACAAATCTAAAGAGCTCCTGTAGAAAACCACAACAAATTCCTTGTGTTTGTGCACCCCTGGCGAATAAAGCTCATTCTGATTCTGAAATGTGAGATAAAAACACATTTTCTGAAGCAACCATACCATTTTAGGTCTTTAAGCTCTTTTATCATGACTTGTGTTTCAAGAGACTCACCAAAAGCTTGAAATTGCAAGTGCAATGCTGTACCAGGGGAGCTACTGAGCAAGTTTATATAAGACTCACATATGGTGCTGATTATGTGATGCAAACATCAGACCGTATTAGTTTACAAATCAAGCACTATGGTAAAAGTGTTTTGAGGTCAAAAGGAACCGCATGAGAATAAGTCTTATTAATCGAAAAGGAATAAAATTCTAGTGTTCATTTCAGCTTGAAACTGCAGTGGCTTATGTGTACAGGTACGTTTTGGGAATTTTGCAAAAAATAAAAAATATAGGTAGAGGCAAGTTTTTCCATTGAGCCTATGTTGAAACACATTTTTACAAATCGAAGTCCACTTAAACATTTAGGCATACTTACACACACACACACCATTTTATAAAGCAAGTTGAGCAATACAGTGTTTCTCACAGAGTATATCTGAGTAGTTCCCTTCCCATGGACCAAAATGTTTTTTTACATCAATATTTCATATTCTTCAACATTGATAATTCATATGGTTTAGACATATTCTCTAAAAACAAAGCTAGGAGGACACAGAGCCATCATCTCCTGAAGAGTACAATCAAACAAGCATATTTCTTCATAATAAAATTGTCACCCTAGAATCGTGGAGGTTACTATCTGTTTTAGACACATAAACAAGAAACTAGTAAACTATCTGTTTTAGACACATAAACAAGAAAGAATGTGTTGTTTGGACAGACTTACATTTTTTTCTCTTATCTCTCTTTCTCTCTCTCTCTCTCTCACAGACACACACACACACACACACACTTTTTGACCTGAGCAGACAGATATCAGCCACAACAGCAGAACTACTGCCAAGCAGACAGACGGGCTTGATGGGAGATAAGAGAGAGAGACAGTGAAGATACTCACAGCTGTCCTCCTCCTCTGTGATGACACTGATGACGTAGCAAGCGTAGATGAAACCCAGCAGCTGAGGAGACAAATACAAACACGTCAGTGTATCAACAGAGACATACACACAGCAAAAAGAGTGGAAAAGACAGGCAGACATGCTCACTGAACTATCTTTTCACATTTCACTTTCAGCTCATGCTTTCACCTGATGTCAGAATAACTTTCTTTGTTTGCCTGTCCCAGTGTAACCTCCATGATTCTAGGGTGATGTATGTGGTTGCCAGGATGTTATTAGTCATTGATTACTGGCCTAAGTAAAAAGAGTCAAACCTTATGAAGGAGAGATCATCGGGGTGTCCGGAATCACATACTGTTTGAATAAGTACTACATGTTCAAATTGAACGTACTTAGCGACCGTTAATAAAGAACGTTCTATATAGTATGAATGCAAGCCAGACGTACTACATCCGCCATGTTGTTACGGTCATGTGACCTAGCGTCAGTGGTGTCGCTTCACTGCCATTCACAAATCCCCTCCCATGGCCTCATTGGATAGTAAAGTGTACACTGAATGGGCTCTTCAGAATCTCGCCGGAAGTAGTAGGTTATCCGAGTACTTTTCGCCTACTGTTTTTCGAATAATATGTATTCGGACATACAACTCTGCTACCATACTGTTTTTCGTGTGCTATATAGTAGAGAAGTATTCGATTTCGGACACAGCGCATGTCTACAGGGGTTTATATTGTCCAATATGAAAAGAATTTTTGAAAAGTAATGACATGTCTCCTCAAATTGCTTGTGATGTTATTTATTTGTCATATTTGACAAATAGCATCTACTAAACGAAAAAAATTTAAATGATTTGAGGTATCATTCATTTCCAGGGCTAAGGGCAATAAATCCATGCATCTCGATTCCGAATGCATCACGATTCTCTCTCAAATCGATTCTGAGATTAGTTTTTAACAGCAGATGGCACTTTAGACTATTTTTTACCCACATGCTCAAATGCTCACGAAGAAGAGCGCTGAAGAGCAGCGTTGCCAAGACTGCGGTTTTCCTGCAGAATTGGGCTACTTTAACAGTGTTGCCGCAGATTGTTTTTCATGTCTCCGGGTTGAAGCGGCCCCAATAACGTGATATTTAACCCCTAAAAATGCTAATTTTACCAGGGGAACCTTGGCAAAAAACGCTGATTTTACCCCATGGGATGCGATTTTTACTAAGGGACCCCCTCTGAAATTTTGTTGTGAAAACCTGGCAACCCTACCAAAGAGTGCTTGTGCGTTCAGCTGACTCTGAGAATGCACTTGCACCTCAAAATACTTTTATGACGCGAGATTAATGTAAACAGCCAACTGCAAACACCATTGTAATTCGCTTCAACCTTTTTCAACTTTACGAATGATTATTTTATAGAAGGTTCAAGTGGTGTGTGTGAGGAATTGGAAGCAAGCAGAGTACGGGTGTATCTAAACCACGCAGTGCCATCTGCTGTTAAAAACTAAGCTCAGAATTGATTTGAGAGAGAATCTTGATGCATTTGGAAAATCTAGAATTTCTCGATTTACGATGCATCAATTTATTGTCCCAGCTCTATTCATTTCCGTAGCACAAACAGTGCGGGAATATTTACACACCAAAGTTTGATACTATAGTGTGAGGGGTTTGTTCAAATCCCTAACCATAAGTATGTGCAGCAGGAATGGCAGGCACATCTTATAAACCATTCATTATGAGAAACACATGGCCGATAATACATTACTCAAAGAGACATTAGAGAGAGTTTTACAAAGTCCTGTGCCAAGTGAACAGTGGACGGGTATGTGCGTGTGTGTGTTTGTGTGTGTGTGTAGATGACGGGCATATTGAAGGCTATGGCAGTGCCACAGAGCCAGATGGCACAGCTCTGCATGAAAACACACACAGGGCAAACTCAACTCCCAAAGAGTGGCACTATTCCAAACCAATTAATCTGTCATTGGGCAGACGGCCCGGCATACACATACCTTGAAAAAAAAATGAATGCAGTGTGTTTGCATATGAACGAGAGAGAGAGAGAGAGAGAGAGAAACGTTTGACAAAAACTTAAATGCCCAAAAAAGAGTCTATGAGGCCCGTCAGAGGCTGATAGAGCGGGTTTGTGCTGGTGAGACACACAGCTGTTGCTAGTTCTCTCTCTCTCTGTGTGTGTGTGCAGGGCAAGGTGGTTCAGACCTCCAATCAGCTTCTAATACACTGAAGGAGTTGCAAAATACCATTTGCATCAGAGGAAATGTCAACAACCAGACTGCCAACTGCAGGAGAGAGCCGGCTTGATCAGCATGTCGTATTGACCTTGAAACCATTTGAGTGGATCCTTATGAGGAGGGAATTTTAAGCCATTCAACTTTGACTTCAGTAGACATATAAACCTGCATGTTATGTTTGCCATCGTGATGTTTACAATAGATGCGTAACATAAATGAATTTAAAATTTTTAGGGCCAGATTTACTAACAGTTTGCGTCAGCGCAAACCCTCTTTTGGCTTTAAAAAACTACTTTTTTAGGATTTACTAAAGACATGCAATGAAAAATTAGCGCTGAAAAGGTATGGTATGCAGTTATTTTTGTAGCTGACCTTATTGCATATGCATTTGTAGGAGTTTCCCTTTCAGATGCAAAATTTATGGGAGGAGAGTATTTAAATGAATCATGTAAGGTGATTTACTAAGGTTTATGCTAGTCAATCTGGTATTTGAGCCATTATTTAATGCCCAAAAAAAGCATGTCTTAAACCAGACGCTAATTTGCTCTTAGTAGATTGTGTTGGTCGTTAAGGAAATTATCCAACTGCGTCTGTGTTCTTTAATTTGCATGTCGTCAGTAGATCACGCTCAGAGTTTAGTAAATCTGGCCCTTAATGTTTTTGAAAGAAGTCTCTTCTGCTCACCAAGGCTGCATTTATTTGATCAAATTGTGAAATATCTCATTTAAAATAACTGTTTTCTATTGTAATATATTTTAAAATGCAATTTATTCCTGTGATTAATTCCTGAATTTTCAGCATCATTACTCCAGTCTTCAGTGTCACATGATCCTTTGTTTTGATACTCAAGAACCATTTCTGATTATTATCAATGTTGAAACAGTTGTGCTGTTTCATATTTTTGTGGAAACCCTAATGTATTTTTTCAGGATTCTTTGATAATCATAAATGTCTTTACTTTTGACATTATAAATGTCTTTAATGTCACTTTTTTTGATCAATTTAATGCATCCTTGCTGAAAAGCATTCATTTCTTTAAAAAAAAAAAAAAAAAATCTTATCGACCCCAAACTTTTAAAAAGTAAGGTATTTGTATTTTTTTTTTATATATTTTAAATATAGATGGTCCAGATGATCAGCCTGTTTATTATTATTATTATTATTATTATTTTGCGATAATAATTGACAATAATTGATTGTACATTATCACTTGTGCTGACTATCACAGTGCTGACTGAATCAAACCATAGAACAGGCTATTTATTATTCAGATATAAATATTAAATCTTTTGTTGAAGACCTCTCGTACTCTGAGACCATGAGAAAAATTTAACAAATTTAATCAATTCAAAGTTAATTCTTGCTCAGGGCATCTCGGGCGAAGGTGAAAAAGACAGAAAGAGCAGCTCTCCACTTGAGACTTGACCACTCTTAAGCTCAGATCTAGTGCACGACTCAAAATCTCCTTAACTATGGTCATTAAAAACCACAAGCTATTTAAAAATCACAGTCTTAAAGCCAGGACCCTCTGTTTCACTGTTTCACAATCATCTTCCTCTGCTGATTCTCAAAGTTTCTTTCTGATCTCTGGTGAAACTCTTGCAAAGAAGTGCAGATTTAACCTGTTTTCTCTCTGTAATATTAAGCGTCAGAGTTTGACAGGTTGGGTTAACACTGCTTCGGCTGCGTTTCATAGACTGATCATTCAGGTCAAAGGGTAAAGTTGCAGTAGAGAGAAGAGGTTTCTGGGTCAGTGGCCTTCAACTCCCTCAGGGTGTTTCTCATGCCAGCTAATTCAACTTTCAATCCCTCAGTCTAGTCTTCATAATGCCTTTAATATGAATAGAATTATCTCAAAATTGTTTTTGTAATCACTGGGGAATTTGCCTAATCCTTAAAACTCATTAAAAATGTAACATAAAGGAAAATAAACAGGGTAAAATGTCTATGGCTTAAAATTTTTAAGCTTGGGAATTCAGCCAAAAATGTCAGAAAAGCAAAGTCTAACTGGTCTTTAAAATGGTGCCAAAATTCAAAAAGTGTTTATCGTTTTCATTTTGCAATTAAAGACTACTGCTTTACAACTTAGTATTTTTATATACAAATATTTTTAAGAAATAAGACTCCTTCTTCGTTGTTTTTACAGGATGGTTATATCATCTTGAATTCTTTCATAGATTATCAACATAAAGTTTATTTCAGAAACTAATTATTAATGGTCTCTAATAAACAAGAAGTTCCTTGTCCTAGCAATGGATGGGAAGTTTATAACCAATGACATGATGCAGAAAGAGCCAGAGAACGGGAGCTGATCTGTCTGTATGACTGACGGATCAAACGCTGCTTCTATATGCACACGACCTGGTTCTGTCATCTCAGTTATATAGCATTTCTGTCTGATCTGGGCTCTGGTAACACACACCTAAATAATGCTTGAGTTCGAGGTGCCCTGGAAATGAAATCTATATTAGGAAGAAATCAAATCAGATAACAGAGAGAGAACACTTGCTTCTATGCCATAAAAAGACAAAAGTGACTATCCTTATGAACTGGATCTGAGTACGCTAATAATAGCACATCTCTCCTCAATAATCTGTATGATTTGATGTATCATTAATGTCTGTAGCACAAACAAAAGTTTAATATTTAGTATGTGTATTAGATTGCCTTAGAAAACATCACAAATTCACCTTTATATAGCGCTTTATACAACACAGATTGTTTCAAAGTAACTTTACAGTGATAAACAAGAAAATAATGACTCAATGATGCAAAGCAACTCTAAAAAGACAACAGAAAACGGTCATTATTCAGATTAAATGAGTTTGGTTCAATAACTGTGTAAAGTTTATCATTTATGGAATGAGTTCATTTAATCTATAGAGCAGCTCTGCAGAATACAGTAATGTCATTGTCAAGCTCAGTTCAGTTCTTATCCAATAGTGTCAGTGCAACAGTTCCCGCCAACTTTTTCAGCGATGCTGGTTCCGGAAATATTCATTTTTCCCACTGGGATTTTAAAATAGTCTTCGTTAAAGAGATATAAGCCATGATCCAAGCCGGTCAGCAACAAGGTGAATCACAACACTACAAATTTTGATTTGAAGCAAAAAAGTATTTGAAAATAGGACAAAAATACAAAAGGTACAATACTGTGTACTTAACGGCTTTAGTGAGGGAAAGAACTACAATCCCATGAAGCACTGCAAACAGCATAATCGAATTAAACATGGAGAAATATAAAACTACTCATTTACAAATGTTGATTATATGTATACTAACAATATATTTTAGGTTTATTGCAAAATATGCATATATATACAAACATTTCATTATTTTAATGGCGTAGGGAGATCGACTTAATTACATCATTCTCAGTGTTTCATGAGAATGAAACATTTTGCCGTTTTGCTCGTTTCAACTCTGATTGGTGTAATTTTCTGTACAGCATCATGGGTAATGTAGTTTTTCACCAGGAATTCTGCTGTTAAACATGATTATTTTAAAAATAGGTTGAAATAACGTAGGCAGATGGTTTCAACAGAAGCAAATACCATAGATTAACAACTTATTAGCTCACACTAGGTCTGTCTTTAAGGTTATTAAATAAAGTTTTTAAGTTTATAACTTCAAAATCAATTTCCATATGGAGAAAATGAATGAGTGAGTTTTTACTTCCGGAACATGACTGTTGTACTCAATAGTGCCTATAGTGCATTCAAGTCAATAATATTGCTGAATGTTAAGTGTTGTAAAAACAGTAAAAACTGACAAATCCCCAACTCATATCATTATAATGATTATAAAGTTTTGATATGCCTTATGAAAAAGTGTGCTTAATTCAATTGAATGTGCACTTGTACTTCGAATCTTAATATTATATTCAGTATTGTAGTACTCGAGACTCAGACTCGGTCTTGAGACCGTATTGTAATGGTCTTGGTCTTGTCATGGACTCATGTGCATTTTACTTGGAATTGACTCGTACTTGAACATATTAGGAATCTGACTCATTCCCGAGTCCACTCGAGTCCCATTCAAAATATTTCATGATTATTACTGTATGTTATTATTTCTGTAAATTGATGTTTGGTTGACACGTCCAGTGACTGGTGATTTTCTTGTGCGCAGCTGTGCATGACTTGAGACTTCGGAAGTTCGGATCATTTTACTGACTCGGATCTTTGAATCTCATTCAGCAAAATGAACAAATCTTTTCGAGTCAAACGAGTCATCTCGTTCATTTCAGCAGAATATAATTTAAATGTTACATTTTAAATTCCCCAACACATGCTACTCGCGCAAACATTTATCACATTTGTAATAAAAAATAAACTATGGGCTAATACAGCCAAGAAGGCCAAATAATGAGTAAAAAATGATTGATTAATTAATTGCTTAGCAGGGTTTGAGGCTATGCAGTCTGTTAGTTCACCTCACCTCCAGAACAGAGTCATTCTTTCTTTTGTCACCTCACATTTATCACGTCTGTTCCCCAGAAAGATGTCTAGACCTCCAAACTTTCTGGTCTCGGTCTTGACTCGGACTCGAATAAGCTGCTCTTGACTACAACACTATATTTAAAAAAACTGTACTTGTTGCAGATAATATTAATTAAATAAAAGGCTACTTAAGTATACTTACATAGAGTCCACTTTCACAACCGTTTCTTAACACACTTAAGTACACGTTTAAAAAGTTCACTTCGTATTAATGTCAATTTAAAAGTTTTACTTTAAAGTACATTTCAAATAACTGTTTTAATAATCATTTATGATTTACAGAAATACACTTATTTTAATGTGTTGATTAATATACTAAAGCACATGTAAAGTACTTTTAAATAATTTTAACTGTAGTGTGTTATTCAGTATTACATTTAAAGTAATATATAAAATATATTTTAAATGTACTACATTGATATTAAAGGGGACCTATTGTGCAAAATTCACTTTTGCATGGGGTTTGGACATAAATGTGTGTTGGCAGTGTGTGAACACAACCAGCCTATAATGATAAAAATCCACCAACTCCCTTTTTTTGAATACCCATAAATCATAAGCAGTGTCTCAGAACAAGCCGTTTCCAGATCCTTGGCAGTGTGACGTTACATTAGCCACAGGCCCCGCCCACGAATGTTGACAGACACTGCCGTTTTAACATAGAACCGCCCTGAGCGAGTTCACAGCCAGTTGTACACAGTCCACCATTGCTGCACTGACGAGAACGTCTCCCAAGCGTTTTAGGTGTTCAGTAGCTGGATGTATTAATCCACATAGCTCTCTCCATTGACGCCTGAAATCTGAGCCACTGAAGATGAGGTGGATTCATTTTGTTTTCGAAGAAAATGCTCCCTCAACTCTACCGAAATTCGTTTATGTCTGCGCAAATCATTTCACACCGGACTGCTTTGTGAACAAATGTCAATACAAAACAGAGGTTGTGCTAAAAATGTGTTACTCAAGGATAGATCAGTAACTGTTCGTGATCCGGCTTACAGTCTCCAGAGTGACACTGGATACGGCAGTAATGAAGGTGAGAGCACTTTATTACAGTTCATCGGAGTTTATTTAAGGATATAAAGTTTACCGGTTTATCAAGCACCACCCGAAAAGGCATAAGGTTTATATATTTGTTTACTGTTAGAGTGTTTCTGTGTACTTTGCTATGTACAGTATGTTGATGATAATGCAAGGGAGAGAAAGGTAAACAGTGGTAAACATAACCGTAATTAAACTAAACTATACCTGTTCTATCTCCATGCAGCATATGTTTACAGTTTCTGACATTATAGTGCGTCCTGACTGAATCCTGACAGGGGAGAACGAGCTCTTGAAGCCCCGCCCTCTTAGGCCGAGTGCAGGAGCTCATTTGCATTTAAAGGGCACACACTGAAACAGCGCGTTTTTGCTCACCCCTAAAAAGTGGCAATTTTAACATGCTATAAAAATGATCTGTGGGGTATTTTGAGCTAAAACTTCACATACACACTCTGGAGACATCAGATACTTATTTTACATCTTGTAAAAGGGGGCATAATAGGTCCACTTTAAAGTGAAATGGTATTAATAGTATGCCATTAAAGTATATTGTAGTTTACCATAAATGCTTGTCAGTACATTCAGCAGAACACTTTAACCATACATCAAAGACAATAGAAGTAATTATGAAATTACATATAAAGATGTACTTAAGTCCTACTTAATTGGGTCAAAAACACTTTAAAGTTTAGCTAATTGCATTTAATATCAATTTAAACTATAATACATTTTCATTTAATAGTAAATAACGTGAAATTAAGAGTCTGAATACATTTCATTCAGTTCACACTTTAGTAATAAGTACTCTTTTTAAAGGATACCAAGAGTTACAGTCAGAGAAAGAGACGGCAATAACACCGACCAAGAGCCCTGTGAATACACAGGCCTGAAAGACAGACGCACGTCACAAAAACCTAATGCTGCCTTTGGCACACCACATGAACATGATGTTTGACAGCTTAATTATGTGCCCCTTGTGCCACAGTGTCACCCTGCTGCGACAGAAATTAGTCCACCTGCATGTGCGGTGTGTACGGCTGTGCCTCTCCATATATGCACACACATTTACAGACTATATATCACAGCAGTTCTGATGTGTCTCTCGCTCCTTCAGTCTCCTGGACGCAGATTTCACAGCCGTATCACATCAGAATCAGAGCACTCTCAACATCACTTCACAAAAGTGCTCTCGCACACGCAAGCACACTTACAGCACTTCACACCCACCAGATCTGAGATTAAAAACCTGGCAAAAATATATTCCACCTGCCATGGCTGCCGAGCAGCTAAACAAACGCTCTCAGATGTTTGCAACTGGCCACGTCGAATCAAAAATCCACTTACATTTGTGTGTACATGAAAGTGATTAAACCACCGCAGGGAGCGAAGGGAGACACTTTGAAGTGAAATTTTGTCTTAATCATGTTCTCAGACACACACTCAGCAACAGTCTGGACGCAAAACAAGCTGAATTTGTGATTACATTATAGAGTTTGAACGTGACCATTTTTTAAAAAGTGTGTTTGGGTGCTGAAGGAAAATGAACAGGAATGGCAACTAAAAGGTGTTTAACAGCCGGTACAAAGTTTTTCGGAAAGTTTGTGATGTTTGTACTGTTTCGAACGACTGAAACAAACTCAAAAACACCTACATTTTGGCCAGTTTTCTTTGGAAATGACGCCACAGCTGTTTGTTCTTCGATTTTGCTTCAAGTATGAATGCGTCATATTTAAAGGGCACCTATTACGCAAAATCCACTTTTACAAGGTGTTTGGATATAAATGTGTGTTGGCAATGTGTGAACACAACCACCCTACAACGATAAAAATCTACCCACTACTTCTTTGTTTATTCCCCATTAAACCAAAGCAGTCTCATCAGACAAGCCGTTTTGATTCTCTGAGCAATGTGACGTCACCCATGGCCGCTGACTGACAGTCCTGCATTAGCATAGTTTCCGCCCTCAGCTAGCTGTACGCTGTCCGCCATTTTCTCCACGCACGAGCAGCTGTAGCGACAACAATGTCTGGTAAGTAATTGAGATGTTTTGTTGTTGGATGTAAGAGTGAACATAACGGTCTTCATTTACTGACATCTGAGCGAACGCAGTGGATTAGTTTTATTTTTGAAGGGAATGCACACATACGATTTCTGTAACGTTGCCTGCTATTTACATTCGCAGACATAACTGACTGTGTTTATGTGAACTGTGTTTTTGACAGATCTTTGTGTGTATTTGACAGTTTAAACAAAACAAAAAATGTGAAGGAGAAGCTACTCACGAGACTTGACGTCTGACAGCTGTCTGTACTTTAGATAAGAGCGCTCATAAAACGATCCATTAGAAGTTTAAACTGATATGCGTGGAAATAATAAACTCTAAATGGTGAAAGAAAAACTATGCTATCCATGAGAGTAATTGCGATATAAAGATCAACCAAGCAGGTGTCTTGCTGATATTTGGCAGAGAATCCGATTGAGGCAGGAACTGTAATCATAGAGAGGGGGCGGGGCACAGCAGCTCATTTGCATTTAAAGGCACATGCACGAAAACAGCCTGTTCTTGACTGTAGTCAGAAATGAGTATTTACAACATGGATTTATAAATGATCTGTGAGGTATTTTAAGTTGAAACTTCACAGATACATTCTGGGGACACCTGAGACTTAAATTACATCTTGTAAAAAGGTGCCCTTTAAAAAACAACAACACATTTTTCCAATGGAGCTTTTGGATGTTTAGCAGATCTTCAATGTGGACATCTAAATAAATTTCAAGTGAAATGTTCCTCAGCTATCTATTGTCTCTCCCTGGGGCAGAGAGCATGATGGGAAAGGAAGTGATGAATTCCCATACCATCCTGACAAGATATTCTTCTCCGTCTGAAGCAGCTGCCTTATCTTGACTTCAGAATTTAACTTAAGAGAGAAGCAACTGAGATATGAGAGGAAAGAGATGTCAGATGAGAAAAAAAAGAAGGAAAATAGTGAGATACAAAGATGGAGAAGGAATGAACTCATCCACCCACTTATGCTGATAAAATGGAGAAAGTACAGAGGAGTGAAAACTGAAACACATACCAGTTATGATAGCGGTACAGTTTTTTTTAAAGGTCAGTGAAAGGAGATCAAAACAACATCAAAATATGTTGATTGTCAACTTCAAGTGATAAAAAAAGTGCTAAAATTGTCACTGAGAAAACAGAAGAACAGCCCTCATGGGTCCCACTATTGGAGAAACAGACGCCGCTCTCACTTGTCACAAAGGGGGATTTACATGAAGCTGAACTAATGACTCTCTCAGTCGCTCACTTGTCATCTGTGTGTGTCCTGCGACACTCTCTGACTGTCCTCTTGTGATAGTGACCTAGTTCTGAAGTTACACACACACAAACACACACACACACACACACACAGAGAGAAGCGTCTCAGAAGTGTTTATGAAGTATCTGTCTCGTTTACCCTCTCAATCCCAAGCAAAAAAACTATTTGTCTCAAAATGTCTTGCCGGATGGGTGAATTTTTCTCCCAAAGTTATTGTGAGTTAAAAAGAAAAAGAAAAAAAGAAAAATGTATTCATTATATGATTATTATAATTTATAATTATTATACATATTATATATATATATATATATATATATATATATATATATATATATATATATATATATATATATATATATATAAAATATGTATTATAATTATAAATTATAATAATCATATAATGAATAAATAGAAACTATTTTAACTTGATTTTTAGAGCTATCAAGGCAGTATTGCATGTAAGATGCAAGTATAAACTATAGAAATTAGATTTTTTTTTTTTTTGCATTGACAATGTCAACAGTTGATTTTATTTCTTTATGCAAAATTAATTTCTTTTTCTTTTCTTTTTGTGTGGTGTAATTTGACTTTTGTGAGATTAATTTAGCTCTTTAGCTATGTTCTCATTCTTCTGAGCATTTTCTTTCTTCATTTCCAAATTTTGACAAAACCACAAGTTGTGTACTTTGGGCAGTGGAGATAAAAATCTATATATCGCTCTAACTAATCTCTTAATTCCCACTGAAGAGGCCTGTAGGAACTTGACTGTAGTGTGTGTGCAACTCCCACTTCCTGCAGGCCAGTTTGTTCAACTCTCATCATGAAGTTAGCAGTTCATTGTTGGAGCATGAGAGGATAATCATCACTCTGGAGAACCATCCAGCACTCCTCAAAGCATCCCCATCCCTCATATATTATATATACACATATACACAGTGCTGCTTGAAAGTTTGTGAACCCCTTGCAGAATCTGTGAAAATGTGAAAAATTTGAAGATATTTTGCATAAAATATGTTTACATATAATTCACAAGAAAAAATAGCTGAATTTATTCAAATAACCCAGTTCAAAAGTTTGTGAACCATTGGTTCTTAATACGGTGTGTGGTTACCTGGATGATCTACGACTGTTTTTTTGTTTTGTGATGCTTGTTCATGAGTCCCTTGTTTGTCCTGAGCAGTTAAACTGAGCTTCAGAAAAATCTTGAAAACTTTTCAACAGAATAAAGAGGTCCCAATTTTCCTAATTTTGTTTAAATATCAATTTAGTTCTGCCCTTCGGAAGCAACAGAAGATACTTACATGTTTCCCGGAAGACCAAATAATTACAATATTCCTTGATCTTCGAATTAAAAAAATTTTTTCACCCCGGCTCTTAATGCATCGTGTTTCCTTCTGGAGCATCAGTGAATGTTTGAACCCTTTTTAATAGTTGTGTTTGAGTCCCTCAATTGTCCTCAGTGTGAAAAGAAGGAATCTATTATATTATATTATATTATATTACAAACAGCATTACAAACTTGTTGGATTTAGCAGCATGGTTTGCAAATGCCACTTGGTTTAATATTTTGCTTTTTGTACCTAATGAAATGACATTCAGACATAAGTGTGGCTTAAGTGTCCATATACTTTTGGAGGCCACTGTACGCAGCACATTTAAGTCAACAAAACAAATCCCTTTAAGAAAATGCGCTCATAGTCCTTCTGCTTGCTGCCTGCTGATTATAATGCACTTAGCCCAACTAAACCTGGAGCCGTGCCAGACCTCGACTCAAGGGGCCACTTCAACCCAACAGCAGAGCTTCAGGACTCCAGCAGGGGCGTTTTACACATGTGTGGTGTATTTAGGGTACACTTTAGACTGGTGTGGTTTTTAAGGACTGGTTAAGTGTAGAGATACAGGCAACGTTTTCTCATACAGTCATGCAAAGCAGCATTAGGATGGAAGTGTGTCTGGAAAAAAATGTGTATTATGGGACAATTTCAGTTGTGTGTGTTTTGGATTGACTTACAGAGATAAGGATTTGGAAGCCACTGTGGAGGACTTCTATGTACTGGTACTCCAGCAGGCAGCCCATGATGGATATATAGGACTGTGTATCCGCACTGCGCTCTCCGCTGGCAGGGATCTCTCTTCGGATACATCCCGGCCCGTGCTCGCTCCACCAAGAGTGGTGTGCCGAGATGTTAAAGGTCAAGAGGTCGCTGTCCTGAAACGAAAGAGGGGAGGAGTCGTGGTCAACCTCTATATAACCGATGAGGGAGTGATTGACAGAGGGGCCGCGCCGTAAAGCATGCATAATTTAACACAGGGACGACAAAGAATCTGTTCCACAGACATGAGAGGGAGGAAAGACAGGTATACATACAAAAGATGAAGGAAGCACACATATTCATTATTTATTTGCTGTGATTATATATATAACCAGTTTTAAACATGAAACCTAATAAATGAGGTAAAATTGCAGTCTGTTATGAATCAGTTATTCACAACAGCAATTGTTTTCTGTGGTTATGTATTGTTACTTTTCACACACCATCTCCAATCAGCTGTTAAATCTCTCAATATCATTTGTCAGAAATCACTTTTATCCAGCTGTGGCAAAAAAAAAAAAAAAAAAAAAAAAAAAAAACCCACAGCAGACAACAGTGTATTTTTGTGAATTTTGTAATGCTTTTTATTTAGCAAGAAAGTTTCATTAAAATCATGACAGTGGGTCAGATTTATGCCCAAATCTCAAATTTAATAGCTATTTCAAACAGTTCACAGTTCATTATAGTGAATCAAGTGAACAATTAGTTTATGAAAGTTTGTACATGGCATTTTACATTATTTTTAATTGTTATATTATATATATATATATATATATATACACATATATATATATACATAATTAGTGCTGTCAAATCAATCGTAATTAATCACATAAAATTACAAAAAAGTTTGTTTACATTATATATAAATATAAATATATATATATATATATACACATACATATATACATACACACACACACACATATACATACACACACACACACATATTATATATATATATATATATATATATATATATATATATATATATATATATATATATATATATATATATATATATATATATATATATATATATATATATACACACACACATTATATAAGAGATGCACTCGATCTGTATATTGTGTAAACAAACTTTTATGCTATGTAGATGCAATTAATCAGGATGAATTGATTTGACAGCACTAAATCTAATAGGCTACAAAGGCTGTGTGGTCATAATAATAGTTTTTTTGATCTGAAATAAAAAAATAAAAATAAAAAAAAAAACATCCTTTGAAGGCATTTCAGAGCAAATACATAAATACTAAGAAATATACATCATAAAAGCAATGGAAAATATTTTTAGCTATACATCCCAGCCCATCAGTTTGGGAAAAAGTTGTGCTACAATTTATTCAGTAATACAATTTCACAACATTTCTATTTAAATCAAGATTTTTGACTCCCACTTCACATGTTCCTGCAAATTATTTAAATTATTTTGTCTGTGTCTGTTTACACGGTCGTTAAACTGAATGCTGCGTGTGTGAAAGTGCTGTGTGACACGTCAGAGTTATGCATCTGTGTTGCAAATGTTCCTCATATGCTCACGGACACGTGTACATCAGATGTAATGGATTCTGTCAATCCACACAGTTCTCAGGCTGCATGAGATGAATGACACTTGTCAAAACGAAAACTTATGGACTTTCCTATGCTTATTAGAGGGTAACTTGTCCTTGACCTCTTTCTGGCTAATGGAGGCACAGAAGAGTTTGTCCCCTTTATCATCAGTAGGCAATCATCATTATATGCGTCACTATATGTCATTGAGAAGAGTGTGTGTTTGGGGAGGGGGTCGATACAGACTGTCCTGTCTCGTATTTAATCACAGCCACAGTGTGAGGCTGACAGCCACAGCCTGCAGCTATGCATGAGAGGACAACCCCACCAAAACACCTCAATCAATGAGACAGAGAGAGGGAGAGAGTTTCATAAAGTGCCCAACCACTTAATATGCTTTTCCTCTTCCCCTTTCAGTCTCATGTTCTCCATTATTTGAATGTGACAGATTAATTTCACATTCATGTTGTGTCAGAATTATCGTAATTATGAAATGACAACGCAGTGGTTGTACTCTGAACTGTTTGCGTTTGCTGAATTATTTGTTTATATGGCAGCGCTCAAAGCCAACATAGATCTATGCAGCTTTGTTGTTGATGATGGAAAAATACTTAATCCCTACTTTAAGCCACCTCTATTTGCTCATGAAATATTAGAAATTAAAGAAAGAGCACTGTGAGGTGGTCTTCTGAAATTATATCATTATTAATAGTCAACTTTTTTTGGCTCATTAGTCATCCAACCCTCCCTAAACACTGCAAGAGTATTGACGCTGACAGGCATGGAGGTGCATTTTATAATTTATCCACAAAAAAAGTATCGATTGAGATTTGTCCAAAAGCGACGATGTCTGAGTGGGAGAGTCATTTATTTAACTAGTTGTAACAGTTTGACTCATTCATGCTGATTTGCATATCATTTTCCTCTTGATCATGTGATTAGCCAGACACAGCTATATGGTGGCACTGCTTCATCTCACATTATTTTTTGCCTTTATTAAGATTATTATTGTGTGCATAAAGATAAAAATGCTTTGGTGGAATCCGGCTTGTCCCATAGATGGTCTGCTTGCGCGCTTTAACCTCGCGCACAAGCAGATCCGTTTCCTCACTAGAGAAGCGTTCAGCTTTGCAAATTCCACCATGTAAACAGCGAATCCACCATGCAACTGGCTTTTAAAGGGAATGGGAGATGAGACTCTGACTGGTTTATTGCATGTTATGCCCAAAACACACCCATTATTTATTAAGAGACTAGTGTCAACCCTTTTAGACCATGCGCCGGGTGCGTCGACCACGTTTCCTATCGTTAAACTAGCAAAAGTGGATTCGGACATGCCCTAAGTGCACTTGCACCGTGAGCTTTAGACCATGCACTTAGATCATTAAAATAGGGCCCAAAGTGAGACAGACAGACAGATATGCTAAACATATTGTGAGACATACAGATAGATTGTCAGACAGATACATTGTGAGACAGACTGGTATATTGTGAGAGAAAGAGAGAGAGAGACAGACAGATATTAAACACACTGCGAGACAGACAGACAGGTATTAAACACATTGTGAGACAGACAGACAGGTATTAAACACATTGTAAGACAGACAGACCGCAAGAGACAGACATAATAAACACATTGCAAGACAGATATTAAACATTGCAAGACAGACAGATATTGAGAGAGACAGACAGATATTAAATACATTGTGAGACAGACAGATATTGAGACAGACAGACGGATATTAAACACATTGTGAGACAGACAGATATTAAACACACTGCCAGACAGACAGATATTAAACAGATTGTGAGACAGACAGATATTAAACACACTGCCAGACAGACAGATATTAAACAGATTGTGAGACAGACAGACAGATTGCAAGAGACAGACAAATATTAAACACATTGCGAGACAGACAGATATTAAACACATTGTGAGACAGACAGATGTTAAACACATTGTGAGACAGACAGACAGATTGCAAGAGACAGACAGATAATAAACACATTGCGAGACAGATATTAAACACATTGCAAGACAGACAGATAGAGAAAGACAGATATTAAACACACTGCCAGACAGACAGACAGATATTAAACACATTGCAAGACAGACAGATAGAGACAGACAGATATTAAACACATTGTGAGACAGACAGATATTGAGAGAGACATACAGAAAATAAACACATTGCGAGACAGACAGACAGATATTAAACACACTGCGAGACAGACAGATATTGAGAGAGACAGACAGATATTAAACACATTGTGACACAGATATTGAGAGAGACAGACAGATATTAAACACATTGTGACACAGATATTGAGAGAGACATACAGAAAATAAACACATTGCGAGACAGACAGATATTAAACACACTGCAAGACAGACAGACCGATATTAAACACATTGCAAGACAGACAGATATTAAACACATTGCGAGACAGACAGATGTTAAACACATTGTGTGAGAGACAGACAGATTGCAAGAGACAGACAGACAGATATTAAACACACTGCCAGACAGATATTAAACACATTGCGAGACAGACAGACAGATATTAAACACATTGCGAGACAGACAGACAGATATTAAACACATTGCGAGACAGACAGACAGATATTAAACACATTGCGAGACAGACAGACAGATATTAAACACATTGCGAGACAGACAGACAGATATTAAACACATTACGAGACAGACAGATATTAAACACATTGCGAGACAGACAGACAGATATTAAACACATTGCGAGACAGACAGACAGATATTAAACACATTCGAGACAGACAGATATTAAACACATTGCAAAACAGATATTAAACACGTTACGAGACAGATATTTAACACATTGCGAGACAGACAGACAGATATTAAACACATTGCGAGACAGACAGACAGATATTAAACACATTGCGAGACACAGACAGATATTAAACACATTGCAAGACAGACTGACATGATAAAAAAATTGCAAGTCAGACAAACAGATATATAAATTGAGAGACAGACAGAAAAACAGGCCGACAGAATCTAACATCAGACTGTTTGCTATTCTTTTCATCACTGCCCAATTGTAATCAGTCCAACAGTAGGGGTCCTCAATGCAGGATATTATCATATTGTGTATCATTCACAGTATGACAGTAGAGACAGCAGTGGGACAGGCATATTTTGAGGCGTTTCATTGAGGGTTTGCGGTGGGCCGTGTTAATGCAGGGGGTGCATGAAACAGTCTGAATAATGGGGTGTTACGGGGAGCAGGTGGCAGAGGGCCGGGCTCAGGCATTAACCCAACAGATGGACACACAGCGCTCCCTCACTGCTACATATGGACAGCAGGACGACAAGCGGCTAATAGAGAAAACACACACGCAGATAGAAAAGAAAGGATGCGCTTCTACTTGCTGCTTTCTGGACAGCAGATCTGTCTGCAACAGCTCATGAATATTCATGCAATCTGACTTTATAGAGGTGAGGGGGGCTTTGGGGGAAGGGCGTCCCACCTGTGACAGCACAGTAAAAAAAGGGTGGGAGTGACGGAGCATGACTGTGTGAGACAGAGGGAGAAGACGATGAGAATGAAAGGAAAAACAAAAGAACGAAGGTGGGATGAAATGTAATGCTTCCTATTTCTTTTGTTGTTAAGGTCCAAGTCGTGAGTCCAATTAAACAGCCTTGAGCCATGAACAGACCAAACAATTCCAATAAATATGACCGTGGCATAATCAAATACAGCTGAAACAAAGGCCCTGTTTACACCTCGCATTAAGATGCGTTTTGGTCAATCGGATCACAAGGGAGACGTATTCCCGTTTACACCTGGTGTTTTAATCCGTCTCTTTTGTCCATTTTCAACCACTTCTGTCCTGATTTCTTCAAGTGGAGGGTCTATGTGTGGGTAAATGTAATTTTTTTTTTTTTTTGGACAAAATAAGTTGTGCAGTTTACATATGAAACCAGAGACGACGGAAAAACATGGAGAGCAGCTTTCATTTCTGCTCTGACAGCCGCAAGACCAAAGACAGTGAGTGATCAGGAATGGTGAGAGAACATTGTGCTTGGTACATTTTTCATCTTACATTTCCATTTAATCATTTAGCAGACGCTTTCCTCCAAAGCGACTTACAAATGAGAATAGCAGAAGCAATCAAATCAACATGAGTACAACAGTATGTAAGTGCCGTGTCAAGTCACAGTTTCATCAGTAAAGTGCTCGTAGCAAGGTTGTTTTGTTTTTTGTTTTTTAAATACAAATGGAGAAAGAGAACATAAATCGAAAAAAGTAAAATATAAATAAAAAGTAAGTGCTAATATTACTGGGTCAAGTGTTGACGAAAAAGATATGTCTTTAGCAGTTTTTTTCAAACCAAACTTGGCCGACAAAGGCTTAAATCCTGTCTGGCTTGTGCTCTAGGCGGTCTTTTGTGGCTGTTCGAATGCATTTGACCACATGAGTGTTTACACTACGAAAGCAATCCGGTCGGATGTGTTTTCGACTACCTCTGGAAGTGGTTGAAAGTGGACAAGCTCAAAACATTTTAGACCCTGTTTACACCTGTATTTAGCGTCCTCCACTTGAATGACCAAAACGCATCTTAAAACCAGGTGGAAACAGTGCCAAACATAATAAGGGTTTGTGCCGAACACATGTTTACTGGCTGCTGAGAGCATGATGAAACCACTGAAATTCAAACCAAACACTCAAACTATAAGAACAAGTCTGTTGTTGAGATTTTTCAAAGTAAGATATATGTGACCCTGGACCACAAAACCAGTCATAAGTCGCACGGGTATATTTGTAGCAATAGCCAACAATACATTGTATGGGTCAAAATTATCGATTTTTCTTTTATGCCAAAAATCATTAGGATATTAAGTAAAGATCATATTCGATGAAGATATTTTGTAAATTTTCTACCATAAATGTATCAAAAATAATTTTTGTAAGTAATATGCGTTGCTAAAGACTTCATTTGGACAACTTTCAAGGCGATTTTCTCAATTTCAAAAAATGACCCTTATGACTGGTTTTGTGGTCCAGGGTCACATATAAGAAATATATAAATACATTACTGTTCAAAAATTTGGGGTCAGCAAGAAGTCTCTTCTGCTCACCAAGGCTGCATTTATTCGATCAAAAAATGCAGTAAAATCAGTAATATTGTGAAATATTATTACAATTAAAAATAACCGTTATCTATTGTAATATATTTTAAAATTAGAATTTTCAGCATCATTACTCCAGTCTTCAGTGTCACATGATCCTTCAGAAATCATTCTGATATGCTGATTTGATGCTCAAAGAAAAAAAATAAATAAATAAATAAATAAATAAATAATATATATATATATATATATATATATATATATATATATATATATATATATATATTGATTGCTTAATTTATAAATTTATTTTATAAAAATACAAATATTAAAAATGCTAATTATTTCCTATTATCATCAATTGTGCTACTTATAATATTTTTGTGGAAATGTATACATTTTTTCAGCATTCTTTGAATAGAAAGTTCAAAAGAACTGCATTTATTTGAAATCGAAATCTTTTGTAACTTTATAAATGTCTTTACTCTCACTGTTAATCAATTCAAAGCATTTCTGCTGAAGTACTACTTTCTTAAAAAAATACTGACCCCAAACTTTTGAACTGTAGTGTAAATTTAATTAAAAAAAAAACAACAAAAAACAACAACATTGTGACAATTTGAATTTTAAACATACTGTAAACATTGTTGTCTTGCCACTTGATGAACTATATAAAAAAAATTGGGTCCCGAATATAAACATGCTAAGCACGTATGCAGATGCAAATACCAGGCTGAATATTATCCAAGAACATTCTTACAAACCTCATTAGTGACTGTCAATTTACCAAGTACACTCTCAGAATAAAAGGTACAAAAGCTGTCACTGAGGCAGTATTCTTTGTACCCAAAGAGTGGAAATTAGCACCTAAATGGTACATATAAAACCACTGTACCATCCCAGTGACAGCTTTTGTACCATTTTTTTTTTCTGAGAGTATAGGATGTAATCAATTTCTTTTGTTGGACCTGGAACAACATTCCTGACAAACAAAACCTTGTCTTAACCATTACATATCCTAAAATTAGAGGGAAATTAAAATGTTGTTCAAACCCCAAACTTAGCACCAACTTAACCCTAAACCAAACCATAAAGTCTGAGTGCTTAATTTCAGTAAAAATCAGAGAGTTGATTAAGGAACATGTTCTGTTTGGTACAACCATGGTCACCTACACCCAATATGTCCTATCTACGAGTTCAGAAGTTTTTCTGACCAGTTAGTCCCTTTGTCCTGGAATGTGAGCCACTTCCCATGCAACTGTGACATAATTCTGATAATTTCTGATAAAACAGCAGCTCATTACACATGTACCAGTTTTACTTAGCATGCATCTGAGACTTTAAGATGTTTTCCTCCAGTCTCCAACTTCTGAAAGAGGATAAGTGTGTTTCATTGTGGGAACAAGAAATCTGAGTCCAGGAAACTGGCCAAGCAGGAGTCGTAAACAAGCACACACACCGAGAGTAGAATGTGTAAATTATACAGCGAGCTTGTTTCTCACTGCTTACACACTTTGGGCTGAGTGTTTGTGTCCATGACCTGTCAGCACATGTAGAGAGAAGTGCATCATGGGATTGGTTTAGGGATAACGCACAACTTCTCTCTGCTATCGCTTTTCTAAAAGGCTTTCATCTGATTTCAAGACACTCTAAAGGGCAGTTCACACAGAATGTGTTTTTGCCGTTAAAAATTTGAGATGCGGGTCAGTGGAACGAACCAAGGCCCCAAGTTTTTTGAATGCCACATCATGCATGAAAAACAATGGAGAAGTAGTGCAGTGGAATAGAAAAATGTCATCTGTGTGAATGGCCACTCAATCTGTTGTTTTATGTACCAGTTTCTGGTGTGTTCAAAGCAAACCTAAGAGTAAGACACTTGGTAAACAAAGACACAAAAATAAAGACTCAGACAGTCTGTAAAAACATCATAAATGGTGCCATTTAGCTGTAAAACAGGGTCAATAAAACGCCTCATACTCCTAAACATTGACAGCTGACCTATGTGTAACTGTAGGAGGGAATCTCTCTTACCTTCGACAGACCTCCAACCTCCAGGTAGTAGCAGATGATAAAGACGTTCCAGGCCACCCACAATGCTGTCCACACCGTATACTGTCAAAAAGAGGGATAATTCATTACTCCAACATACCACCTTCAAACACAGACTACACTCTAAGAAGCATCAGCAAAAATACAGCACAATGTACTTTGTTCATATGAAGGAATTCTCTGTATTTTCACAGGTATTTTAGTTAACAGAGGACAAGGTTCTGCCTTTTCTGTGGATTTATTTATTTATTTATTTTTTGACAGTGTACACTACGGGACAAAACTTTGGAATAATTCAGAATTTAGAATAATGTTTTTGAAAGTATCTTATGATCACGGCTGCATTTATAATTAAATATTGTGAAATATTATTACAATTCAAAATAACTGTTTTCTATTGGAATATATTTTAAAATAATGCACAAGTTTCAGCAAGAATTTTCAGCATCATTACTCCAGTTCATTATTCCATTACTCCATATTCTAAACTGTATGGTGGGGGGAAGAAAGAAAATTTCTCAATATAACAAGATAAGTTAAGTCGTTATTTCAACATATTACATCGTTATTTCGAGATATTAAGTCATCATTTCGACATAACTAGTTATAATAATGAGTTATTTCGAGATATTACATAATTATTTTGACATAAGATCTCGTTATTTTGGCATAACATTATTTCGAGATAAGTCGTTATTTCGAGATATTATGTCGTTATTTCGACATAACTCATTATTTTGACATATTAAGTTATTTCGAGGTATTACATCTTTATTTTGACATGACTCATTATTTCGAGATATTAAGTCGCTATTTCGACATATTACGTCGTTATTTCGACATAACTCATTATTTCGAGATATTAAGTCGTTATTTCGAGGTATTACATCGATATTTCGACATGACTCATTATTTTGAGATATTAAGTCGTTTTTTTGAGATATTAAGTCGCTATTTTGGCATAACAATATTTTCGAGATATTAAGTCGTTAGATCAAAGTACCATGGTAATACCATCACTGTGCCTCTGTACCACCACATTTGAGTACTTTTATGCAAGGGATAACTGGCAATTACCCATCTAGAATAAGTTAAAACTTAACAGCTCTGATGTTACTGGTACTGGAACAGGTTTTCTCAGAGGAAACGAGCAGATGCTTGAAAACATCCACAGTGAGTGTGTTTGGATTTAGAGCCCTTCTTTTAAACAGGCTCTTATCTTTTAACTCCAGATTTGTACCTTTCTTTGATCTGATTTTTCTTCTTTTATAGCAGAACGTCTCATTTGAACACCAAGCCTTGTCTCTTCCTGGTCGTTTGTACTTTTGTTTACCACATACAAACAACATCAATTAGGATTTTACAAGCCTATAAATCCCATTGAAATGTTAATCTGAATTAACACTCCACCTTGAGCCTGCTTCTATAAACTCTCAGAAAGAGAAAAAGAAACATTTTTTGTTAATATCATAAAGCAGACAGTGCTCATGAGGAGTCTAAAGAGCTGCGCAAGAGTAAAAATGGATCTCAGGTTTCCTGTCAGTCCCTTACGGAAGAACAGCTTGAGACAAATTTATAACAATTTTCACCAAACTGCAAAAGAGATCTTTTTTAAAAACACCCTCCACTGGGAATTCCTCCACTGATATACAAAGATCAGAAGACTACTTTGTCTGAGGCCTTTTTCTTTAACTCAGCTTTTCACAAAGTTTTAAATGGAGCAAACTTGCAAAAGTTTATATGGAGCCAATGCCATCCAATGGAATTGGTAACATTACCAAAGATTCATCCACCCACAGAGAAAAGTAGTCCCACCTCTAAGGACAACTTAGCCAGTGTTACTTTAACACTGTTGCCGTGGGTTGTTTTTCATGTCCGCGGGTTGAAGCGACCCCATTAACATGATATTTAGCCCCTGGAATGCTAATTTTACCAGGGGAACCCTGGGAAAAATGTTGGATTTTACCCCATGGGACACGGTTTTTACCAGAGGACCCCCCTGAAACGCGATTGGGCTAGTTTTGGGCAGCTTTGAGTAGCAATTGGGTGGGTTTTGTTGTGAAAACCTGGCAACCCTGAACTTAGCTAACTATACAGATCAAATAATAAACAATTTAACTACATAATTTATGCAAGTGCTTTACAACAACAAGACCTTCAAATTTCTGCTCGTAAATGCTCAGGTTCAAGTTCATGATCAACTTACATTGTAAATATGTTACTGTAAATGCACTTAATTTTGACTGAGGGATGAGTCAATTAACCCTTAAATGCATACCACGAGTCTTTATCAACCCAATTTATCAAATCTTTTTTTAAAGTTAGACATCAAATTTCTTAGTATTCCTCAATCTATTTTTTATAAACAATAACAATAAAAGTATTTTTTTAAAAATGTATAGAAGGATGTCTGTTTTTTTGGTAAAAAGTGTATAGGGTCACTGGAGACCCGAGGTACGTAATCGTGTACGTATATTTTATTTCTGCGCAAAAATAATTGAATCTTTGATGATTGAATAAGTGCAATTCACCTTTATTCCTCAAGGTGGCAATGTCTGATACACTATGATGAAGTGATATTTCACTCATAGTTACTGCAGGCAGCAAACAAAAGAATAGGAAGTATCAAAACTTGAAATGGCTCAGTGATTTACAGAGCAAGTACTGAACGCAATCAAATGTTAGTATCACTGTCACTTGATGGTGGATCTGGTGAAGAAGCTATCAACGATCAAAATATTGATTTTGAAGATGCTGAAAATGATTTTTTTCAGAATATGTTTGAGGTCACGAATATTAGCCAGACGCTGAATGTACTGGGTGCTATATGGTATAAAACATCTGCTCAAACTGAACCCTTCCAAGCTCCAAAAGGTAATATGCTTTGTTTTATTCTTTTGTAATTGAGATTAAACTATCAAGAGAGTTTTATACTATTGCGGCAGTTAAGAGATCTATCCTTGTTAGATATAGATCTGGGTCGCTGAAGACCCAAATATGAAATAATGATTTGCAAAACATTCATGCATTTAAGGGTTAAGTTCAATTGTATTTATTATCTTTTTTAACAGGATACTGTATCTATTCATGACTCAAGAAGAAATACAAACAGGTCAGCAGAACTGAGTCTTTAATACATCTGTCTCTCAGAAGATGAATGTCTTGAAGGAAAACGATGCACCTCAGACAGCATGATTCACACGTCAAATCACTATTATATGGTGACTAGTGTAATTTTAACCTGTTGTGAAGCAGAATGAGTCTCTATCACACATGATATGGACACAAGCCTGAGCAATACTCACCATTCCCAGGAGTCTCAGAACCGCAAGTCTTGCTTCCAGGCTCGTCTACCATTTCTGTCTTCAACACTTTCTCACGGCTTTGTTCTATTCGTGGCTTCTCAACTTTGTCACTTTGGTTAACTTCACACATCTACTCACCATGTGAGAATTTGGTGTTTGAAATTATTCACATTATCACATTTTGGTGCAATCAAATGTGTTAATCTAATGTATAAGAGCAACTTGGTGTTGGTAAGCGTATTATTTATAAATTTCAATGGAAAATAATTGCTTAAGATTTTGCTGTGCTCTCCCATTAAATGATTTCAGAGTTTTATACTCATTATTATTTACATTTATGCGAAGAATCATAATGAAGTCTTTTGAGGGTATTCCTGCAGCTCATCAAGCCATTTAAACACGTTTTTGGGCTCCACTAGAATAGATTTTTAAGCTTGAATGTTCAAAAAAAGACATTATTTTTCACATATTTCTTTTTTATTGCAGTACCTATCTTCCCAGTTTGCCAGTAACGCTGTTTAGTTCGTCTCTATGAAGCTCCTCCTGCTGATAAGTGCATTGTGCTCTGATTGGTCGGCTGGACCAGTGTGCTGTGATTGGTCAATCACTTCAAGCGTGTTTGGAAAATGTCACGTCCCTTACATTAGCCAACATAACTTAACCAGGCCTCGCCCCTTTATTTTTGCATATGCTGTGGGCGGGAATTATTTAAATGAGGAATACTGTGACGTGTTCGTTCATGGAAGAAAACTCAAGACTACAATGGTGGTGTTTTAGAGTTCACTGTAAAAAATAATCGCTGGTTTAACTTACCTGTGGTTGCCTTTAAATTTTGAGTTCATTCATTGAAATTAAAAATTTGAGTTAATACAATGAAGGCGATTGGAAACTCAAAATATTATGTTATCGGAACCACATTAATGATCTAAGTTGATTTGACAAAAGAAAAAAAAAATGTGATAAATCATGAAAATATTTTTTTACAGTGTGTTTATACTGATATAGAGAGTAACTTCCTTTGGAGCGACTTTGTGCTTTGTACTTTACAGAACTTTTTCAGGCTCAAACAGCAACATTACCCACTAAAGGAATTTATTTAGTGCATACTGAGCAAAACACAATGCATATTTGACAGTAAATAAAAAAGTATGCATTTTGCAACAATAAATGTTTCAAACAATAGTATGCAGCACTGTTGTCACATGACTAAGTTTCATACAGCATCTAGATACCATTTTGGAAATAAATGTGGTCATTAAGAATTTTTTTAATATTTTTTAATTTTTCTACTATTTCTTGTTCATTGTCACGCTGAAAATGGAAGAACGGGTACATTGCATTGTGGAATATATTCTTCCACGTAATATACACATTTTGGCAAATTTAGCAGGTCATCATTTTGCGAACCATGCAGAAAATTTACATACTTTTGTAGAGTATACTATATACAGAAATAAATTAAAATATAAATGAATGTAGCAATAATAAGAATTAGCATATCATGCTATTTCAAACAGCCATGGTTTTACTGAGTTATGATGTAAACTAAAGGTTATTGACTATTTAAAAACTGAAATAGCTAAAATAGTTTGCTTCCCGTCTCATCAACTAAACCAAAGGCTTGATAATCCTGTTGAACTTGAAGTGAAGCTGCAACATGGATTGACCCAGTGAGGAACTGAAGGGAGCTGGACTCTAATCATTTAATTCATGGTAATTAGTTGCAGATTTAGGGGATTAAAATGCCATACAATGTGTCAAAGTATAAGGCCGGTCCAGTGTCTGCGGGGCTGTGTGCCAGAGTCCATTATCAGCAGAGGACTGCGTTCAGCTTTGCTTCAGAGGCCTGCTGTCTTTGATCAACAGTAAGCAGATTTGCATGTGCCGCAAACATTATTTGCATATAAGCATTTCTAAAAAAAATAAATAAAAAAACTGTCTGATTTTTAGCATGGTTTGGGGAATCTCACAAAACCCGTCAAGAACAAGAACAATAAATAATATTTTGATTAAAATGAGGCCTAGTTTTTGGAACGCCATTTTTTTTCTCTCGCATTTTATGACAATTCCTATTATCTTGATGCAATATAAACATATACATTAGGGTTATTATCGTTGACTAGAACTATTAAAAACATTTCTGTTCATTGAAATAAAGCTGAAATAAAATTAAAACTTAAACTAAACAAAAATGAGAAATGTTGCATAGCAATAAACTGAAATATATTTAAGCTGCTAACCGACCCAAGCTGTTTTTGTGAGATTTACTTGGTTATGATTAATTAAAAGCATCACTTACCACCACTATGTAGCGAGGTCTGTACTGAATGGTGCCAAACAGTCCCAGGATGACAACCAGGATGTGGAAGAAGTTAGCAAGGATAGGAGCCCACTGATAGCCCAAGAAATCAAACACCTGCCTCTCTAATGCCACCATCTGAGAGAGAGAGAGATGACAGATATTTAGATGAGGAATGATTTGAAATACAAGCTTAAAGAATACTGGAACAACTAATTTGCGTGATCACTTTTTTCCTTTTAGTCTTTGATCATTTTGGCTGGAGGACTATCAAAGGGTTTTTAACACAAGAGACTTCTTTAGGTATCAAACTAACAAACTGCAAACAAGTTTTTTTGTTTAGTTTTTTTTTTTTTTTTTTTGCAGAAACTAGAACACCAGAACATCTCAGTAATGATTCTTTCAAATTCAAATGATCTGTGAAATAATGACACTAAGAACATATGGAGCTGTGCAAACATCAAACGCCTTTCAGATGCACAAAACTTGAACAAAACAATATTTATTGCCATACATTTGGAGTCAGTGGAGAATGCCTGATCTCAATAATGGCATACATACTATCAATTTTATCTGCATCTTACAGGCTTTTTAACCTACACCTAATCTTCGGCCATAATTGTGGTGCCAGAGTCGTTTAGCAAAAGAACTAATCATAAACTTCCTCAAAATTCTCTTTAATTATTCAGCATCTAAACATATTAAACATGTATGTTTACTTACAGTTAAAGGGGACCTATAATGGCCATTTTACAAGATGTAATATAAGTTTCTGGTGTCTCCAGAATGTGTCTGTGAAGTTTCAGCTCAAAATACCCCACAGATCATTTATTATAGCTTGTCGAATTTGCCCCTAATTGGGTGTGAGTAAAGACACACAATTTTTGTGTGTGTCCCTTTAAATGCAAATGAGCTGCTGCTCCCGGTCCCCTTTCTAGAAGAGGGCGGAGCTTTAACAGCTCGCGCGTCGGTTGCTCAACAACAACAAAGCTGGAGAATCTCACGCAGCCAAAATTAGGATTGTGAACTGAACGGTGTTCAGCCTTACATTGTTCAAACCGGAGTCGGACACTGATGGAGAGACTCAGGAAGAAGTTACAACTTTTAGAATGAAACTGGACGTTTCTGAATGGTTAGTGGATAAATTTATGTAGTTGCTGTGGAGTTGATTCAACTTATCGACTAGCATGTGCCGTCATGTTAATCTTTTGTGCAAATCCAGCGTTGAATTGACCCTCGTTTGTGAACACTCTACTACAACAACTCTTCCTCTTCTCTAAAGCAGCCCAACATGGCTTTGTTGCGCGTTTTCGGAGTGGGGTTTATGTAAATTTTAGGGTTAGTGATGTCTCCAACCCGGGAAGAAGCTTCTCTACCAGCTGTTTGTTGTAGTCCTTAAAAAGTGATTTCTGTAAAAGAAAATATCTCCCTTTGTATTGAACTTTCAGTGTCGTAACTTTGCAGATGCTTAAACAGCAACATTACACACTAACTAAAGTAAAAAAAAAGAAAAAAAAAGTGAAATCATAATCAAGTACCCCTTTAACAATTTTTCCTTCTTCTTATGCTGTTGATTATCAAATAAAATGCAAAAATAACCCCTGGAGAACATTTTTTATTAGGCTACTTTATGTGAATGCAAGTGCATTAGCAGGTACTGTAGTTGATAATCGTAGGCGTTTGATTTAGGAGATGAGGTCATGACTGCAGCATGTCTCAAACCAGCATGTCCAGTGCAAGTAGGCTTTGACTATATCATTTTACTTAACATTATTTTATTTATCCGTTACATTGACCTTTCTGAAGGATAATTATAACTTTACTTATGCCCTTTTTGAGCACTTGAGCTTAACTGAGACTTGGGTGTTTGTAGATGTTTAAGAGGCTGTTGTGACGACCTTGATTTATTGCAATTTTGAGATGTTCACAGTCCACACTTTCTCTTTACACCAAACGCAAAAACCTTCCTGCAACATTCTGGGAACATTAATTTATGGTTCTAAAAATAATAACATCAGCAAATAATCCAAGTGGAACCATACACTAACATTAGGGGAACATTCTCTATTTGATAGGAGGGAGCGATGAGACATTTCCACAGATGGACAATCGTCTGTGCTTGTCATGTGATGCGCTTGTCCAATTAACATTAATTCGCTTATAAATATGCAAATAATTGTTAACACAGAAATAACAAATATGCAGTGGGAAATGGTGATTTAGAAGAGAATTTCGATTCAGAAACTCAGCAATAAAACATGAGTCTGCATTAATCACTATTTCCTAAGAGAACTTTACCTGTTTCTAAAGAATCATCTCTGATTAAGAATCAAGCATCTCAAAGGGGCTCTTAAAACTTCTCACATGTCAAACAACCTGTTTTTTTTCCCTCATTCTAGCAAGCATTTACTCAAGAGTGTATCAACACAGTCCCTTAACTGTGGAACACAAGGGTGGTGAGCTACAGACATGTGACCGCGTCCCGCCGTCTCCTGTGGGACTCACTTTAAAGGGCTTTTTAATGAGAATTCAATGAGAGTGTGACGCGTGTTGTGAGCTGGCGGGCCGACGCCTGCATGCTGTGAGATGATGAAAGAGGAAAAGAGGTGGAAACCTGCACTGCTTGCAAAAGAAAATAATGCTGTGATAGATGGTAATGAAATGGAAACAATGTTGGTCTAATTAAACAACACTTTTTTACACTTTTATTGAATTGCACCGAGAATGATTCTGCAGTCATAAATGCCATTTAAATGTCAAACAGAATGAGATTAAAATATTGTGTAATTCATCATAGTGATGCATGTAGGTGAGCTGGAGATGACTACAGTATCGTATTAACACTTATTCAAAAGCTGTATTTTTGGGGTTTAGAGTCAGCATGAAAGGGAACTTAACGGCTTCTTTCCTATTGTGATATATATCCAAGTGAAATAACTTCTCAAACAAGAAAAAACGTAGGGCGGGACTTGATTTTGTCCATGGGGAATTGATTGGTTGTGGTTTGCTATTAGTGGATCTCATGTGATTGACAGCTTGTCCCGCCCTCACGCTATTGAACACATCATCAGAGAAGAGATGTCGCTGCAAGATGGAGGGGAAGTTATTTTGAAAGATTACGAGGACACATAATTAAAAATAATAATGTGATGCCATAGGGGAACCATTTTTGGTTCCCCAAAGAACCTTTCATTGAACAAGAACCTACAACAGACATTCTGTTTTCTATTCTGTTTTCACAGAATAACACTTTAAATTTCAGTCTGTTCCTCAAACAAAACTATTGTATTCCAAAAGACTTGCACAACAAGTTGTATGGACTAATTTATGATACTTTAATGGTGCTTTTTTTTTTTTTTAACACTTTTGGCTAACCCAATCATGGTCTGCTTTCATTGTATGGAAAAAGGCAGCATGGACATTCTTCAAAATATCTAATTTTGTGTTCAGACTAGGTTTGGAGCAACATGAGGGCGAGTAAATCATGACAGAATACTCATAGACAACTATAATGATAACTATATTATTGTCCAGATTTTTTTGTCGTCTGCCAATGCTCAAGCTTTTTAAAGGCAGGTGGATTCTGATTGGCTGTCAATGTTTTTTCATTCATCAGCTGGGGAAAAATAAATAAAATCGCTCTGAAAGTGATTCCAACAATATTGTTTGTCTGTACCGTTATCGTTTTAGTTGTAGTGTGGACTCTGCTATTCTTTTACATGAACAGTTTTTAGTTATCATTATCATTATAGTTATCATCCTTGGTGTGAACGGGTAATGAAACCACACAATGTTTGTTACTAGCAGGACTGAAAAAAAACTCCAGTCAGAGCAGCACAGAAAGATCAAAACGGACATTGTGTGTTGAGGCACCATCCTAAGTAAGTAATTTAACAAAAACCTGAAAGCTTGGATTCTGCACTTAGAAACTAGTCCCCTTCTATTTACTTCCTGTCTGTCTTGCTGACATTTCAGAGCTAAATGCCAGGAAACGCAGCATCCCGCCTGACAAAGACCAGCGCCCTATATGAGCACGAGTGCCAGGGGATTGTGGGACTGTCAGCACATCACAGACCTGGCAGACACAATTAAGCATCTGCCATGATGGCTTGATCAGAGCTGAACATCTTGGACAATGTGTGGAGCAGACAGCAGGAGGAGATCACACATACACACACACACACACAGGAGTGGAGGGGGCAGGAAGTGACAAAAAAACAAAAGGAGTGGGTGATGGATGAGGAGAAAATGACTACAGATGAGAGTAGAAAAAGGATACAATGAGGAAGATGAAGTGATGTGGAAACAGACAGGTTGGATGTCAATAAAAACAAGTGACAAATGACAGAGAGAGGGAGAATAAAGAAGAAACGGACAGATAAAACAGAAGTCTGTTCCATTACAATGAGTGACTGCATGAGGAACAAAAAGTCAGAATTGTGAGATATAAACACAATTGTGAGTTATAAAGTCAGAATTATGCGATATCAAGTCAGAACTGCAAGTTATTAAGTCAGAATTGAGTGATAAAAACTCGCAATTGCCTTTTTTATTTTTTATTTAGGGGCAGAAACAAGCTTCCATAGGAAAGTGATGCCTTGCTAAGTCAGAAGTTTGGACCCACGAGTTGTAGCATGTCCGAAGGGAAAATAAAGAAATAATACTTGCACACACTACAATAAAGATTTTTGGAGTACATTTTACAAGAAAATACGGTAACACTTTCTATGAAGACCATGCTTATAATGAATTTTAGCCATATTTATACTTATTTATAAGTAAGCATTACTATTCTATAAATATATGTATAAAGCCTCATTAAGATCTATACTGTATTATAAGAACAGTTAGATACATTTATATTATTTTTATAATTACTTATAAGCCATGCATTTGCTTTTTCAGTATGCATGCTCATAAACCATTATACACTGATTTATAAATGATCAAATATAAAATAGTTCCAGAGACACTTGTTTGCTGTATCAACTAGTTATTATGTCCTTAATGGCTAAAGTTTGGATTAGAGGTGATGAATGGTCATTTTGATTAAAATCATTAAAATCTATATCTGCTGTAAGATTGAAAATATCCAGAGATATTTTAAAATGAACAAAGACATTTGCTTTACTGTTTCAACCCCCTCTCTCTTGCTACAAGGGCCATTTGGAAGACAAAGGTGTTGATAGTGATCAAGCCCTGTAGGCCAAAATGTATATACATTGGGCGTCTACAAATTGTCACACCTTTAGTACAGGGAAGTTTTAATTTCCTGATTGGTCAGTTTAAATACCTCACATTTGGGTTTCAGTCACATGGTCAAGGAAGGGATAAAAGAAGATTGTAACTGTTGCTCTGTCTCTTTTGATTCTCTGCCTCTTTTCTTGGGCACTCTCTGACCCTCTCTCTCTCTCTCTCTCTCTCTCTCTATAGCAGTTTGGAATTGTACTTTAAAAATATGGTAACACTTTAGTATAGGGAACATGTATTCACTATTAACTACGACTTTTCCCTCAATAAACTCCTAATTTACTGCTTATTAATAGTTAGTAAGGTAGTTGTTAGGTTTAGGTATTGGGTAGGATTAAGGTCATGCAGAATAAGGCATTAATAAGTACTAATAAACAGCTAATATTCTTGTAATAAGTTTAAAAAAAAAAAAAAAAAACCCTAAAATAAAGTGTTACCAAAAATATTGTTGTAGTGTTTTGCTAGTAAGTAAAAAAAAAAAAAAAAAAATACTCTTTTTCTCAACTGTTTGTATGAATGATTTCTTTTTTTTTATTACAGGAATTGTTGTTCATTAGTTACATTTACAAGTGAGCAACTTAAAATGAGCACATATTCGTGGTTTCTTAACATTTGATTTATGTTTTCACTTTACTTAAAGCCAACAATGATGCATTTATAGAGATTAGTAACTATTAATACTCACAATAAGTATTGATAAGAACACAACACGGCTATTAATAACAACATATTCACTAATTTGAAAAATTTGAATAAAAAGTTATTGTAACTATAATATAACATTATAGCAATGCAAGCTGCATCTTTATAAATACATTCATGGAACCATATGACTGACTAATTCATACTTATAAATCAGTGTATAATGAATTATGAACATGTATTGAAAAGGAAAATGCATGACTTATAAGTAATCATAAAAGTAATATAAATGTAACTATAACTGTTCTTATAATGTGGTATGGGTCTTAATAAGTCTTTATAAATATGTTTATAAAATAGTAATACTTGCTTATAAATAAGTATAAATGGAGCTATAATTCATTATAAGCATGGTCTTCATAGAAAGTGTTACCGAAAATACTATTTCTGTTTTGTTTAATTCAATTCATTTACTAGTTATTTCATTTATTTCAAAGTAAATCCCGCACTAATTTTATTTTCAATATATATATAAAACATTAGGCCTGTTTTAGGACCTATTTATTTTCTCTCCCTTTTATTTGCATTTTAATAGTGGTAGTGTGGCAAAATAAATAATTAAATTAAAGTACAAACATGCCATGTATTTTCTCAAATAATATGGTCATAAAAGCAGGCTGGTCATAATATAATGCAATAAAATATAACAATATAATATAATATTTAGCAAAATGCTATTTAAAATAGTTTAAGATGGTGCGCATAGCAATAATTTTGAAGTAAATTTAATTTTTATATTTGATTTTTTAAAAATTAGAAGGATGATTTTTAGTATTGTGTTTTAGTAATAAATTTGACTGGAAATGTGTAATTGAACAAAAAGCAACAGAACATCTATAGCTCCTAAAAACAGACTTCATTTTTTAATGCTAAATACAAATTATTATTTTTTTATTTTTTTTTTCATTTGTTTTTGGGGTAAAACATAAAAGCAGGAGTATTGTTGCTAGAGCTCCAAAAACCTTTTCTCCATTGTATAATTCCACTTAGCAGCAAGTTTGTTTGAAAGTTGTGTAGCTTCTGTTCTCCTAATGGTAAACGTCACAGACGCGGTGAAACCCAATGTGGAGGACTGAAAATAAAATTAAACATGCTAGTCGTTCTGTCGGTACGAGTCGCAGACACGGTTGTCCTCCACTATGACACATTATACAAGATAAAACGATTGATTCTTGCGTCCCGAAGCCCAGTGTCATTTACGAATCATTACGGCACCCTTCGTCAAACGTATTGTGCTAAGAACGGGCTGATATTGTGTAAACCCGGCATAAGATATGGAGCAAGTTGTTACATTTTGCAAAATAAGAGCAGGAACATGTGCTAAGAAAGCAATTAAAAACCTATTTTCCCAACCCATTTTTAATTTCATGTTGACTTGGTTTCACTATTGCTTTTCTTCAATTCAGCTTACTTACATTTGGCCCAGATATTTAGTGGCCAGACTCTCACCCGCCAGTGAGAAACAATGAATACTGACCACAGGACAGTACTCACAAGATAATGGCGTCAAGTTGTCACAAATCAAATCAACTCTAAGGACACACAGGAGGAAAACACAACAGGACGACTATCAGTAATGGTTTGAGAAGCTAAAATTTGGGAAAGACTGTTATTGGCCAGTGCTGGAATTAGGTTGGAATTTGGCAGGAAGCGTAATTGTGGTTGTAGAGTTTTGGAACGGCTTCAGAGTTTGAGTGAGATTTCTATCCAGGCTGTAGAGAAGTGTGTTGGGTTGGGTTTTGGGGTTGTCCCAGAGTATGAACAGATTAATAGAAGAAAATGTGGTCAGGTCAGCTGAGGCTGAGGGTACAGATCTCAAACTAATTGAGACATCAGACTGGAGAGCTTCAGGCTTCCTTTTCTCTGTATTCTCTAGCCACGTAGCACAGACTTAAAAAAGAAAATCAGCATTTATACAGCATAGAAAATTAGGTTTTATCAAAGTCCCCCTGTAATTTTATCTCGTAAAACTCATCTTTGATCACCAAAATGACATATTTAAACTTTTTCCTGTGGAAAAAAAATTCTCCACGCCTTAAAATAGCTTGAATGTAACTCAACACCCTTGCCTCATTTAGTATATGAGGACCTATGAATATGCTAATTAGCCCCGCCTCCACTCACTCGCACAAGCTCAGAGGTCCACTCGGTCAACTTACTGAGGTAAACGCTGCACAATGGTATCGTTTTTTTTTTTTTTACAACATCAGATAAATAATAATAAATAATATGATTAGCCTCTTGCTTGACTACATTATCAAACCGCTAATAATGTGTTGCTAATGTTACACAAACCATGTTCCCGTTCACCATCTGAGTCATACAGCTGCCTTCTAACAATCAATATCCTTTGAACAACTCAGAGTGTCAGGGAAGAAAGGCATATAGTCCATAATAACATCGTAATATACATCATATACATAATTCACCCGCTATATTGTTAAATCTACCCGATTTTTCATATGAACAGAAAAATATACCAGGATAACCTGGCTTTTCTTGAGACTCTCTTGCTTCAGAGTGTTCATAGTTAATGATATGCTAAAGCCTGGCCGCAGCTTAATGTGATAGCTACAAGGTAGTTTGTGACATAAACATCAGCAATTTCAAACCACATTTTTGAAACTGTCTTTAGATCACTGCAGTTTTAAAGAGAAAATACTCAGCAATGGTGTTGACTTATGAATTTGCGCATGGTTTGTCTTAAAGCATATTAAAAACACCACATAGACATATAAACAACATTAAAAACTTGATTTTTACCACAGGGGGACTTTAAAAGCTCATCTTGCCAGCAGTGAATTCCCCCTTTAAGGCCTGTTCAAACAAAGTCTGATGCTAGCCAGACGTTAGCCAATTCTTGCAACTATACAGTAAATACTAGACGCATAAACCTCTAGAAAGTGAGAGACATCAAGAGATGGCATGTTTAGCATTTCACACATGCAGTAAACAGCTAATGATGGAGGAGGAAACGCTCTCTTTGACTTGTGGGAATCATTAGCACGTGCAGGAATGGCGGAATGCTTTTAGAGGCTGAAAGATGAAGCAGAGGTTCCTGGCAAAGTATTCCGATCTCCATCATATCAAATTCACTCCCGCTCCTTAAACCAGCCATTTCCCCTAGATTAGCTTCAGCTAGCCCACAAATCAACTTGTGTAATGCACCTTTTTGTCCCTGATCGATTACCATGAGGCCATGCTCCGCTGCGGTAATCATCTGTTTAAACTGGAGCAAATCCCATAAAGTGTGTGTGTGTAATCCTTCAAATCATTCTGAGAAGATTTTTACTTCTAGGGTGGGACAACAAGGGTAGAGTTGGGAATAGTCAATAAGAGAGTCCAATAAGGGAAGGAAATAAGTTTTGCATTCCTCTAAATCCTAAGTAACAATCAAAAGAGCTTTTGTTCACAGCTAATAAATCTGCACAGCTTAGTAAACAAGAAAAATTGTTATAAAACCTATTATATGGGTCATTGACGAATAAGGTTTTTAAAAGTGTAAAAAAACATAATGGAAATATAATTCATTTTGAAGTTTTAGTAGGTGTTAACAATGAGATTATGTGGTTTTTATAATCAATTAACACTGCTTTTGTCATTTTTTACAAGATGGACAAAATTTGTCACCAAAAAAGTCATTCAGTTTAACCTAAATTTCGGTTTTACCGAATGACACTTTTGGTTATACCGAATGACGATATTTTCAAACAATGCTAACAGGCTGATATCTAGCTAGCAATTTAGTACGAGTTTTTAAAATATTACAACATTTTCCATGTTTTATAGCGGTTGTATGACCTGATGTTTTAGGACATCACAAAGTGAAAACATTAATTTTTCAAATAGTTAAAAGAGAGTTAGTTACTTTGCTTCATGACCGTGTGGTCCTTTGCAGGTGTCTGAATGATGTCACATCCTGTCACATGATAATGACCGCATGACTTCAAAATGGTCCCTTTATATTGGTTACTCCGAATGACATCAATGAAATTCATTTTTCCGGACATTCTTTCTCATAACAAAGCACTGACACATATCTTTGTTTTGTCTTAAGGCCTTTGGACAAAAAAAAAAAAAGATCTGTCACGTCATTGACCCATATATAGGCCTACTTTGTGACAAACTATGCAATATGCAACGCAAACATTTGAACTGTATACTACATTTTTAGCACTACCATTCAAAACTTTGGGGTCAGTAAGACTTTTTAAAGAGATTTCTTTAGAATAGAGAATACATAATAGAGAATTTAGAATAGAGATTTCTAAAGAGAGAATATTCTAAACAGAGAATTCTCTATTTAGAATAGAAAATTTAGTCATTTTAAACCCAATTCTGTATCAGATCAAATTTTTGGACAGTGTGATCATGTAATCACATTTGATACCGCTTCATTTGACCATCAAAATGGATAACCATGCATATTGCATTGTGGGATACAGCATTCTTCCAATGTAGTATCCTGCAGAAATAGCATAAAACATATGGTATATGTTAAAAAAGCCATTGAGACACACACACACACCACCCTCTGTGTTGCTGAATGATAGCGAGGGTGTGATTTCCAGACCGTGACACGTGACGACATCCATCTATCCATCCCCTCTCCCTCCTTCTTGTGACCCACATCAGAGAGATCAGCCAAAACCTTGGGGAGGTCACCTCTTTTTCTGCCCCATCCTTCCTACTGATAAAGAGGTGGCTGTTTTCCATCCTTGATAACAAGCCTGCTGTACAAACACCACACAGACACAGATCTGATTCTGAACAATCAAGTCTTTCCATGACCCTCCGTTTCTTTCCAATAGCTGGAAATCTATTCCACAAAGTCATTTCTAGTCTCAGCCTCAGACTGCACACAGTCCGTCCCATCCATCTGATGCATACTGCACAAAAAATGAACAATTAGAAGCTTTCAAAAAGCACAAGAACATTACTTTCATTTCACACGCTACTACTACAGTTCTGAACTAGATCTGTGGGAATAACTTCAAATCCAATGTTAATTCAATGAAAACTGACAAAATTCATTTTTATTTCACAGGCTATGATAACACTATTGTAACACATTCCCTTTGAAGCTAAACGCAACAATTGCATTTTATTCCAAGCCACAGCAAAACTGCAACAGCTGCCAGGATGTCTTTCATCAAAATGTGTAATTAAGTCCCTGTGGCATTCATCATTGTAAAATCCATCATAATTCGTCTTTATTTGTAGTAATTAACTGTTCCAATCACAGTCAGCTGTCCAGTTGATAAAGCCGTTAATTAGAACATCACAACATGCGATTACAGCTTGTACAACATAGTCAGCAGCTTTCAGCCAGCGAATTCTGTTCAGACCCATGAACTTTAATGGCATACTGACAAATGTCTTTGCACTGAGGAATTTTGCATATGAAAGACTACGTTCAGTAACAGAAATATGGTGGGGGTTTGTTTATTGCTGTAAGTAAAGCCATCTATCCACAATATGCTTTGCATATATAAACACACTCTCTCCTCTCAAGCCAGGGAACGTGGAGGATTTACACTTCAGAGTTCAGAGACCTCAGGGTCAGCAGAAAATCAATGAAGAACTGAACCATCTAAAATGATAATTGACCTCCATCTGGAGGCATGGAGATGTTCACAGGCTCTTTAGTCTCACATAGAAAGACCTTTGACTATCAGCATAAGGTCTGGTCCACACCACAGCTTATTGTTGGTTTAACTTAAAAGTAAGTTACCTGGTTGGCTTAAAATTTTGAGTTAATACAATGAAAGTGATTGATTTAATCAACAGAAACTCAAAATACTGTCATCTGAACCATTGTTATCCAAGTTGATTTGCGAGACTGCAATCGTTTGTAAGAAAGGGGCGGGGTTTAAGCAGACTAAATGACTGGAGAGGTCCAGCGTACATCACCAGAGTGTCTGTTGTCTTCACTGGAAAATTGAGATTTTGATTAAAAGAGGATTCACAAGAGGGTATTTTGCACTGGAAGAACATTTTCATGGTTCCAATTACTACTGGCAGTTCCTATTACTATTGTGTTCGCACCGCAGGAACTGGGAATGATTTTAGTTCTAGGAACGCCTTTTGGGCGTTTACTTATACTTACTTCATTGTTTCATTTTTTCATGTCTCATTTAGCACTGCAAGTTGTAGGAGATCTCGTCTCCTAGCCCTGCATTTTGCTCTTTCAATCACATAACTTACAACTCTACATTCAATCTCCGTTATCACGAAACCCACACAACAAAATCACAGCTCTGATCACGGTATCCTCCATCCTCCAGTTGTTGAATGCCATGCTTAAACGACGTCACTGAGGTCTGACAGACGTCATGCTTACATCACTTCAGATTTCCTACTTGTGGTGTCAATGCAACCAGGAAAATGGCCCTTGGTGAAAATGTAGTTCTCTGGGAACCACCCTGGTGGCTAGTACCTAAAACTGAGTTCCTATAATTACCCGGTGCGAAAGCCCCTAATAAGATCAATAACATGCATATGTGACCCGTGCTGACAAAATGAGAATGCGCATAGGCTAATTTTGAGCTACAGGCAAAGCAAGTGAAAAGGTTTTCACAAAAATGTGTTCATTAAGCCCTCGTTTAGTGATCCCAATGCTCCAAATAGCAGTTAAACATTTAAAAGTATCTTTATTTGTACATTTTCTGAGAGGAGTGCCTTTCCGTCGTTCATGAAAAATGCCGTTTTTCTCTGCTCGCTTCTCGACCACTGGTGCTTCCCTCAGCACAAGTTTGGTATCGTTTTAAAGCGCAGCATTCCAACTTTGTGAATATTCATAGCGAATTCTCGTCTGGCAGTGTTTACTCACACTGATGTAAACAAAACACTGACTGACAGATCCAAAGGGGTGCGCACAAAGACGCCTCAGACAGCGCGCGGTCCCGATATACACACATACACAGAATTACAGTATTTCAACAAAATCTGTCTTGGCGAATATTCATGCAAACACTATCTGTTATGTCGTAAGTGAACGTCTGGTTAACTGTTGGGGAAAAACATCTGATGTGTAACATTATATTAGATCTGTGTGATACAGTAGGTCTTAAGATATAGGCTGTCTGTTTCATTAATGTTAATCAAACAATTGTGGAATCATGGAAAAAAAAGTTTAATATATATTTCTTCCTACAGATATAGGTTTTGACTTGGTTTGTGCCAAATTTGGTGTTATTGGGGATTTTAAGGTGATTTTGTTTTGGAACCTTCAGAAAACTTTAACTCCATTTTTTCTCAAAACTGACTTTGCTGACTCTATCGACTTCAAACAGGTGTAGCTCAGACATTTTTTTGTAGGATTCCAACAAATACATCATTTTGAAGGTTTTTAATAGAGAATGTGAGAATAACAATAACTCATTTTTGAAAATTTGCTCATTGCGACTCATTTTGCCAGCACGGGTCACATATAGAAAATATGAAACTATAAAAAAAAAATTATTTCATGCCACACAACTCTCCACACACATTTGTACAGAAAACAATGGGAGTAGACTTAAATGTGACCAGAATTTCTGCCTGTTTAAAAGTATTATACACAGACATAACTTGCACAGAAAACAAAACAGTTCTGCTCATAGATATCTAGTTTATTTGCTGCTATGTGCCTCAGACAAAACTAAATATCTTTCTCAAAAACTAATTTGATAACACTTATTTTCTTTATTACTCTCCCCATCCAATCATGCTGGGAACTAGAAATCCCTTTCCCAGTTTCAGCAATGTTACGTTAACAAAAAATACTGTAAGCGAGCAGCCCTAACACAAACCGTTTAGCTAAACTTCTAGTTCCCAAACTCAAATCGATTACACACAATGAAATTAACTTCTTGAATGAGCTTATTTTAATAAATAAATTTAGCAAGTAGCAAAAATCATTTTATTGTTGTTTAAATACATTTTTTAGCAGATTACATTTAAGCTGATTTGAATATTTGTTGTCATTCAGCATCATCACCTCACTTAACTGCAGGCCCCTCCTCCTTATTTTGCATATTAAAAGCACATCCCTCATGATAGCTTGATTTCTGCTGCATAATTTTGGGAGGTTGCCATGGTAACCTCTCCAATGGATAGCCCATAGAAGGTGCTTGTATGGAGATAGAGCCCTCTGGTCTCAGTGTTCAGATTTATAATTGGTCCTTCAACAGTGAAGGTGAGACGAGGAGGAGTAGAAAGTCAGCACACTCCGCCCCCCGTTCCTCTCTAAGCCCCCGGCACATACGATAAATCATACTCTCCGATCAATAATTCACACATGTTCAAGGAGCAGGAGGAGGTCAAAGAGACAATTAGAGACAGATAAAGAGGAGAGCATGCTGGGAGAGAACGGAGATTGAGGAGTTTCCTTTAGATTTGTACATTTTAATTTTTTTTTTCCCATTTAGAGCTCTATCATAACCACTCTAACTCTCTCTCTATAGCCTTTCTGAAGTACTTTCTACTAGCTACCCATTTAAAAAACCCAAATGACATTTTTTTAAATAGTTTTTCACCTACCATGTAGTAGGGAAGTACGGATATTACGACATTAAGGGCATGATTAGTGGCTAGTCAGTTGCAGGTGGTATAGGCATTATCATTCAAGAGAATATCTGATTGAACAGAAATCTGTGTAGTCATCAGTAGTTTTGGTCCATGTATATCTGCTACAACGTTTATAAGTCCTGGCATATAGCTGATCTCAAAGATTGCTTTGTATTGTTACAATGTCAGAAGTTGCTATATGTAAATGAACAAATGTTTACTCTTTCTCTGTGTTACCTGGACAGAGAAATTCTTATTTGTCAGCAAAAATCTTTTGACAGCTCCAGGCCTTTTGTGAAAACTACAGATTATACTTTTGCATTTTTGTATCCCGCCCACTGTCAGTTGGATCAACAGAGGGTTATTAAACAGAACGGTTATTGTAAGGGTAGGTGTTTTCCGTAACTACGATTCTTTGCAGCCTTTAGCCACTGCCTACATAATTCACTGCAAACGGAAAATAACTCCTGCTAAACATTTACTATTTGAATTCTTGCACCCGAGAACAATACAGGTCAACGCTATTATGACTAAAAGTTTGCCAAGAAGTATTTCCTACTAAAGCAAGGCAGTATTTGACTCTGGTCAAGCATATCCAAAAGGAGCAGACTTGGATGGCTATGTACCCAATGCATAATGGTTGTTGAAGTTTTCCTACCTATTTGGCAAATGGGAAGACACGCAGTCCTTTTTCTCAGGTAGCACACTCAAGCAGCCATTTTGAAAAGCCAATTTTGTCAGAGAAGTACCACCTTAACTATAATAGTTAATATGAACTATGAACAATACTTCTACAGCATTTAGTAATCTCAATGTTAATCTCAACATATACTAAAACATGTATAAGATCAAATGTTGCATCTGTAAACATTAACAAAGTTTAAAAAATGCTGTAAAAATATTGCTTATTGTTAGTAGGGCTGCCCCCTAATAGTCAACGTATAAGCTACTTGCCTCACAGTTATGAGAAATATATGTATAGAAAGGTTGAAATGTCGACTTTTAAACTAACCAATTTTAAATCGAAAACAAATATTCTCTGATTATTTAATCCGTATTAAGCTTTAAGTGTGTGCTTGAATGCGGAATAGGCTACATATTACATATATATATATATATATATATATATATATATATATATATATATATATACACATATATATACATATATATACATACATATATATATACATATATATATATATATACACTCACATACATATATTATATATATATATATATATATATATATATATATATATATATATATATACACATACACATACATATATATATATATACATAGTCGACTAATGGCTTAAATGAATGACTATGAACGATCTTTAGTCAGGGGCAGCCCTAATTGTTAGCTCATGTTAGTTAACTAATGTTAAAAAAAAAAAAAAAAAAAAACCTTATTGTAAAGTGTTACCAAGAGAACATACTTAAAGATGTGTAAATGAGCTCTTTAAGGAAACTTCCTAACAATCACTGATTCTCATAATTGACAAATTACAGTTCATTCTAAAAGAGTTTGCCATTAACATGTTGCTAAGCTAACTACTTGGTTTTCTAATATAGGCTCACAAGTATCTGTGTGCTCATTTTTTCCATCATCTCTTCTATAGAGCATCATATGATCAGTCACCTTTCCCCTCGGACCTATTGATCAGCACATAGGTGAATGACTGGCCTGCTGTTGCACTCAATACAGGGGCTTCAGTTTTTCAGAGAGTGGTCAATATTCATACTCAAGGCATCAATCAACCCTATTTAGAGACATCTTGTTGTGGACTCACAAACAGGTGGTCCAAATCAGTTGTCATGGCTGGGTAATGATTCAAAAAGACAAAATGCACTATTTAGCTAAGCCAGCTAACTTGCCACAATGCATTATTGACAATGTGGACAAAACGCATCTGACTCATCTATTCCAGATAGATGCACAGATGCTGATATCACCGAGATAAAACGTGTAAAAGCCTTTCCATTTGTACTTTGTTTCACTTACATTTTATTCTAGGTCTGAACAGGCCACGAGTTTCACTCGCACTTCCATTTCAGCCAATTCTTATTCTGCTGTTTGTTGGCGTTACAGTCAATGTCAGTGTTCTCTGAGGTGACACTGTTTGTCAACTGACCAATCTTCACAGTCAGAGACCTGACACAATCAGTTTGCTACAGTCTGATGGGACATCAGGATTGAGAGAGAGAAAGAAACACCGCTTCTCCAACTTAAGGTGCTACACAAAACATTTAATTTGTAACTCAACACTGATGCTCAAAATGGGAGATCAGGGTGTCAGTAAATGTAAATGGAGGTCAGAGGTTCGAAGAGTCGGTTGTTTGCTTGCTGGTGGGGTGCTGATAAAGTAGTGATTCATATGCAGTGACACTATGTTGACTGCGTGCTTGAGTAAGCACAGATATAGAAATTCATATCCATTTTAGCATTATTTGGTGTCTTGAGATTTCTGGGATATGAGCAAAAACATCATATCTAGCCTTTTCATTTCCATTTGCTCTTCATTTCCATTCATTCATTTTGACAAAGAGATTTTTATCAAAAGCACCATTCTAGATACATTTAATATATTTCAGGGCTTGAGTTTTGGTGCAGGATTGCGGCTATTGCGCATAATTTTACTTATTCCTGACAACATTCACTCCCAAAGCATGCACACATAAAGCCACCTCTTAAACAGCTTGCGACTCGCGAGTACCAAATTAAGTTCTTTTTGGCTTACTGCATTTAAACTGTCAAATAAACACAATTATGCAAAAATGCCCATATTGGCAAGTATCCTACTGCGTAACACAAGAATTAACCTCATTGGTTCTTGCAGAAGCTCAAACGTGCTGCGTAACACGAGAATGAACCTCATTGGCTCTTGCGGAAGCTCAAACGTGCTGCGTAACAAGAATGAACCTCATTGGCTCTTGCTGAAGCTCAAACGTGCTGCGTAACACACGAGAACGAACCTCATTGGTTCTTGCTGAAGCTCAAACGTGCTGCGTAACACACGAGAACAAACCTCATTGGTTCTTGCTGAAGCTCAAACGTGCTGCGTAACAAGAATGAACCTCATTGGTTCTTGCAGAAGCTCAAACGTGCTGCGTAACACACGAGAATGAACCTCATTGGTTCTTGCTGAAGCTCAAACGTGCTGCATAACAAGAATGAACCTCATTGGTTCTTGCTGAAGCTCAAACGTGCTGCTTAACACGAGAATGAACCTCATTGGTTCACGCACATCAAGCAAACATGCTTGAGCTTCCATTTTCCACAACTGAAGTGTGCGTTGATGAATGTTTACATGTGAATAAAAGCCTAAATTCAATCTGTTCATCATATAAAGTGATCGAGTCTCTTCAGAAAATTTGGACTAAACCGCTCAATTCATATGGATTAGTTTTACAATCTATTTATGAACTTTTTGAAGCCTCAAAGTGTCAGTTGCGTAACTGTCAATGGAGGGACAGAAAGCTCTCAGATTTCATCGAAAAGATCTTCATTTGTGATCCGAAGATGAACGAAAGTCTTACGGGTTTGGAACGACATGAGGGTGAGTGACTGATGACAGAATTTTCATTTGTGTGTGAACGATCCCTTTAAGTGTTCATTAAGACTCGAGAAAGAAAATGCATCTGTATCAGTATATTGATTCATGGATCCATATTGTGCAACAAAATTACCCCAATGTAAAACCTAAAAAAGGAGGGAATTCCCTTCTATTTTCCAAAACAAAAAGCAGGCCCTGTTTTTAGTTATATATGAACACATCGAATATACAGTTAAAGCCTTTACACTTAAATTGATCCCAGAATACACTGTACAAATTTTTTTTTTTTTTAAGATTTGTGTGTGGTATGTATATGTTTATTACATCTGTTAGTTAGCATAGCAACATGCTAATATCAAACTTTATTGCAACCAATTGTTCCCAACGCAGAGTATTCCAACTCAGTCCCTTACAAGGTTGTATAGAAAGAACGTTGCCTTCAACTATACTTCAGTTTTGACGCAAAAGTACAACGGCCCAGGCCTGTGACAAACAAATTAGTGCAAAAGAAAGTAAAAATCAGGTTGCGCACGTACAGTACATGTGTACTATGCTAATGATGCCATTTTTGTCACACACTATATGCATACCCTAGAGTATGCGTAAAAACTGAAGTGTAATTTGGGCTTTAGAAGGCAGCTACCGATGCAAGCAGCTCACTCAGTTGTTGAACAGAGCTAGATTAATGGAGAAATATTGTTTATCTCAATAGTTCTGTGGTTCTAATAAATATCTGAGGCACTATGACTATATTGTTTTGGTCTAGAGCTGCCGCAGTCTTCTCTCTGCTGGATCCCTCATCGGTCATGTTCTCCATCAACCCGTATCAGGCATTCCTTAGTTACACAGAAGCATTAGAAACATCTGCTCGTGTGTGTGTCTGTGTGTGTGTCTATGTGTGTGTGTGCGTCTGTGTCTTTTTCTGCTGTCTCATTCTGATTCATTCCACTAATTACACTTAATAACAGCCTGAGCGCATTAATGAAAGTTGGTAACTCAGAGTACATAGATTGTAATGAGTGAGAGAGAAAAGAGAGGGTGGCACCCTTTGTTTTATAAATATTCATCTGCTTGTCTGGCTGGGGGGTGTACATTGGGTGTTGGGCTGAATGGATGAATTATATGCAAATCAGCTGATAAACAGAGCCGCACATCTCTGCGCTCATTTGTCTGGGAGATAGAGGCTGCCGTCAGGTCTCGTAAAACCGGCAAGCGTTTCTAACTCCTCTAGCTGTTGTGAAATAGCCAACAGGGGCAAATTAACCTTTACAGGAGGGCAAAAGGTTCCATCAACATAACCAGTGAACCCCTGTAGCCCTGTAATGACACCTCCTGAGCAAATTAAACCACAAATTATCCCGTCCTCACATTTTTTTCTGCCCTCCCGTGAGAAATTTGGGCTTTTGTGGAGTCAGTTTCTCGTTTCCGAAGGGAGTGCTGTTTGTTTAGATAATCTGGCTCTCAGTGGGGGGTTAAGAGTAAAAACCCATGACATGTCAACTTTACTTCTTATAGATAGACCAAGAGGAAAGGGGGGCTAGTGGGAATGCCAACTGGACCTTTATTATGCATGTGTGTACATTACAGGAACCTTTCAATACGGGTTCAATACAAGTTAAGCTCGTCACAGAATCGATGACATGCTGTCGATTACCACAGAAAATCATTTAAGGCCCGTTCACACCAAGAAAAAAACTATAAAGATAACTATAACAATAACTGTATGTGAGTTCACACCAACGAACTATAACTGTCTGTTTATTCTAAGCTCACGCCCCGCGGTTTCAAAGTGTTTTTGCTGTTCTTGTTGCATTTACACGGTTTTAACCAGCAGATGTCCTCAGCATGCTAGGTTTCTAGTGTAATCAATCTAATCTGACAGTGAATATAGCTGACAACGTCAATATAGCAGAATAAAAACAACGCCTGGTCTTTTTCACTGCAACTTTAGGTTTCAAGACAATGTTGTCGAAACTAGCGCTGGATACCTGAGGTAATTTTATGTTACTGTTTGCTAGCCTGGCATAATAGTCTCATTGTTAATACTTCTAGGGGGTTTGACTTGTCAAACAGTGTTGGCTTTTTCTAAATTAGAATGGATTCTGATTGGCTGTCAGTGTTTTATCGTTCAACAGCTGGAAATAATTGTTCTGAAAGTGATCCCAACGATATAGTTTCTCTATATGTTATGGTGCTATTCTTTTATATTTAGAACGATTTTTAGAACTATATCGTTATCTTGATAATTATCGTTCTTGGTGTGAACAGGCTTAAATCTCATTCGTCAGTTTGTAAAACAAAGTAAAATGCATTTACAAAAAGTCTAGGAGAAATGTAAAAAACAAAACACATTGTTAAAAAAAGTATAACCACAAGCGAGGTTGAGAACTGAGAAATTGTTCTATTTTGTAAAAATATTATGACTGAATGGGGTTCTGTTAACGATTCTTGCACATGCAGTTTTCAACTGAAATGGACGAAACGCCATACTAACATACTTTGAAAGAGTTTCCTGCACTACTTTCAATAGAGAGCCACAATACCGCTACTGAATCTAGAGCACAACACAGACGGCACAAACCAGCCCCTAAACACATTAACTCAAGGCTGTTACCAGACTGTCAGAGGTCCTTGGGCTTTGCCTCTTGAGGGGCCCTTCATCCACCAGCACTATTACCTACATTCACTCAATCTACTTATTTACAAAGCGCAAGTTATCAGCAATAAATGCCATAAAACATCCGAACCTATAAGTCTGTCATATAAAATATACACAAATATCACTGCATGAACTACATATTGGCACATAGTCCGAACTATTTGCACAGGCTACTTACAGTAAAGAAGTACTGCCTACATCAGCTCTGTCTTCCTATCAAATCAAACTTTTGACCGAAGTGGGTCGCATCCCTGCATATGCGCATTGGATTTTTAAGTTAAGATTTTAGGATTCCCCCACTCAAGTAGATATAGGACTTGCCTGAAATATCTGCCTGAAGGTGTCGCAAATATGGCCGCTGATTATTGAAATTTTCATAATTTGAAAATGATGTGCATACAGTAACCAGACTTTATCTACCAAGAACAGTAGTGCCACCACTAAGGATGATTTAGAAGAATAGAAGTGTTTAGCAACAACAACAAAAAAATTACATATATACAAACTCTCTGCAATGCCTTGCCACAGAGACTTCAGTTCAATCACTTAAAAAAAAAAAAAATTGTACAAATGAAGATTATAATGCTATCAATGCAGAACATTCCTTTAATCTGTAGGTAATGATAGGGATAATGTGCATGTGGATGGTACCACAGAGGTCTGGTAACTATTTAACATTCAGGCCTCGATTTGACGTGTCTACGTTTGTTCACGGGTCAGAAGTCAGAGAGTATCCTCCTCCTGACCTCATTACCGTATCTCTCCACTAGCCTCTCCGCTCTGCCATAAAGAGGTCAAAGCCAATGCCATATATTACCCACAGTCCATCAGTCACTTTCTCTATTCACCATTAAGTGTATCTTTTCCTCTCTAGTCACCAGTGTGTACAACACGGCATGTACAACACTCTTTGACTGATTAGCCCTCCTTTTCTGGCTCACTTCAAAGCGTCTCTCCATTTCTGTCCTAGTTTGTTTCGTCTCTTAAGGAAACAGATACTGTAGAGGAAATGTATTGCACAAGGCAGTGCTTTGTGTATGTGCGTGCACTTTTAGACATAATCTCCACCTTTAAAATACTTAAAGGATTAGTTCACACAAAAATTAAATCTACTCACACTCGTGTCATTCCAAATCCACATGATTTTCTTCTATGTAAAAAAAAGAAAAGAAAAAAAGTTTACACTGTTTTTGTTTCCCATAGAAATAAAGCATAGGGACCAAAAACACCATAAAAGTAGTCCATATGATAAATAAGACCTGCTTGAAGATTCCTTCTTTTGTGTCCCACAGAAAAAAAGTATTGACGCTTGTTTTCGCCACTAAACAAAAAATAAAATAGGTAATTGTGACTTATCTCGCAATTCTGACTTTTTTCTTGCAATTGTGTTTACATCTCTCAATTCTCAGAATTGATTGATATAAAGTCGCAATTGTGAGTTATAAAGTCCGAATTGCTAGATATATAAACTCGCAATTGTGAGTTATAAAGTCAGAATTGCAAGATATAAACTCATAATTGTGAGTTATAAACTCATAATTGTGAGTTATAAAGTCCGAATTGTGAGTTATAAAGTCCGAATTGCAAGATATAAACTCGTAATTGTGAGTTATAAAGTCCGAATTGTGAGTTATAAAGTACGAATTGCAAGATATAAACTCGTAATTGTGAGTTATAAAGTCCGAATTGCGAGATATAAAGTACGAATTGCGAGTTATAAAGGACGAATTGCGAGTTATAAAGTACGAATTTCGAGATATAAAGTACAAATTGTGAGTTATAAAGTATGAATTGCGAGATATAAAGTCCGAATTGTTAGTTATAAAGTCCGAATTGCAAGATATAAACTCGTAATTGTGAGTTATAAAGTCCGAATTGTGAGTTATAAACTCTGAATTGCGAGTTATAAAGTACGAATTGCAAGATATAAACTTGTAATTGTGAGTTATAAAGTCTGAATTGCAAGATATAAAGTACAAATTGCGAGTTATAAAGTACGAATTGCGAGTTATAAAGAACGAATTGCGAGTTATAAAGTACGAATTTCGAGATATAAAGTACAAATTGTGAGTTATAAAGTATGAATTGCGAGATATAAAGGACGAATTGCGAGTTATAAAGTACGAATTGCGAGTTATAAAGTACGAATTGCGAGTTGTAAAGGACGAATTGCGAGTTATAAAGGACGAATTGCGAGTTATAAAGGACGAATTGCGAGTTATAAAGTATGAATTGCGAGATATAAAGTATGAATTGTGAGTTATAAAGTCCGAATTGCAAGATATAAACTCGTAATTGTTAGTTATAAAGTCCGAATTGCAAGATATAAACTCGTAATTGTGAGTTATAAAGTCCGAATTGCGAGATATAAAGTACAAATTGCGAGTTATAAAGTACAAATTTCGAGATATAAAGTACGAATTGTGAGTTATAAAGTACGAATTGCGAGTTATAAAGTACGAATTGCGAGTTATAAAGGACGAATTGCGAGTTATAAAGTACGAATTGCGAGATATAAAGTACGAATTGTGAGTTATAAAGTACGAATTGCGAGATATAAAGTATGAATTGTGAGTTATAAAGTCCGAATTGCAAGATATAAACTCGTAATTGTTAGTTATAAAGTCCGAATTGCAAGATATAAACTCGTAATTGTGAGTTATAAAGTCCGAATTGCGAGATATAAAGTACGAATTGCGAGTTATAAAGTACAAATTTCGAGATATAAAGTACGAATTGTGAGTTATAAAGTACGAATTGCGAGTTATAAAGTACGAATTGCGAGTTATAAAGGACGAATTGCGAGTTATAAAGGACGAATTGCGAGTTATAAAGTACGAATTGCGAGATATAAAGTACGAATTGTGAGTTATAAAGTACGAATTGCGAGATATAAAGTACGAATTGTGAGTTATAAAGTCCGAATTGCAAGATATAAACTCGTAATTGTTAGTTATAAAGTCCGAATTGCAAGATATAAACTCGTAATTGTGAGTTATAAAGTCCGAATTGCGAGATATAAAGTACGAATTGCGAGTTATAAAGTACAAATTTCGAGATATAAAGTACGAATTGTGAGTTATAAAGTACGAATTGCGAGATATAAAGTACGAATTGTGAGTTATAAAGTACGAATTGTGAGTTATAAAGTACGAATTGCGAGATATAAATTTGCAATTTTGAGTTATAAAGTCTGAATTGTGAGATATAAACTATAAGCAAACTGAGAAAAAAGTCAGTCGTTTTCCCCCTCAGAATTGGAGTTTATATCTCGCAATTCTGAGAAAAAAAAAAGTCAAAATTGTGAGATAAAAAGTCACAAATCTTTTAAATTGTTCTGTTCCGTGGCAGAAACAAGTTTCCATAGAAAAGTCATACTGGTTTGGAACGAGAGTTTCATTCTGCGGTGAATAAGTCAAAGATAAAAATTCAAGCTGCTTGTTAACAAAAGAAAGAATTTTTAATCAAGAATACCTCATTATTAAGCTTTGCCTGGATACAGACTAAATTCCTCCCGGGTTAACCACAAATCCCTGCACAGCCCAATCATGCGAGAGAAGTGGTAATGAGAGATTGTTCATGGAGGAGAACATCTCAGAATTACAATGAACTCGATAAAACTAGTGATTTCCAAGTCAGGTCTATGTGGAAAATGCCTGTAAGAAAAAAGCAAGTTTAACTCACCACCAGGGAGTCTTTAAACCAGCTGCTGACAGTTTCATGTGCTTTTAAACAAACTCCCCATCTATTACTGCAAGAGCAGAGATATGGAGGAGGAGGAACCAAACCAGATGTTCCTCAAGAGCAACAAAGGATAAAGCTCAAAACCGTTTCTTTCTGTGTGTGTGTGTGTCTCAACCTGTTTCCCATGCTCCTGTGTGTCTGTTCCTCTCCTTCCCTTATCCTGCACACAAACAGGTGTGTACACCTTTCACAAACATCACAACAATATGGAATGATTTCCGAGGAAGAGTGTGCGGAATTGAGCAGTGAGGAGCCATTCAAGGTCCTTAGCTAAACTTGTGCATGTAAACCTTGCAGCCATGATGCTATGGCACTGCTGTGTGGTTACTGAAGTTTTAGTTTGCTTATTGGACTCACTCCCAAGTCTATATGATATTCAGGTTAATGATGTTCTGACATTAAAAGACAGAAACAGAAAAGAAACAGAGTTAGCGACAGATCTTTTCTCCTGTATTGTAACGTGCATCCAAGTCACAAAGGATTACCGAAAAAGTTGTAGACTGGATTGTGAGAGGTGAATGTTGCACTCAAAAATGAATATGATATTCCAGTCGATTGTGCAGGTATAGGGTTAAAGCAACCAGAACTACTGGAAAAGTCTGGCATACGTCACCAATGAGAAGTCTCTCATTTCTCCAGAAGACTTGATAAAGATTACATTTAACAGTGCTATTAAATGATTAGTGTTTTTAAAGTGTTTTTAACTTTAAGTTTGATTTTATATTGTCATTATCTAAATCTAAAAATGAGCATAAACTAATTGTACCAATATTGAACGTTATACGTTACTGATCAACCCTCATGTTGTGCTCGCGTCATTTTGACCCGGAGAGGATTTTTATTTTTCCCGAAAATGCTAGTTAACATTATCGCATTGGAGTAAAACGTACTGACTTTACTCACCCAGGGTATAACTACTATAAATTTATCCACAAATAATGCTTTTTTCACTCAAAAACTAAGGTGCATAAGCAATCAGATCAATGAGGCCTATGATCAATCAGTTTCAAAAAGAAATACAAAACCTGTCCTAATTGAAGAAAACAAGCTGACAAAAAAAGATATATTTGGTGATAATATAGGATATATATATATTTTTTTTTTTTTTTTTTTGACAAGGAACACAAAAGGTGTAAAAAGGGTTAATTCAAAAAGCTAACATCATCCGACAACCGAAACTGATTGCGTATCCAGTGTTGCCAAGTCCACTGTTTCCCACAGAATTGGGATACTTTAACACTGTTACCACGGGTTGTTTTTCAGTCTGCGGGTTGAAGTGACCCCAAACAACATGATATTTATCCTATGTAATGCAAATTGTACCTGTAATGCGAATTTAACCCCCGGAACGCATCTTTTACTGGGGGACCCCCCTGAAACGCGATTGGGCTAGTTTTGACTAGCAATTGGGCGGGTTTTATTGTGAAAACCTGGCAACCCTATGTGTATCACTAATTCTGGGGCCTCATTTATAAAACTTCCAACTTATGCGTCGGAAGTGTCGTACGCACTTTCAGGGCCTGTTTTGTGCGTACGCCACTTCCGACGCATAAGTTGTGATTTATAAAAACAAACTTGACGGGAAAATTTGCGCACTTCCACGCAAACTCTGACCCATGCGTACGAACATTTTGGAGACAGAGCAGTTTGGCGACACCAATGGTGAGCTGAGGAACTGACGGCAGATGAAGGAAAACCACTTTAAATCCTCATTATGAGTCATAATCATAAATACAGTGAAGTTCACAATAACAGTTTTAATAAATAAAAGAATGATTTAAACTCGCGTTTTCATTTCACGTATACACATTTACATTAATATTACACTTTCACTATTGGAGATAAGCACTGAAATTACATTACGCAGTCATTACGGAGAAGTTAAACAATGATATGAATTTAGATAATAGGCTATATGTGCTAGGCCTACTTTCGATCACTTTTCCTGTGACACGCTGTTTTAATGACAGTGAGGAGTGATAGGCGCACAATAATTCCTCTTTAAACAAACTGCAGATGTTATGACAAAATATTTTAGTGAGAACGATGATCAGTGATGCACACTTAACTTCGATATTATGGAAGGCACTGCTGGATTCGGTGCCGAGTCAGACAATTGTATTTACACTGCCTATCTGTTTCCACTAAAAATAGCCTATAAACATCCTAAATGATATGTTCACCTTATCAGTAAAACTGCATAAATTTGATTTGAAATTTGAATTGTTTAAAACAATTAAAATACTATTTGGCCAGTGGAAATGAATGAATCAACTCTATTCTAAAACCTTTATCTGAAGTACAATTTGATGGATATTTTGATATATTTATTCTAAAACAGAGGATATTGGATGATTTTTTATCAGTGTAGTGTATTGCACAAACGGCATTTATAGTCCATATCTAATATTTTCCAATGTCTTGTACCTTTGACGGCGTTAACCATGTTGTCACGTGGATGGGAACATGCATGGAAATGATATGCAGATGAGGTTATGCATAGTAAAACTAGGCATCGTAAGCTCCATGTATGGTGATTTCGGGGAGGAGACAGGGTGGAGATGCATGTACGCACAATCTTCCGTTGACTGGGATTTATAAAGGGATTTGTGCGCAGGTTTTGGTGTACGCATGGTTTTATAAATCTGATTTTTTTGGTGCGTATGCAGAATCTAGCTTTTGCGTGTACGTACATTTTTGGACTCCAGATATGGATCATGTCTTTCCTTCAGTGTAAATCTATGGAATTTTTCATCTGTTTTACAGTCCACCAGGCAAAATTCATCCGATCACTTGAAATACCACAAATTTCTTTACCAAGCCACAGTGAGAAACAAGTTACGAGGCGAAGTTTATTACGTAGCATGAGGAATTTGTTTAAATCTCTTGTATTTCACCTTAAAGTAAAAGTATAAAACTTTCCTTAAGTAAAAGCAACAGTAATAGAGAAGTGTCAATCCACCAGTCATCCAGTAAATGACTAATATTCCCAGTTAGTCAAACAGTTTTGTGACATCTTTCCACTGAGAACAGTACGAGCGGGAACATCAGTAACTGCCGACTCGTTCGGTAAACTCTGTGACATCAAGATAATAAGATCTCATAGGAAGACAGAAAGCAGAACTACATCAAAGCCCAGGAATGTTTTCCCCCCCGAGGTGCCTAAAATGAAAAGAAGATGGACCCTGTCAAGCTCAGAAGGTCTGACAGTGACCTAACGTGTGTGTGACGTGCCAACATGCATGTGGGCCGACTTGTATTACACATCTGTCTTTAGGGGGCATGTGTCAACGGCTTTTTAATGCTCCTGTCAGAGAGGATTGTGGGTAGAATGGACAGCATCTCCACTGAGCATTACACAAGCAGTGCCATATTTAAGGTAGAAAACAAGAAGTGTCTACTTGACAGTGTCAACAGCAGTTAAATTTGAATAACGTGCACTCAGTCTCCTCCAGCTGTTTACCGGTGTAGGCGTACAACGCCTGTTTACATTGTCGTGGGATCGGTTCAGTTGTTGAGACTGGGATTGCGGATGGGGGAGGTTGACTGAAACAATGCAAAAAGCAGCTGCAAGACTTTCCGTATGGAAATTAGGACACCAGCCACTCACAGCAGAATGATGATGGCTGACTTTGAAGTCAATATAACATTTCACTGACATACAACTTCTATGAACACTTAAGCTAGGATAGAGTATCCGATGAACCAGAGCGGGCTGCAATAAAGATTAAGCGACAATTACAGTATAATAGCTTCTTGAGGAGAAACGAACATCTCTCTCTTTGACAGGTACATGGGTAGATCTAACTAATGACTAACCACTGAAAGCTCCCGCCAAGAGTGCAAACAGATCAATTTAGCGCCGAGAGGCTTACCGTGGGGTCTATAGAGTCCTTGCAATGAACTTTCACATACTAAACTATTGTTCAAAAGCATGTACCCTCTGTGTCAACACAGTCAGATATTTATGGAAACTTCATCCTGAAGGTCCTCTTTCCATTTTTCACCTGTTATGAGTTCAACGAGGCCACAAAGGCTCCGTAAGTTTTTTATTGTATACTCTCCCTGCGTCCCAATGTCCATACTATCCATCCTAAATAGTATGCGAGATTAAAATAAGTGTGTTCCAAAGCATAGTATGTTGAAAAGAGTATGCCAAAAGTCCCCGGATGGTCTACTATTTCCGGTAGATTTTCGAAGTGTGGATCCGTGCACACTATAAAGGCTAATATTGCCCACAACCCATTGCACTTTGGATGAGGATTCAGTTCAGAACTACAAACACGAGTAAAAAGTGTTAAAAAAAAAACTACAAAACATGGCGGATATGCGCAACTGACGCTGAGAGGTTTGAGTGACTAATAATCAGTTGATAGAAAATATTTATTTAATGTTATCCATGTTATATTTCATCTGCAATACCAATGTGGACTTTTATAAAGATCCGATTGGCCATTAACTTTTAAATGCATCCTTATGCATTAATATGAAGAGAGTTCTCCACATGAAAGACCCGCGACTGCAGATCAACGTGGTACCGCATTTCTCTCCGATACGGTAGGAAATGAGCTAAATGAAATGTGGAGGATGTAAGATGATTGACAGGCCAGTTGACGGTGACAGGATGCGACAGAGAGCAAAGACGCAACGTGATAGTATGTCCCAAAGCTTGTCTACTCTTCTGCTACACACTCAAAAGTATGTACTTTTTGTTCACAGAAAGAGTACATACTTTTAGAGCGTAGTATAAGTAGGCGAATTGGGACGCAGCATAATGCTTTGAAACTGTAGTAGTGCCAGATGTTTTCTATCATATTATGATGTACGTTCGAGTAAAACAGACAGATTATCAACAAAATGTTGGGCGGGACTTGGTTTTATGCTTTGGTTGTTGATTGGATGAAGGCACATGTGAATGTGAGGTTTTCATTTGTGGAGGGGCGGGGTCTAAGCGGACTAAATGATTGGAGAAGTCCTGCATACATCATCAGAAAGATGTCTGTCCTTTCACTGGAAGATTGTGATTAAAAATTATGAACATTTACAGTAAGGTCTATAAAATGCATTTAGAAAATATAAAGGGTGAATTTTCATTTCATGATGACTTAAAGGGATAGATCATATTTTTTTTTCATACTATGGAAGTCAATGTTTGACTGTTTGATTACCAACATTTTTCAAAAAAAAAAGAAAAAAAAAAAAGGGGTGAATAAATTATGACAAAATCTCATCTTTTTGTGAAATATCCCTTTAAGTAACGCATATATTTTGGCATGTCAAGCTTATGACATGTCAACTCCGTCACCCAAATTGTAAAGAAATGGTTTGGGATTTTTAATTTAACTAGCAATGTCAGAAAAACAAAATTGCTACTGCATTTAATTCATGTGTTTTATATATAAGCAGTCTGCATGCGTAGGTGCTTGATTTTATACACCTGTGGCCATGGAAGTGATTATAACACCTGAATTCCATGATTTGGAGGGGTGTCCCAATACTTTTGCCAATATAGTGTAATATATATATACATATATGTATATACACACATCTGGGTTGACTGAAGCTGCAATAGTGCAAGAGCAGAAGCACTCAACTGGCCATAAAAGTGTCTTTTATAACTCTGGGTTATTTTATGGAGGGTCCAACTACTTAAACACATGTTCAAGCTTAACTCAGATCAAGACAAGAGTTTAAGCACACACAATGTTCAAATAATGAACTCACTGTGTGTTATCCGGTGCAACGGCAACATTACAACAACAACAACAAAGCAAAAGGCAGGCGTATTATAAACTAAACAGCTCGCATAGGCTACATGGTTAACAACACTCATAATTATCGGTGTGAAATGCACAATTTTTTTATTTATTTTTTTCAGAAAACAAACTTACCAACTGAAACGTGCAGAGAAATATAAGGGTGCACCGTCCGCTGCAGCAGCCCATTGTGTTAAAGCGAGATAATGGGATCCTGAATATAGCTATGAGTCTATCAGCAGAAAGTCCTAAACAAACACAGAGAAGCCCGTCAGTCTCTGTCCGACACAAAGCGGCTCCGTTCCCATTGTTTCCCGCGGCGCTCAGTGAAACGCGCGTGGAAGTGTGAAAGCTGAACACGGGCAGCGCGTCGCGCGAGTGTAGCGGGAGGAGTGTGTGAGACTCGGGTGTGAGTGACTGAAGTGCGAAGAAAGAGGCTGAAGAACAAGGGGTAGACCGTAGACGGGGTAAGAGGGGCGGGGGTAGCAGGCAGAGGGGGTGTATGTAAATCACAATGGCTTGTTCTCGCTCTCAAACACACACACACACACACACAGGCTATGTGAATAAACCACGGTGTGTGGTGTTGTTGTTTCGAACCCTAAAACTGGACTGGAGCGGGAAAAAATCATAGGAACCATAAGCAAAAGCTTAAACCAAACAAGTGCTGGTTTAATCTGGTTTCAGAAGACTGTCAACTCAGCTGGTTTAGCTGGTTGCCCGGCTGATATCCCTGCCTGATCAGCTCAAAAGTGCCCAAAACACTTCTAAAACCAGCATACATTACCAGGTTTGGAGACCACATAAGACCACCAAACAACAAGCTTAAAGCCCCTTAAAAACCATATCTAGAGATCACGTCATTGCTAAAGAAAGAAAACATAAATCAGCCAAAGATGGTCTGCTGGTCTTAGCTGGTTAACTCTTCATTCTTCACACCCACACATTCCCAGTCAAAAGTGGCCAAAAACCTATAACTGTTTCTTTTTACCCAGTAAAATCAATGTTATATACTTTTGCTCAATAATATTTTTTATTTAAAATGTCTGTTTAGAGGGAATTTGTGGTACTAAGTAATATTTAAGCCTGTGCAATAATTAGGATTCATTTGTTACCACCATTTTACACCATCATACAGTACAATATATATATATATAGCTATATCCTCCTGACTAACAGAAAAAAAGTTTTGTGAATTTTTTTGTCATTACACTTTTTCAGAGCATAAGAAAAAATGGGAAAATAACATGAAAAATAATATTTTATTCTTATGTTATGATATGTCCTCTGTAGAAGACACCAGGACTTTTATTTTAAAAATAAAATAAGACATGAATAGACATGAAAAGGCAAAAACAATGGGATTTTATCGTCAATAAATTTGTAGGTTTCAGGATTTTTTTATACCAAACTTTGTATAAAGATGATTCTCATGTTATGAAAGATATAACAGAATGATTTGATATACCATTTTGCTTTATGCAATATGTGTGTAAAATGGCCATAAACATGTTTTCTCATTATATACAATGTATCTATTTTGCATATTCATGGGTTTTTGGGGCAATATGTAATGAAAAAAGAAGTGCAATAACTAGAGTAATAATTGACAAGATTTTAATAATTTCTTTCCCAATTCACTTGTTGTGTCTCCAAAAATGCCTGATAAACATGCTTTAAGTCCTGTTGTCCTCTACTGAGGATGTATAAAATCGATGTCCTGTTTTGATTTGAAACCCCATTATAAATCATAAGCAGTGTCTCAGAACAAGCCGTTTCCAGATCCCTAGCAGTGTGACGTCACATTAGCCACAGGCCCCGCCCACGAATGTTGACAGACACTGCCGTTTTAACATAGAACCGCCCTGAGCGAGTTCACAGTGAGTTGTACACAGTCCACCATTGCTGCACTGACGAGAACGTCTGCCAAGCGTTTTAGGTGTTCAGTAGCTGGATGTATTAATCCACATAGCTCTAGCCATTTACTCCCTAAATCTGAGCCGCTGAAGACGAGGTGGATTCATTTTGTTTTCGAAGAAAATGCTCCCTCAACTCTACCGAAATTCGTTTATGTCTGCGCAAATCATTTCACACCGGACTGCTTTGTGAACAAATGTCAATACAAAACAGAGGTTGTGCTAAAAATGTGTTACTCAAGGATAGATCAGTAACTGTTCGTGATCCGGCTTACAGTCTCCAGAGTGACACTGGATACGGCAGTAATGAAGGTGAGAGCACTTTATTACAGTTCATCGGAGTTTATTTAAGGATATAAAGTTTACCGGTTTATCAAGCACCACCCGAAAAGGCATAAGGTTTATATATTTGTTTACTGTTAGAGTGTTTCTGTGTACTTTGCTATGTACAGTATGTTGATGATAATGCAAGGGAGAGACAGGGAGCGGTACAACAGGCTAATATAGTGGAAGAAGACAATATAAGTTATAACCGTAATTAAACTAAACTATACCTGTTCTATCTCCATGCACCATATATTCACAGTTTCTGACATTATAGCACATCCTGACTGAATCCTGACAGGGGAGAATGAGCTCTTGAAGCTCCGCCCTCTTAGGCCGAGAGCAGCAGCTCATTTGCATTTAAAGGGCACACACTGAAACGGCGCGTTTTTGCTCAACCCCAAAAAGTGGCAATTTTAACATGCTATAAAAAATAATCTGTGGGGTATTTTGAGCTAAAACTTCACATACACACTCTGGAGGCATCAGAGACTTATTTTACATCTTGTAAAATGGGGCATAATAGGTCCCCCTTAAAGGTGCTCTACAGCATCTTTGTCAAATGGTGCTATGTAGAACCCATAAGAGGTGCCATATCGCATTTTATTTCAAAAATGCAAACAAAAATGGTGTTAAACAGCACCAACAGTGGTTCTTTGGCTTGTAAAGAACCTTTAAAGGGGCTTAACATGTTCTTTGTATAGCAGTAGTGCTATAGCACCTTAACCACCCCAAAGAACCACTGAAGAACCGCTGAAGAACCATACAGGGGCTTAACAGGTTCTGTATACAATAGCGGTGCTATATAGCACTTCAGTCATCAGCTGAAGAACCGCTGAAGAACCACTAAAGCACCAAGATTTGGTGCTATACAGCACTTAAAGTGTTTCTCTTATGATTACGAGCCAAAGTACAGTATTTTATATTCGTATATTTATGTGATCATCTTTTAACATTATTTATTGGTTTGTTTAGTTATTTTGACAGTGATGGCTGAGATAAACATGTCAGATCTGTACTGTCACAAACTTTAGACAGAAAATGAATTGTGTTTCTGCAGTTGCATCTGTTGAAAGTCTGCACTCTATGACGGAAGGAACTAACGTTGGCCTCTTCGAAGTCTATTACCGCCATCTGCCGGTCGCGTATCAAAACTACACCCCATTATATTTTTTTGAAAAGCTGTTACGTATCCATTAATTGTTCACATTAAAATTACCAACACAATTATCATCATTCAGCACACTAATAATTTGTCAGCATAGTGTTTTCCTCACTTAAATAAGGAAATGCAGTCAGTGCTGAGCGTAATGCAGGTTTCATTTTTTGCTGCTTTGACTGGTCTTATTTTCAGATATGCATTTACAATGGAAGATTATAGGGCAACGTATTGACAATTTTTTTGAGATATTAAGTTTTTATCAAATTATAACTACTGTAAATGCTCAGTCTGTTCAGAGAGACACTTCTGTATTGATAAGTCCATCTGCCTAAAGCTACATTCCCCTTTCATAATCCCATTTTCCCTGTTTAGATCCATATTTATTGACATAATAAACAAGTACTTTGCCAAAACACTGTAAATATCACACACACATATGCATACAGTAAAGGTGTTAATGATGAAGTGAATGTTGATAACTAACTCTTGTCTTTTAGTCATGACAGCTGTGGCTCTGTCTTTGCTGATCCATTATAGAGAAGCCTTTAAAGCGGTTCCTCCTCCTGCTGCTCGACTCTTCCTCTCTGAACATGAGGCAGAGTGATGAATCTTTTACAGGTTGAGCCTGTACTGCCATGGAGCACTTCACTTCTCATTACATCACTGTAGCCTCTGCTTCCTCTCTTAAAAGCTTCCCTCCTCCCTGCCACACACACACACACACACACACACAAGCTCAAACACAAACTGCTATAAATAGTTGTGTGATATTTTTGGATAAAAGAACAGCAGATACTGTTCTTTGAAGAGCACAATTCTTCAGTAAATATTTTATTTTTAATTTACAAAGACTATTTGTTATTAATGAATATTAACTCCATTTTATGAGACATTTGTGCACTTTATTTGTTTGTTATCATTATTATTAATTTTTATTTGTTCACTTGTTTTTGTTTTGTTCGAAGAACATTATTATTTTGTGAATATTTAATTTTAATATACAAAGATTATATAATAATATTAGTGACTTGCACAATTTGATGAGGCATTTGTGCACATTATTTATTTATTATTTTTATTTATTTATTTATTGTGTTTGAAGAACATTATTGTTTTGTAAATATTTTATTTGAATGTACAAATATTATTTACAAAAAACATTAACAATGACTTGCAAAATGATGAGACATTTGTGTACTTTATTTGTTTGTTATACTTTTGTTTATTTCCATTTTATTTGTTAAATTATATTTGCTGTCTGTTTTGTAGATATTTACTTTTAATGTATTTATTTATTTAATTGTTTTTGTTTATTTTTATTTATTTCCATTTTATTTGTTTATTTTTGCTATGCTTTTTTGTTTGAAGAACATTATTGTTTTGTAAATATTTAACTTTAAAGTACAATGATTATTTAATAATATTAACAATGACTTGCACAATTTGACAAAACATTTGCGCATTTATTCATTCATTCATTCATTCATTCATTCATTTATTTATTTTTAAATTTTGATTATGTATTATTTATGTTTGAAGAACATTACTGTTTTATAAATATTTAATTTTAAAGTACAATGATTATTTAATAATGTTAACAATGACTTGCACAATCTGACATTTGTGCATTTATTTATTTATTGATTATTTATGTTTGAAGAACATTTTTTATAATTATTTAATTTTAATGTACAAATATTATTTCATAATAATAACAATGACTTGCAAAATGATGATGCATTTGTGCTTTTATTTATTTTTTTATTATTTTTATTATCGATTATTTATGTTTAAAGAACATTATTGTTTTATAAATATTTAATTTTAATGTACAAATATTATTTAATAATAATAACTACTTGCAAAGTGATGATGCATTTGTGCACTTTATTTATTTGTTTGTTATCATTTTATTTATTTCTATTTTTATTTGTTCAATTGTTTTTGCTTTATTTTGTTTTTTGTTTTGTTTGAAGAACATTACTGTTTTGTAAATATTTCATTTTAATGTACAAAGATTATTTAATAATATTATCAATGACTTGCACAATTTGATAAGTTATTTGTGCACATTATTTATTATTTTTATTTATTTATTTATTTTAGTTTGAAGAACATTATTGTTTTGTAAATATTTCATTTTAATGAACAAAGTTTATTTAATAATATTATCAATGACTTGCAAAATTTGATGATGCATTTGTGCACTTTATTTATTTGTTTGTTATCATTTTATTTATTTCTATTTTTATTTGTTCAATTGTTTTTGCTTTATTTTGTTTTTTGTTTTGTTTGAAGAACATTATTGTTTTGTAAATATTTCATTTTAATGAACAAAGTTTATTTAATAATATTATCAATGACTTGCAAAATTTGATGATGCATTTGTGCACTTTATTTATTTATTATTTATTTTTTGTTTGAAGAACATTATTGTTTCGTAAATATTTAATTTGAATGTACAAATATTATTTAATAATATTAACAATGCCTTGCAAAATGATGAGACGTTTATTTATTTGTTTGGTAATTATAATTTTTATTTATTTCCATTTTGGTTTTGTTTCGTCCAGATTTTCTGATATGATTTGTTATCACCTCAGCATTGTCTCTGCACAGCCTCTTGCTTGCTTTGCCTGTCCCCATAATGTGGGCAAAACATGACCCACACAAACACCCGCGATGGAAAGAAGGTCAAACTGGGTTACACCTCAGAGTATCTGATGGAGTCCTATAGTTGTCTTCTCATCACCTCCCTCCAGTTAAAGTGCGCTGATGTGTGCTCCTCTAAATGGAGGGTCGGGGCTTTGTATTGTACACCTTTCAAACAGCAAGATCTAATGCAGACTGACAGGCCAGTTAGCAGACGAGACCTGCGCTATGAGCCAGACGTAAATAGAGCCCACAATGAGACTCCAACAAAGACGGAGGAGTATAAAACCTGCCCACACACACACACACATACACACAAGAGCACTCAGAGAAAGTGAGTTCCTCATTGATTCTTTTGGAGAAGACCCACAGTCATAAAGCAGCTCATACAGTAAGTGTTGCCTATATATATACATATATATATATATATATGGGCCAGCTTTAAACACAGCCATGTCTATTTTACCCACAGCCATGTTGCCCACTTATGAAAAACCATTATCTGTGCAGTATTTTAAATAAACAGGAGAATCTAGCATAATCAGAGGAAATAAAATAAGATGATAAAGAAACAAAAAATAAATTTATTCACAATCCGTGTAAACACGATACATCACGATAGCAATTTGTAGTTACAAGCTGCTTCAAAAAACATCCTGTAATTAGTTTGAAACATCATGTAAAGTGTGACAGCTTTTATTTGATTAAAACTATTGAGTTCTACAGTTCACATGACAAAAAAGGGTTATATAGTCCACTGGAGGCAGGACAATGCAATACTTTAATTGTATTAGTCCCAGAGGTGCAATTCAGCACAGGAAAACAGAACACTGAAGCAGACATGTAAGTGAAGACCTAAAAAGCATGGTAAATTGTAAGAGTAATACATCCAATGTTATGTACATTGAGGTATTAATATGTAATATTCAATGCAATGTTAAATATACAATAATGTAAAGAGGAATAAAAACCAGAATATGAAATAAAAGTCGAGCAGCGTTCTAAAGTTCAGCAGTACACAAACTTTTCACTGTTTGTATTGCTCTGCTTGTCTGTGTTTACACTTTCTAGACAGACTGTCATTCTGTATTAGTGGTGGGGTTGGGGTTTTTTAACAACTCTTTCTGCAGGAACAAAGCATGTGATTTTTGAGTGAGTCATTGAATCATTTATTTAACCGATTCACTCAGAAACACTAATTCATTTATTAAGGCTGCAACCGAAATTGCGCACATAAGTAGGTACTTATTTTGAATAAGTAATCACTTCATGACCACTAAAAAGTACATTCTATATAGTATGAGTGTGTGTAGTATGAATGTAATCCGGACGTACTACATTCGCCATGTTGTCACTGTCACGTGACCTATCAGTGTCGGTTGGGTCGCTTCACTGTCATTCACAAATCCTCTCCCGTGGCCTCATGGGATAGTAAAGTGTCCATCGTATGCGCACCTCAGAATCTATCTCGCCAGAAGTACTTTTTGCCTGTGAATTGGGACATACTTTTTTGTCACATACTGTTTTTCGCTTACTGTATAGTAGGGAAGTATATGATTTCGCATGCAGTCTAAACAATTTATGAGTGAGTCATTGAATGATCCGTTCAACCACTTTGTGCAAAACACAGAATTACTGGAAAACAAAATACTGCTGCTGTGTGATGCTTGGTGTTGCAGATGTTCTGAGGTGGCTTCATTTTCTTTGACAAAAACAATATTGGATTTTGCCTAAATGTTTTATAAAATATGATACTGTAAAAAAAAGGTAATTGTGACTTTTTTCTAAAAATTGTGAGGTATTATAAAGCCCCTAAAGGGACATGGTGGTGGAAAAAAATATGAGATGGGAGGAAAAACAATAAGTCGATGCTGTTGCCATTGTTGCCAAGTCCCGCGGAATTGACCCTTTGCCGGGAGTTTGATTGACAAGCGATCTAACCAGTCGTAATGCCGAATCCGCCATTTTGTCCGAAGAAAGCAGTCAGGAGTTAGAAGATTAACCTCAGCAAGGCCTTCTTCTTCTTCTTTTTTTTTTTTAAATAAAGCATAAAGAAACAAAATAGTGAACGAAATTGTTACTAATACAATGCTATATCAGATATGTACAATAACAATATTGAGGGGGGGAGGGGGAGGGGGGGGGGGGGGGGGGATTTGACCATTTCTAATTATTATCAGTGTCTATGGTGGTTACGGCCCTGAACCTTGGTGGACTTGAACTTGACAAATGGAGTGTACTAACGTCTTTCCGCGTTAGAAACAACATTCCTTCTTATGTTCATTCATGTTTATTTGATGCTATAAATTAACTAGTAGGAAGAGATGAGCTGAGGCGCTACAGCGATCTGTCACGACACATTAGAGAGCCACAAAACGGTTTTTATTGTTCGAATTTGTTAAAAAAATTACACAGTTTGAAAACTGGGACTTTGTTTAATATCATAAGTAACCTGCTCTGTCTTGTCTGTCAACATGGTTTCAGTGGGGGGGATCATTGCTAAGGGTCAACTGGGCTACAGTGTTGCTGCTGGTTGTTTTTCATGTCCATGGGTTGAAGCGACCCCAATAACATTATATTTAGCCCTTGGAAATTATGCTAATTTTACCAGGGGAACCCTGCCAAAAATGTGGATTTTATCCCACGGGACGCAATTTTTACCGGGGGATCCCCCAAAACGCAATTGGGCTAGTTTTAAGTAGCAGTTGGGCGAGTTTTGTTGTGAAAACCTGGCAACCCTGGCTATTGCGTTCCTCCGAGAAACTTTGTATTCACTCGCAAAACTTTTGAGAAACCTTTTGAGCTCTTGTGAGCGACAGCAACGTTTCTTGGGGGGAACGCAAAAGCATTGACAATTTTTTTCTCATATTTTTTTCCCCCTTCACCATGTCCCTTTAAGGGCTCCGTAATAGCCTAGCCCTATGTAAACTCGGAATTGGGAGGGAAAAGTCAGAATTGTGAGATAATTGGCTTTTTTATTTTTTAATTCCTTGGTAAAACATGCTTCCTTAGAAACCGACATACAGAACCACTGGAAAATAAATCACGTTTGTGTACTTTCAACAGCAAACCTTATAGCTACTGAGATATAGCTATTGTGAGTGACAACTAGCCCCACTCTCACCTAAGCTATATGTAAAAGCAATAAATCTAAATGGTACTTCTGAAGTTAAGGAAATTTGGTCAAATGGAGAAGCTTTTGTCTCTAAATCTCTCAGAACTGGGCCGGTTGATTTTCCATTGGGCGGCCCATATAGCATTAGTGATGAATAGCATGATTTTTCCATTGGGTGGCGCTGATCGGGCTCGAGCAGATGGAGGGATGAGTCTCATCACATGGTCCATATGCCCGGAGAAAGTGAGCGATCATCGCAGCCTCTGCGCTCTCTAAACTCAATCAGAGTAGGCGGCACTGTTCGCGCTCCACAGCCGATGAACTGAGAGTAAAAGACCAGCCATGATTGTCAGCCTGCAGCTGTTTGAGCTGGAGGAGAACTGAGGAGCGGTGATCATGCCGGAGAAGAGCGCGCAGTAGAAGTCTTCTCACTGAGGATGGCAGGGATGCTGCGCGCCGCATCAGTCTCTCTGGCTCTGTGAAACGCACGGTAAGCGCGCTTCATCTTCCCTCACTGATCCTGTCAGTAAATGTTGAACTTTGAGGTGTTTTTGTCCGTCATTTTGGAGGCGTTTTAAGTGTTTGGCTTGGTGGGTTGTTGAGTAGAAGTTTATGAGACTCTTATTATGTTTGTCACTTTATATAACTAACATTCTGTATAGCCCAAATATGCTGTTTGGTTTCAGTCACTAGACATTTCACAGACAATAGCAGCCTCGGTCAGTCTAAAACACGATTAAGGCTGTGCTGAGATCTTTTTTCAGGAGACTCGAGATCATGGACATCCTGAGCTCATATCGATGTTCTTATCGATTCGGTATTTTCTTGAGAGGGGTGGTGAAGGGGAAGATACTGAGAGTAAATTAATAAGGTAAAGATGGTTTAAAGTGTGTCCCGAATGAATGTTCGGCTAATAAAAACTACCAAATAGTACCATGGTACAACCCATTTTGTGTGGATATGATACCACAGTTCTCAAGGTTTTTTGGAGGAGGCATGTACTATGGACTACCATGCCCCATTAGACCTTTGTTTTTTGGGTGTACCACTTTTTCTGTGAATGTGTATCATGGTTCTTCCATGTTTTTTGGACATTTTTTTAAGGGTTTTTCTATGGTTTTATATATATTTACCATGATAATGCCACGCACTATCATTTCTTTAAAAAAAAAAAAGTACTGTGACTGTAGCATGGTACGGTTATGGTAATACTATGGCTTTTTGAAATATTTATATTTATATTAACTAATATTTTATATGGTAGTACTTACAATGAGACCAAGTTAAAAATACCATGGTAGTACCATAGTACATATTCAAAAACCATGGTGGTACCATTCTATTTTTTTTGTGAGTAATGTTCCGTGGTATTGCTTCAGATATGATATTGAATATGATCATCTTCTAGTAGAATGGTGTATACAGTGTAGTATTAATATATGATGGCATTACTGTACACTCTAAAACATGCTGGGTTAAAAACAACCCAAGTTGGGTTGAAAATGGACAAACCTAGTAACTGGGTTGTTTTAACCCAGTGGTTGGGTTAAATGTTTGCCCAACCTGCTGGGTAATTTTATTTACCTCAACTATTGTTTAAAAATTACTGTATTGCTTGTTTAAATGAACCCAAAGTATATTGGAAATTAACATTTAGCCGATTAATGTCTTTAATAAATGAACATTTATTAATAAGTTTAATGAAAATTAATTAAATTGCTTATTAATAAATGTTCACCTTTTGATTATTATTGTTGCCTCTAGTAATTATGTGTCTGATTTTTAATTTCCAACCTATTTTGGGTTCATTTTTAAGCCAGACATATAGTAATTTTTAAACAATATTTGGGTTAAATAAAACTGCCCAGCATGTTGGGCAAACATTTAACCTGGGTTAAAACAACCCAGTCGCTGAGTGTGTCTATTTTCAACCCAACTTGGGTTGTTTTTAACCCAGCATATTTTCAGAGTGTACCACTTTCAGATTTTGTGGTTTGATGTATTATTAGAGTCAGTGTGTTTAGTGTATTTTTGCACCTGTGATAAAGCAGCTCTTAGTGTCTTCATTCTGAGAGTGCAATTAATGGTGTGATCCCTGAGTGTTAAGTTATTCCAGGCCCGTCGGGATAGACTTTATTTAAGCAAGAAAGTGCCTTAACACCAAGAGCTTATGCCCCCCCCCCCAGCATGCTGACCGAGAAACTGCGCGAGTCTGTCCGATACAGTGAATATGGATGAATGAAATCCTCTTACACTGCAGCTCAAACTCAGTGTGTGAGTGTATGAGAGAGATAGGCTCTCTACTGAGGGCTTACTGACTGATGAACTGTCTTTTGCATCTTATAATGACAACTGTGTTGATTTAAGCAGCTGTATACCCACCCTTATGTCACTCAAAACTAGAGACGCACCAATGTATCGGCTAATTTTTGATCAATTTACAACCAGCATGAAAAAGGCAGATATAACAAACCAATGGTTTATTAATTTGCTGCGTGAAGGCACTGAGCTGTATAATGTCTGTTGCATAATCCAACATTAATCCATAATCTAATATTCTTGCTGTGCTGCTGTCTTTGTTTTAATGTTAATCAAACAACAAAAGACACACACACACACACACACACACACACACAAAAATTAAAAAATCGCTCACTATTTTTGACTAAATAACTTTCTTAAGGGTTAATACAGTGCTCAGCGTAAATGAGTACACCCCCTTTAAAAAGTAACATTTTAAGCAATATCTCAAAATATCATTTCCAAAATGTTGACAAGACTAAGTTTTATATAACATCTGTTTAACTTATAACATGAAAGTAAGGTTAATAATATAACTTAGAGAACAACATTTTCAGTTTTACTCAAATTAGGGTGATGCAAAAATAAGTACACCCCACTGAAAGTCTCTGGAGCAAAGCTAAATTTTAGACTACAAATGTCTAAACAAGAATTCAACCACAGGTGAGTCTAATTATTCATTACACAGGTGTCCAGCAGACAGTTGACTATAAAAAGGTGTTAAAACCCCTTCCCATTTCATGCTGTCAGCAATGGCACCACATGGAAGAGAAATGTCACAAGACCTGAGAAAGAAAATAATTTCTTTACATCAGAAAGGTGAAGGCTACAAGAAGATCAGCAAAGCTTTATTTATCAGTCAGAATACTCTAGCAAAAGTGGTACAAAAAAGATGGAACTGCAACCATCTGACAGAGACGTCCAGGTCGTCCACGGAAGTTAACACCTCGACAGGAGCGTCTTCTGATGAGAAGGGTTGAAGAAAATCGGCACGCAAGTTCAGTGCAGTTATCTAAAGAAGTAGAAAGCCAAACTGGGGTGACTTTTTCCCGTGACACAATATGGCGTACACCGCAGAGGAATGGCATGCATGGGTGCCGTCCACGAAAGAAACCTCTCCTAAAGCCCAGGCACAAAAAAGCCCGCCTAGAGTTTGCCAGGGCCCATGCTGACAAAGATGAAGACTACTGGGACTCTATACTCTGGAGTGATGAGACCAAGATAAATGTTTTTGGAACTGATGGCTTCAAAACTGTATGGCGTCGCAAAGGTGAGGAATACAAAGAAAAATGCATGGTGCCTACAGTGAAACATGGTGGTGCCAGTGTCCTTATGTGGGGCTGCATGAGCGCTGCTGGTGTCGGGGAGCTGCATTTCATTGATGGCATCATGAATTCACAGATGTACTGCTCTATACTGAAAGAGATGCTACCATCACTCCATGCCCTTGGTTGTTGTGCACTTTTCCAACATGACAATGATCCTAAACACATTTCTGAAGAAGAACAGGGTGAAAGTGATTCTTTGGCTCCTGATCTGAACCCAGTCGAACACCTATGGGGAATTCTGAAGAGACAAGTTCCAGGATCACTCTCCATCCAGCATCCAGTCTCTAAAAGAGGTCATTCTTGAAGAATGGAAAAAGATAGATGTTGCAAAATGTCGCCAGCTTGTTCATTCCATGCCTAGAAGGCTTGGTGCTGTCATTAAAAATCATGGAGGCCATACAAAATACTAGATGTAGTAGTTTTTGTTGTGGGGGGTACTCATTTATGCATCACCCTAATTTGAGTAACACTGAAAATTTTGTTCTCTTAAGTTATATTATTAACCTTACTTTCATGTTATAAGTTAAACAGATGTTATATTAAACTTAGTCTTGTCAACATTTTGGGAATTGTTTTTGTGTTCTTTGAGATATTGTTTAAAACGCTGAGCACTGTATGTATAGGGCCCTATGATTTCTGCAACGTCGAAAACGTGGACGGAATCACGGAATCCAGTCATAAAAACGCAGATAACGCCGTATAGTTTTGATGAATAAATAAAAAGTAGGTCAGTACACTTAAATCAACTCATGATAAAGACTAGTGTCTGCGAAAACACGGACGGAATCGCGGAATCCAGTCATAAAAACACGTAAACGCGGAATGTCATGGAATTTGTCAAAGTTTTGATGAATAAATAAAAAGGAGGTCAGTTCATCATTTTATTTGAGAAAATCTATTGCCATATCATAAACACACAAAAACTCAAAGGTCTTCACGGCAACCCGTCAAAATAAAAGTTCAGTTTAACTTGAAGTAATTGTGACCGAAATATGTTACAGTCGTACAGTAGAATTTAGCTACGTCTCAATGTAATAATAATATATGGATTTAATTTATACAGTGAAGAATATATGCAGTGTTATTTTACATTTGTTTACTTTATTTCTGTAACTAAAAACTGTTAAAGGCACAATATGTAAGAATTTTGCAGTAAAATATCCATAAACCACTAGGCCAGTGTTATATATTTTGTTCAGTTGAGTACTTACAATGTCCCAAATGTTTCCAACTGTTTGTAAATCTTGAGAAAATCGTGATTTTAACCAAGGATCTGGGACGTGTCTGGAAGTCGCCTGTCATTACCCTCGGTTTCCTATTTTATTTGGTAGAAACCATAAAAACACCAAAGACGCTTTAATAAATTACATGTTTTATTATATTACATATATTACATGGCGAGGCGAGGCGAGGCAAGGCAAGGCAAGGCAAGGCAAGGCAAGGCAAGGCAAGGCAAGGCAAGGCACACGGAGACAAGGTCGAATACAAGGCGCAATAAAGGGCTAAACAATACTCAGCAACGTGTGTGTTTGAGTGCAGCTTATAAAGTGTCACTGATAGGAAACAGGTGTGAGTGTGTGATTGGTTCCTAGATGGGGAATTATGGGAAATGTAGTCCAGAGTGATGTGTGACTGAAATTAAATGGTGAACCGGCGACCGCTGGTGGGGAGTAGCAGGAACCAGCAGGCGCCGGATACGTGACAGAAATAAACTAGCTAGTGTAACTTAATGCATGTTTTTTCTTTTTTTTATATATAACTTTGCTGATTTAAAACATGAACAAAACACTATTTTAATGACAAAAATAAGAGAGCAAGTGACAAATATCGGTATCGGAATCGGCCAATAATTGGTTGTTAAAATCGGTATCGGCCCCAAAAAATCCTATCGGTGCATCCCTACTCAAAACACATCATTTATTTTCCTGTAGAACATAAAGATTTATTATCAAAAAATAAAACCTGATGGCTTTCAAGTTCATCTGCAATTTTGCGTTATTAAAGAAATAATAATTTCTTGTGAAATATTAAATATAATTAAATATTAATATATTAAATATTCAGTAATATTGATATTTCACAAGAAATTATTATTCATTTAATAAAGTAAAATTGCAGCTGAACAGAATATTGATTACTATTAGTTAATATTACTGACTATTATTATTATATCAAGTCAAGGATTTTAACCCAGGCCTGATTTGCTCTCCGCTTAAAAACTAGACAAACATGTAAGCTGCAAGTTATAAACAATTTTTTTTCTTTGATTTGTGACTTACGTAGGGCACCATGTAAACCAGGACTGCCACTCGCACCTCCTCCAAAAAATAAAATAAATTATAAAAAGTTGCACAAAAGCCCTTGTCCAAATATAGACCTCTCTTTCGCACACATATGCAGTCAAGCCCACAACTGTAAATAACAGCAAGACATTCAAAATGCCCCTTTAAGGGTCACCAGCAGCTTTCTTCTGCTTGACTCTTTATATATTAAACATGCCACATCCTTACAGACAGTGGCTGCATTTTTAAACACATGACCAGTCTCGTCTGTGTGGTGTGACGTGACAGATTGTCATGCTGTCACAGCAGGATGCAAAACCTGCTCTCTCTGTGTTAAAAGGTGCACGAATGGGTCAGTTTGTACTCTATATATGCTTATGTGTGCTGTGCACAGACAGGGTTTAATGTGCACGCCATGCACTTATTTCAGATTCAGGATCAAGTAACGCTCATACGCTTCTGTATCTTAAGACAGATATGAGCTGAACTGAGAGAGAGAGAGGGAAAAATGAATAGTCCCTATGGAATCGGGTGGAATATGTGTGACTGTGGGTAGAGGGAGGGTTTAGGGCACCAGATGCACTGACTGTATGAAAATCCCTTAATAATTAACACTACACATTGCAAGAGCATGGGTGCAGACGAATGGAAAGCTGCGGTGTATGTGACGCTTACGTAGAGTGGTCAGCATGTTATCTGGAACAGATGAACTGTACTGAGAAGTGTTGGGGGATCTCCCAAAATAAATGAAACATGATGCTTTTCTTAAAGGTTCTTCAGTGTGTCACCTTAAAGGGATAGTTTGCCAAAAGTTAAAACCTCGTTCCAAACCTGTGTGACTTACTTTCTTCTGTGGGACATAAAAGAAGTACTGTATTTTTCTTTTTGAATCGATTCAAATCATTTTTTAAGCAATTCATAACCATCGTGGCGAACAGTGCAAGTGTCTGAGCTGAAGGAAGTAATCCATTATTTATCGACTTTAATATATCGACTACATTTTCTTTTCAGGCCGATAACGATAACATTAAAAATATATACCGATATGGTGACCGATATACTGTGCATCCCTAATAATGTTGAAGTTTTTGTGGTTACCATTGTGCTGAAGAATAGATACTTACAAATTTATGTGAGAAATTTGTGTGATGTTACAGAATGTGACATATTATTAATGCTGGGTACACACTAAAAGATTTTTAAAATCTTATAAGATTTTCAAAATGTGAGAGACCACAAACATGAGGACAAAAAATTCTAGATTTAAGCGTTTTTCTCCTATAGTGTGTGGTGTGCCGTGATGTGACAAAGACAGCACACCACACACGAACAGATTTTCAACCCGACTGTGAACGTGGGAAATCTCGCAAAATCTCTCGAGACTTCAGAATAAACATGACGGAAGAAATTGTGATGATAGTTTTTGGAATGTTTTTGACAGAAAGTTCATGGAAAAAAAAAGAAAATGGTTTTGGGTGAAGTCGCGGAGATGGCGGGAAAATGGCCTTTTCTTTGTGTTGTGCCATGACTGCGTTTGTTATGCTTCTGTCAGCTCGCTTTCTGATTGGATATTGTTTCGTTTCACGTGATAATCTCCAGAACGTGTGCACGTTTGTCCTCGGTGTTCCCCCCACACATCAGGATTTCTGATCGTAAATATTCAACATGTTCGCGATCGGGGCGGCTCTGACGCTCTTCCGAGCAGATTCAGTCACTCTTAACACACCTCACACCTCAGGAAAATCTGATAAGATAATCGGTAGAACCATCAAGATAATCAGGACATTACCTAGGATTGTCGGGAGGGGAGAAATCTGCCCGATTATCTTGTGGTGCATAAATACCCTGCATAAGTCAAGTCAAGTCACTTTTATTTATATAGCGCTTTTTACAATGTAGATTGTGTCAAAGCAGCTTTACAGTGATAACTGGTACATTATTTTGGCTGCACAGCAGCTCTTAAAGAATAGTGTCAATGCAGGCAGATCAATGCACTGTTGAATATCAAATATCAATTGTCAAGTGTCCCCAACTAAGCAAGCCAAAGGCGACAGCGGCAAGGAACCCAAACTCCAACATCAGGTGGCAAACAGGTGTTAAAAAGGAGAAAAAAAACCTTGGGAGAAACCAGGCTTAGTCGGGGGGCCAGTTCTCCTCTGGCAAACAGCGCTTTATATAGCGCTTTTCTGGGTACTCAGTGCGCTTTACATATGGAAGTGGGAATCTCCTCAACCAGCAGCAATGTGCAGCATCCACCTGGATGATGCGACGGCAGCCATATTGCGCCAGAACGCCCACCACACACCAGCTGATTGATGGAGAGGAGACAGAGTGAGGAAGCCAATCAGTGTATTTTATGCTAAAAAAAAAAAGTCCTTTGTGTTTGGGTTTATGCTCAACATTAAATCAAAATGTACTTTCTTCATGCACACTTCTGGTCTTATTGGGAATAACTCATGATGCTATTTATTTTTCTATAACATAGCAAAACTGCTTCATAAACGTAGACCTGGAAGTAAAATGTGTTGAATGATGCTTGATGAGTTTCTTTACTCCTGTTTCGATACAACCCAAAAAGCAGGTTTCTAATCAGCACCAAAAAAGGCTTCCACAAGCCAAAGAACTCTTATTTCCTGCCGTTTAGAATCCATTTTTCATAAGAGTCTATTGGTTTCTGGGTTTTTAGAGCACCAGTACACAGATGGTTTTCTTCCTGAAACTTCTGAAAAAGTTCTCCTGTGGTATCAGGCTGCAAAACCCTTTCCGAATCTTTACTTTTAAGAGTGCAAATGTGTTGTTATTCACAGCTGAACAGGAGAATGACCTGTATGCGTTTGGTTCACTGATATCATCTTTCGTCTGAGAGGCGGTGACCCAAGGAACGGCCCTCTCATTTCTCTATTTCCACCGTGGATGACAGAAAGTGAGATTCATGTTGCTATTCCTCTCATCCAAGCAGACAGGAACCCCCATCTCTCTCTATTTCTCATCACTGGCTATCATATGGTCAGGAAATAGGAGTGGGCTGCACCAAACTCAATAGGCATTTAAGCACTTAGGAGTATTTCGGGGCCTGTTGTGATACGCATTAGACTAACAGGCTTCATCCATAACACTACACAATATTGATTCATTTCCTCAGGGCGAAGGGCATAATAGCCTTTATCTATTTTCACTCCTTATCACCCTTGTTGCCTAATCACTTTGACTGTTCGCTCCCATTAAAGTACTTAAAATGCCAACATCATAATCTCCAAAGGGTAGCAAAAGTCTGTCAATAATGGGATAAAGCATTTTTGTCAATAGAATGGTGTGAATTTGATGTTAGTGTGATGTAACCTCAACATGGATTTAGTTCAGTAACATTCGCCTTATGGAAAAGGTCAATGAAGCCACCAGTGTGCGTTTAGCATTGATAGTTCCTACTACTGATTAGATATCTGTTGTTGTGGTTCTCCGTAATATAAATATTAGCTAGAAGATGGACTTGTGTGGAGAGAGACATGACACATACAGATGGTTTTCTCCAGTCCGAGTGAAGGAACTTTTGTATGTGATCGCAGCTAATGCGTATTGACCTATTTTTTTTCTGAGGATGGTCTGAGATCAGATTTCCATGTCCTCTTTTGGCCCACACTGAGTCCTGGTTTCTAGTTGGTGTGGCTCACTATAGTAGTGCACAACAGGAAAAGTGCAGCATCTCTGTGAGCTGCAGAGCATCCGCCTAGAAAACACAACAAACTCAGCCACAGATCTGAGAGAGAGGAAGAGATTTTGGTAGTTGTGAAAAATGGTTGACTAGGCCAAAAGCTTGTTCTCAATAGTGTTGTCAAAAGTACTGACTTTGGTACCAAGTTGGTACTGTAATTTTGACGATACCAACATTTCCCCCAAGCATTTTGAGCGGTATGCCTCTGATTGGCCATTGTGTTCACATGCTCAACAGATAGGTCTGTGATTGGCTACAATGATTCACTTCATGAACACTTCAAAAACATGTTGTAAATAGACATCTTTGATGCTCTTCACTGAGCGCTTACACAGATACACACGGGAGCGTTCGAAAGCAGGCTTCTATCAGCTTATCCGTCTATCAGTGGATATATTAGGGAGCCGCTGAAAGACACCTGCTTTCAAATGCTCCCGTGTGTATCTGTGTAAGCACTCAGAACAAAATAGTAAATCGTGCACATAATTTAGTAAATTAAGGGAATGAAATAGTAAACTGTGCACATAATTTAGTGAATCGAGGGAATGAAAAGTAAATTGTGCACATAATTAAGTAAATCGAGGGAACGAAATAGTAAATTGTGCACATAATTAAGTAAATCGAGGGAACGAAATAGTAAATCGTGCACATAATTTAGTAAATCGAGGGAACGAAAAGTGAATCGTGCACATAATTTAGTAAATCGAGGGAACGAAAAGTAAATTGTGCACATAATTAAGTAAATCGAGGGAACAAAATAGTAAATCGTGCACATAATTAAGTAAATCGAGGGAACGAAATAGTAAATTGTGCACATAATTTAGTAAATCGAGGGAACGAAAAGTGAATTGTGCACATAATTTAGTAAATCGAGGGAGCAAAATAGTAAATCGTGCACATAATTAAGTAAATCGAGGGAACGAAAAGTGAATCGTGCACATAATTAAGTAAATTGAGGGAACGAAAAGTGAATTGTGCACATGATTTAGTAAATCGAGGGAACAAAATAGTAAATCGTGCACATAATTAAGTAAACCGAGGGAACGAAATAGTAAATTGTGCACATAATTAAGTAAATCGAGGGAACAAAAAAGTAAATCGTGCACATAATTAAGTAAATCGAGGGAACGAAATAGTAAATTGTGCACATAATTTAGTAAATCGAGGGAACGAAAAGTGAATTGTGCACATAATTTAGTAAATCGAGGGAGCAAAATAGTAAATCGTGCACATAATTAAGTAAATCGAGGGAACGAAAAGTGAATCGTGCACATAATTTAGTAAATTGAGGGAACGAAAAGTGAATTGTGCACATGATTTAGTAAATCGAGGGAACAAAATAGTAAATCGTGCACATAATTAAGTAAACCGAGGGAACGAAATAGTAAATTGTGCACATAATTTAGTAAATCGAGGGAACAAAATAGTAAATTGTGCACATAATTTAGTAAATCGAGGGAACGAAAAGTGAATCGTGCACATAATTTAGTAAATCGAGGGAACGAAAAGTAAATTGTGCACATAATTAAGTAAATCGAGGGAACAAAATAGTAAATCGTGCACATAATTAAGTAAATCGAGGGAACAAAAAGTGAATCGTGCACATAATTAAGTAAATTGAGGGAACGAAAAGTGAATTGTGCACATGATTTAGTAAATCGAGGGAACAAAATAGTAAATCATGCACATAATTAAGTAAATCGAGGGAACGAAATAGTAAATTGTGCACATAATTTAGTAAATCGAGGGAGCAAAATAGTAAATCGTGCACATAATTAAGTAAATCGAGGGAACGAAAAGTGAATCGTGCACATAATTTAGTAAATTGAGGGAACGAAAAGTGAATTGTGCACATAATTTAGTAAATCGAGGGAGCAAAATAGTAAATCATGCACATAATTTAGTAAATCGAGGGAACGAAAAGTGAATTGTGCACATAATTTAGTAAATCGAGGGAGCAAAATAGTAAATCGTGCACATAATTAAGTAAATCGAGGGAACGAAAAGTGAATCGTGCACATAATTAAGTAAATTGAGGGAACGAAAAGTGAATTGTGCACATGATTTAGTAAATCGAGGGAACAAAATAGTAAATCGTGCACATAATTAAGTAAACCGAGGGAACGAAATAGTAAATTGTGCACATAATTAAGTAAATCGAGGGAACAAAAAAGTAAATCGTGCACATAATTAAGTAAATCGAGGGAACGAAATAGTAAATTGTGCACATAATTTAGTAAATCGAGGGAACGAAATAGTAAATTGTGCACATAATTTAGTAAATCGAGGGAACGAAAAGTGAATTGTGCACATAATTTAGTAAATCGAGGGAGCAAAATAGTAAATCGTGCACATAATTAAGTAAATCGAGGGAACGAAAAGTGAATCGTGCACATAATTTAGTAAATTGAGGGAACGAAAAGTGAATTGTGCACATGATTTAGTAAATCGAGGGAACAAAATAGTAAATCGTGCACATAATTAAGTAAACCGAGGGAACGAAATAGTAAATTGTGCACATAATTTAGTAAATCGAGGGAACAAAATAGTAAATTGTGCACATAATTTAGTAAATCGAGGGAACGAAAAGTGAATCGTGCACATAATTTAGTAAATCGAGGGAACGAAAAGTAAATTGTGCACATAATTAAGTAAATCGAGGGAACAAAATAGTAAATCGTGCACATAATTAAGTAAATCGAGGGAACAAAAAGTGAATCGTGCACATAATTAAGTAAATTGAGGGAACGAAAAGTGAATTGTGCACATGATTTAGTAAATCGAGGGAACAAAATAGTAAATCATGCACATAATTAAGTAAATCGAGGGAACGAAATAGTAAATTGTGCACATAATTTAGTAAATCGAGGGAACGAAATAGTAAATTGTGCACATAATTTAGTAAATTGAGGGAACGAAAAGTGAATTGTGCACATAATTTAGTAAATCAAGCAAGCGAAATAGTAAATCGTGCACATAATTAAGTAAATCGAGGGAACGAAAAGTGAATCGTGCACATAATTAAGTAAATCGAGAGAACAAAAAGTGAATCGTGCACATAATTTAGTAAATCGAGGGAACAAAATAGTAAATCGTGCACATAATTAAGTAAATCGAGGGAACGAAAAGTGAATCGTGCACATAATTTAGTAAATTGAGGGAACGAAAAGTGAATTGTGCACATAATTTAGTAAATCGAGGGAATGAAAAGTAAATCATGCACATGATTTAGTAAATCGAGGGAACAAAATAGTAAATCTTGCACATAATTTAGTAAATTGAGGGAACGAAATACTTAATTATGTGCACAATTTGCTAAATCGAGGGAACGAAAAGTGAATCGTACACATAATTTAGTAAATCGAGGGAACGAAATAGTAAATCATGCACATAATTTACTTTTTTTTTCTTGCATGTAATGTGTGGGGCTCCATATATAAACAATGTATTTGTGCTAACATTTTGAGAACATTATTACAGACCAGATAATCTGGATCATCTTGATAATTGCGGTCTGAAGCCCCAAACTTCTGCATGGAAGGTAGATATTGTATCGACATTGACCCCATTCATTTAACCACCGTATTACTAATGTGAGATGTTCCACTAACCATTTGTGTGCAAAAACAACAGGATGTAACACTTAGAAAGAGACTATAAACAAATCGTTTCTATGTTGTTAAATGCAGTTGAATGGAACCTTGGAGACTGAGATTAAGACATCGTATTGTTTATTTATAGTTGATTTACAATCACATAATCTCTGTGCCGTCGCCCTGGCAAATGGCAACTGCATCCTTATCAAAACAACACCTACTCGTTGCTGTGAGTCGCAACAGCCTGCAGTTTGCCAGGAGGTGAAAGAGTGAGACAGTGTGCGGTAGGAAATCAGTTGTGGTAGTTCAAAGCATCTGTGGTCTTACATATGAAGAGCTTACAGGAACACGCTCACACATACACACCGTTGCTGTGCTGTCCCCTTTTACCAGTGTGTCATATGAAGCAACGGCAGACACCAGTGCAAGTCTATTTTTAGCAAGTGCCTGCAAGACGCAAGCACATATGTTAAAATGCTGCTCAGCCGTGTAGCACTGTTAGCTTTGTATAGATATCGTAAGCTATCTTTTGATCAATATTTTGAATTGTAATAGCAATGTCGTTTGAAATCTGCCTATTTTTAATGCATTTGCAGAATGTGCAGACTGGAGGATCTATCTTAGCCATGCTGCTAGTGTGTGATGCTAATGACACTTTTCATGAATACTGTACAAATTAAATGCTATGTTTTTTGTAAGAACTATTAAATATGGTAGGGTAACACAAAATGATTCTAGCATGAACTGTAGGGATGTAACGATTCACTCAACTCATGATGTGATACGATTCACATCATGTGTCTGTCTGGTCAAAAGGCTGCAGATATAAAAAGTAAAATCTAAGTACAAGAGTAACAGAGGTTTCACATTGCTATAAAGGCAAGATTTTAATATTTGCTATAATTTGTATCTTTACACTTTCAAGAATTACTTTTGAATACATTTAGAAAAAAAAAGCTATAATAATTTACGTTATTAAAAAAATCCAGTAACATTTTACAGTAAGGTGTCATGTTAACATTATATTACATAACATGAACTAACAATGAGCAATACATATGCTGCAGTATTTATTAATCTTTTCCTTTATGGTTAGTTAATAAAAATCCAGCTGTTTATTGTTTGTTCATGGTAGTTCACAGTGAATTAACTAATGTTAACAAGATTTCCTACTACTACCATAATAATGTATTGGTTAATGTTGAAATTAACAATAACAAAGATTAATAACCGCTAAAGAAGAGTTGTTCATTCTTAGTTCATGTTAACTAAAGTAGTTAACTAATGAACCTTATTGCAAAACTCTATGTACGCTGCTATTAGTGTATATTAACATCATCTTGCAGTATCTGCACCTTAACGCTTTCATTTTTAGTCTTTGTAAATGCCGCCAATCCTGCATTTGAATGAGGATGGGTCGTCCTTAACATAGACGTTATAATAAACACTAGACGCCCCATTGGCCTCTGGACCGTACGTCAACGGCGCCGCCATATTGTGCAGGGCAAGGTTCCCATAACGCTCATAACTGGAATTGAGAAAAATGCCTGCTTCGCGTGCTGCTTGGGGCTGTACAAGTCGCCGCACAATTGAAAACAGACCTTTCACAGGTAAGACTGAACATTTGTTTCTGGTTGTATTTGGTCATTATATAATTATATTGATAGTAGTTGGCCACCGGAGTCAGTCAGACTAAAATAGCTAGCGATGTCGCTAGTTAGCTGTGAAAGTTGAGACATGAGTTTACATGATTTCTAATATAGTTTTATCTTATATTATATCTTATTTTATAAACTAAATTTCCTGATGTTTAAATATACATCTTTATTTTCTTAAAACCGACTTTTATGACAAGTACTCGTTTCGGCTAGGTGACTGACATTTTGTGAATCTTAATGTAATGCTAGTTAGTTGGCTAGCTTCTCACACATTTAAGGTTTCCCAAACACAACGAGTTGAGGAGACAGTGGGAAGTAGCTAGAAGGGAAGTTTCCTGACTCATCTACAAAGAGTAGGTTTGTCTTTTTAGATTATTTAATAGTTTGCCATTAAATGGTGATTTGTTTATATTTTTATTTCCTTTTTAGCAGGGCTACACAAGCCTCAAGGAAAGCTGAGGAGAGCCTGTCAGTGCACTGTTCTCACCATTTCCAAGAGACTGATGGAAAATATATAGCCTGTTGTTGTTATTATTATTATAGTTGTATATTTTATTATTGTCTATATTACTCTGCAATTGATTTTACATTGTATTTGCGATTATTATTATTATTATACCAATACTATTATATTATACCACTTGAGATTATCAATCTATTATAGTTATGCTGTTATATTATTGTCTATATTCTGTAAATGATACTACATATTCTATTGCTAGTATTATAGTATTATTATACTATATGCTATTATCAATATATGGTTGTAGTTATACTATTAATATAATTGTACTATTCATTACTATTTTATTTGCTGTATACTGTTTGTTTATTGACAATATTATATACTTTATTATTGACTATATTATTATATTATATACTACATAAACTATTTCTTATTTATAGTGTATAACAAACTGTAGTTGTACCATGTCATATGTATTACCATAAAGGATCCATCAGTTATCTTTGTTGTTGTATGTTTTGGAGTATCTATCTGTAAATATCTGTATCATTTTAGTGCTATAAAAATACAGAAAGCAGCCTGTGTGATTTGTATTTGAGGATTTGCTTCATTTTATCAATGGTGGTCAATTCTAAGCTCAAGAAAAGCTAAAATTGGGTTAAAGACAGAATATGCCTTTTCCACAATAAGAAAACTTTATTTCATTTAATGTGAAAATTAAATTATATCTCTGTATGGGCGTTTTCACAATTCTTATGCAAGAATAAAGCAGCCAAATATATGACAAGCCTGAGCTTTGACTATTTCTTGTTAAAATGAATGTCTAACTATAGAGATTTTAACTTTGTGTACACCACATACGTTATAAACCACTGAAATCGGTTGATATAAACGTTATTTTTGTTTTTATCCAGAAAAACCGCAGCTCGCCGGTTTACTTGCATTTGTCTTGCCCCGCACAATATGGCGGACTAGTTGACGTATCGCAGCAACAGTCCAAAGAGGCCAATAGGGCGTCTAGTGTTTATTATAGTGTCTATGGTCCTTTTTTTTTTTTAAATATCTCACGTGGCTCATTATACGCTCAATGTAAAGTATTTAGCCGCAGTATCTGTTACAGCATATGAAATTTGAGATCCATTCCCATCAATTCCCCTCACATGTCCTTAACATCAGCGTTTACCGCTGCTGCGCTTGATGCTCGACTTGCTCGCTGCTCTCGTGCCTGTAAAGTGCGTCACAGTAATCAGCTTCAGCGACAGCGCCCCCTGCGGTTTAAAATGTGTATCGTGATTCATTTACCATCTCAACCGTCTCGTATTTTCATCGATTTTCAACCGACTCGCGGTGCATCGTTACATCCCTAATGAACTGTCGTTGTAAATATATAAAATGCCTGTATCTCTTTAAAATGGTGACTTTGGTCTGTCCCACCTCCGAAGTCTTGATCTGGATTCGGATCAAATAACATAAATGACATCTGTTGGGCTGCTTTTCAGTGCAGTGTTATTTTTAGTATTGCTAAAATTGGTGTAGGATTTAACAATGTTTTTACTCAGAATTTGGTAGTAAATTTCACAAATAATTATAAGGAAACAATCTGTCACCATGGACACTAATCCCAATCATCACAGCTGTTTGTCATATGAGTTAATTATCTGTGTATTTAATGCTGCGCTACAGGCAGGTTTTTGAGCCCGCAAGTCACGACTTCAAACCACGACTCACAACTTTGTAGCGTTCCAGGCAAGGCACGCCAAACCGCCTGAGTGTAAACAAACCAGCATGGCGGACCATACGGGGCTTATGCTCATTTACAATTATTTCTATCGCCAAAGGTGCTTAATCCTTGCTTATTTGAGGGAAACAGAGGAGGAAAAATGGTGCATAAGGCAAGAGAAGCTATTATACCATTTATTTTACGTTATTTTACCGCGCACTTGCATAAACACCGCATCCGTAGGGGCTGCCGTTGTTGTTTCGCAGGCTACGTGACGTCAGAGCGCGGAACTGGGAGTACATCGATCTAGTACGAGTTCACGGGTGGGAAGTCACGGGTTTGACTGCCGTTCCAGTGCACTTTCACGGCTAGAAGGTTGGAAAAACACGGGTTACGGGTTGCCTGGAACGCGGCAAAAGTTCGCTGGTTTCTCTTCATTGTTGTCGGGTCTCGTCTTTGCTTGGATGTGTGTTATGTTCCTCTCTTCCTTATTAAAGACTGCCTTGTATTCTTCATCTTCATGTTTGCGTGAGTTATACCAGCACAATCCCTGACAAATATATTCCAGTAAAATGTACTTCAGTAGTCTTTGTTTTATTTACAACTTTGAAAAATTGTTTCTTATTTTATTGTATTATAGTATTTTTTGTATTATAGTCATTTTGTGCTTTTGTCATTTGTATTAGTTTTTAAATATTTCTATATAGCTTTCATTTATCTTTATTTCAGTTTTTTTTTTTACTAATTTTACTTAAATTAAACTTATTTCAGTTAGTTGAGTGCCACATTTCTAATTTTTTTAAAAAAAGTTTTTCATCTATTTCAGTTTTATTTCTGCTTTATTTCAATTACTGAAAACAAATTTGAACAGTTTGGATTTTTTTAAAATTATTTTAATGTTCTTTGAGGTTCAATTATAATATTAATAAAGTTTTTTGCACAAAAAAAAAACAATATATATGCAAAAAATATGGTAACGCTTTATTTTAGGGTTTTTTAACTAGTTGCTTATTAGCATGCATATTACAAGAATATTAGCTGTTTATTAGTACTTATTAAGCATATATTAATGCCTTATTCTGCATGACCTTATTCTACATTCTTAATCCTACCCAATACCTAAATCTAACAACTACCTTACTAACTATTAATAAGCAGTAAATTAGTTTATTAGTTTATTGAGGGAAAAGTCGTAGTTAATAGTGAATACATGTTCCCTATACTAAAGTGTTACCAAATATATATATTTTCAACACTCATTCTCATCGTCCGTCTGAAATGATCTGTTTTTAAGGGGTGTCTTAACGTCATTGCATAGGAAACCGTATCAACGCCCACTCGCTATTGCAAGTGCGTAAGTGTTTTGAAAACATTATCCATATAAAACCGTCATTTACAGACAAAGCATTATGAAATCATTTACTTTTTTTGTTTGTAATGCAGCTGCTGTCAGATCCAATACAGCTGACTGCTTCATCTGTCAGCAAAAGATTCTTTGTGAACTCTCCATTACAATGTGTTACAGTGTGCCTCACTTACAAAACGAAATGCTTCAAACAAATCTGTAATTCTCCGACGTGAACTGGAATGCCATTAAAATAAACCATCCACTTCTTTCCGATGCTGGGATCCTTCTGTAGTCTGTAAAGAGATGCAAACGAGCTGTTTAAACGAGCTGTTTGAACGTTCTTTCACTCCTCCATTTGTCCTGTTGTCGACAGACTCAAGCACGTGAAATATTTCAGAAACTGAATGCGCATCTGTATACTGTATCCAGTGTAGACAGCAACACAGTGATTACATCCAGTGTAGGCAAATGTCAGCTGTTCAGTGACTGAATGCCAGTGGGTGGGGCCTATGGTGCGATGATGTATGACTATTCGCCATTGTCTTGTTCTGGAGGCAGTCATATGCAAATATATTTGACCATGTGATGTCAAAGATCCCATAATATCAAACGAGTTGTTTTTTGAGCTTGCTTAATTTATAACGAGGAAGACGAAACATGCAGGATGTTTTAATGGTACAACCTCAATGAATCTGCAAAATGTTAATTATTTTAACAAAATAAGAGGGATCATGCAAAATGTGTGTTATTTTTTATTTAGCACTGTGCTGAATAAGATATTTTGCATAAAAGATTTGTACATATAGTCAAAAATAGCTGATTTTATAAAAATGACCCGTTCAAAAATGTACATACCCTTGATTCTTAATACTGTGTGTGGTTACCTGGATGATCCATGACTTTTTATGTTTTGTGATGGTTGTTCATGAGTCTCTTGTTTGTCCTGAACAGTTAAACTGCCCAACATTCTTCAGAAAAATCCTTCAGGTCCTGCAGATTCTTCAGTTTTCAAGGATTTTTTGCGTATTTGAACCCTTTCCAGCAGTGACTGTGTGATTTTGAGATCCATCTTTTCACACTGAGGACAATTGAGGGACTCAAACACAAGTATTAAAAAAGGTTCAAACATTCACTGATGCTCCAGAAGAAAACACGACGCATTAAGACCCGGGGGGTGAAAACTTTTTGAATTTGAACATCAAGATAAATTTTACTTAATTTGTCTTCCGGGAAACACGTGAGTATTTTCTGTAGCTTCCAATGGGGAGTACTAAATGAAAAAAATTAGATATTTAAACAAAATAAGACAAATTTGGACATCTTCATCTTATTCAAAAGTTTTCACCCCCCCATTCTTAATGCATCGTGTTTTCTTCTGGAGCATCAGTGAATGTTTGAACCTTTTTTAATAGTTGTGTTTGAGTCCCTCAATTGTCCTCAGTGTGAAAAGATGGATCTCAAAATCACATAGCCACTGCTGGAAAAGGTTCAAATATGCAAAAGATGCTGGGAAACTGAAGAATTTGCAGGACCTGAATGATTTTTCTGAAGAATGTTGGGCAGTTTAACGGTTCAGGACAAACAAGAGACTCATGAACAACCATCACAAAACATAAAAACAGTTGTGGATCATACAGGTAATCACACACAGTATTAAGAATCAAGGGGATGTACATTTTTGACTATATGTACACATCTTTTATGCAAAATATCTTATTCAGCACAGTGCTAAATAAAAAATAACACACATTTTGCATGATCCCTCTTATTTTGTTAAAATAATTAACATTTTGTAGATTCTGCAAGGGGTATGTAAACTTTTGAGCACAACTGTATATCAAAAGATCATTTCTCATGTCATGACCCCTTTAAAAAAATTAATTTTATTTTATTTTTAATCCAGAAATAGTTCTCCCATCCTCCAATGACTTTAGCAAACGCCTCACCTGCTATACAGGGAATGAAAGAGCTTCTTTGAGAGTCTATTACCTAGGCTCATTTTACGAATAGGGTGTAAAACATGATAAAAAAAAGAGAATACTTAAAAAATGGTGCTTGACCACTATGAAATGACACTGATTGTCAACCTCAGGAAGTCAAGCTAAATCATTTATGAGCTGTTTTTTTTGCCAAATATCTCAACGTGCTAGTCTGCCGACAACAGGACAAATGGAAGAGTGAAAGAACGATCGCTTTTATGCGTACAGTTTAAACAGCTCATTTGTGTTTCTGTACAGGCTTCAGAAGGATCCCAGCATCATAAACGAGTGGATGGTTTATTTTAATGGCGTCCTGGATCATGTTTATGAACGATTATATGTTTATTCGGAGCATTTTGTTTTGTAAAGGAGGCACAGTGTAATGGAGAGTTTGCAAAGAAACTTTTGTTGTCACATGAAGCAGCCGACTGTATTGGACTGTATAGTTTGGCCCACATTTCACATGCATGATTTCCCACCGTTCTTAAAAACAAATGTCTTTAAAATTGTGGAACCCAAGGAGTGACATCATTTGGATCCTTTCTACATCATGGCAGGGAAAATTTTACAAATATTGCAGTGTTGACTGCGTTCATCAAGCTCAAAAATCCAACCCTGGGATTAATGAAATATATTTCTTCATTATATTGGGATAATAACTTATAAACCAGCATTTGGTCCCAAATGAGCTAGTCCCTTCTGACTGATATGTTAATCGGCTAAATCATCAACCCTGTTACTCATAGTTTCAGTAGGGTTTATTTAATTCTAATGCATATTTATTGCTAAAAAAGAGATTGAAATGCTATTCCAAAGTCCCAAATTTAAGTAATGAATAGAAAATAAAACAGCTCAACCTCTTGAGGTTGACAATCAATGCCATTTCATAGTGGTCAAGCCCCTTTTTTAAGTTTTTTTTTTTTAAATCATCATGTTTTACACCCTATTCGTAGAATGAGCCTAATATAGCTGCTAGGTATTAGACTCTCAAAGAAGCTCTTTCATTCCCTGTATAGCAGGTGAGGCTTTTGCTAAAGTCATTGGAGGATGAGAGAGCTCTATTTCTGGAGTTTTCTTTGTTGAATTAATTTTGTTTATTTATGCATGCACCTCCACATGAAAGCATCCCGCGGTCCCTAGTGGAACTGATGAGTTGTGGAATGAGAGGTGTTTTAGCTCTTTCTTTCTCGCTCTCGCTCTCTCTCTCTGTCTGTTTCACTTATTCACTTCTTCCTTTCTTTGGACCTGTTTTCGACCCCTTCTGTCTTTCTTTGCAGATGAATGGAAAGGTCACTAAAGCATTTATTCCCAGTGTGGTTGTGTTTTATTGAGAGTGATGAATAGATTTGTGTCGTATCGATTCCTCTGATCAATAGGTAGAGTGTTCTGAGAACTACAGAAGACTCTAATGATTGTTAGTAACCCAATTAGCTGCAAAAACCAGCTTATGAATTATTCAAGCTGTTATGCTTGGCTGCCATATCAAAAATAAACTAAACACATTATTATCAACCTGATTAGTGGTGAGGTCAGTGAATGTCAGTTTTCATTATTAGTGTCATGACTTAATGTGGCTTGACCTTCATCATTTGAGCTAAACAGCAAATTCTATTTGTCCAATCAATGAGTATACACTAAGTCCCTTTGAAGTTATAGTTGAAAAATGAAAATTCTGTCATTTACTCACCCTCAAGTTGTTCTAAACCTGTATGAATTTATTGTTCTCTTGAACACAAAAGAAGATATTTTGAAGAAATGACTTCCATGGTATTTTTTTTGGAAGTCAGTGCTGCCCCACAACTGTTTGGTTACCGACATTTCTCAAAATATCTTCACAGAAATGTATACAGGTTTGGAACAACTTGAGGGTGAGTAAATGATGACGGAATTTTCATTTTTTCACTTTAAGGTAAGTCGGCGGCCATCTTTGAAACACCTTCATTTCAGTCGGCGGCCATCTTTGAAACACCTTCATTTCAGTCGGCGGCCATCTTTGAAACACCTCTGGCAGCTTCGATCTCTCTTTGAATAGGGCAAACATCAAATTGTCCAAAGCTGTTCACCAAACTTACGATTAAATATCATATTTGTAATCACCAATGAAATCTGACAATAACGGTCTCATTATTTTATTTCTAAACTCTCAAATCATCACAAAAATCACTAATGATGACTAGGAACTAAGGCCAAAGAAGCACAGGAAATGGTGAAAATGAAACCAAAACAAACTATACACGTTAAAGCGGGACTTATTCCGCCATATTGCACTTTCTTCCATTCATAGTAATATGAGTGCACCATCTTTGTATATCTAAAATTAAGGAGACAAATGTCTTGTCAAATTAAAGACTTTTATTGAAGTAGTCCTGACATTTAATCTGTAATGTACCTCATTAACATTGAAAAAGAGGCGTGTTTGCACTGAACAAATAACAATGGCTTAATTTACATACTACTTTTGCTGAATTTTGGTTGATTATAGTGAATAAGATGAAATGCCACATGTAACTGTTTGGCCCTGGTGAGAAAAGAGGTTAAGGAAAGATAGATGGACAGCTGAGCGGTTGGTCAAATTCAGTTGGGACTACATTTTTCATAACTCTGTCAGGCGTAAACCTGCCCTGGCTTTCAAGCAGCATAAAATCAATGAGTGCACCATTAACCTACGATTGCACCGGTTCACTCCACTGCTGCCCCCCCATAGTTCATGACCGCATGTGAACACCTCACACTGCTGTGAAAAAGACTAATAGATAAAGAGTAGTTTATGTACAGTAACAAATAGAAGAAAATCTGAGATATAGATATAACAGAGATATATCTCCAGAAATATTGTATGCCTATAAATATTCTGCATAGTTAGCTCCAAACTGCTATGAGATAATATAGCTGGATAATAAAGTGTATATGTTTTGAAATCCCACATTACAATGAAAACAGATCTTAAAGGAATATTCTGGGTTATTTACAACTTAATAATAATAATTTGTTACATTTATATAGCACTCAAAAGCACTTTACATATGGAAGGGGGGAGTCTTCAATGTCTTAACCCTGTAAAGCATATGAAATAAACATATTTTAAATGGACCGGCTTATTAAACTTTTTGACAAAATATAAAAAAATGAATAAAAGTTTGCGAATGTGTTTTAGGTTTTGTATCATATTTGAAACATCAGTTGCAGATATTTAAATGGCCAAAAAGTAAGATAATATAACTTTTAAATCATGTTCATTTGTTTTAATATCTCCTAAAATATGTCTTATTAAGATGATATTTAAATGCTTAGTTTTATAATCAAAGCTCTCTAGTTTTTATTGTGGGGTCAAAACATATAATCGAAAATTTTCAGGGGTTAGGGCAAAAATGCCACCAAAATGAACAAAAAATGCCCCCCAAATTCAAGATTAGTGGGCAAAAAATGCCATTGCACAATTAAATTAGATCTACAGCTGTCACAATTAAAGTGAAATGTGAAATTATTGAAAAGTGTTGATTACGGCATTACATTTACAGTAGATTTGCTTACATTTTGTTACGTTTCAATTTACAGTTTTATGGTTTGCAGCGTTGAGCATTATAACCAATCACACATGTTTCTGTTGAGCTTATTAATGCAATGTCCAATCAGAAGTGTTTAGATTTGTCACAGCGCACTCACTGACTGAATTCTGAATCTGCATTCGCCAATTCTCTCATCACAAACAACAAAGTGCAGAAAAGATGTAAGTCAGAGATTCATTTTGCAGTGATAAACAGCTTCAGTGATAATAACGGGAGTATTTGCGAAAGTGATTAACTCACACATTAGACTGAGTTCTTTACTTGCTTTCTTTATATAATTTATTCCCAGTTTGAATAACCATTTTGTTTTTCATGCTACTGAAATAACCAATGTAAAAGCAATAAACAAATTTATAAACAGTTGACTTGCCTTTCCCCCACAAAACTTTCTATTAATCATTATTACAATATCAAGAGCAATAATCAACAATAATGATGTTGTCTTGATATTGTAGCTTCACCCTCTGAGTTCTTGTTTTTTAATTTATAAGCCATTTACATTATGCAGTGTTTGTTTAAATGCATGTACATGAGCAGCATTAAACAGTGTAAATAAACACAAATGGCATGTCAGATGTAGCTTCTGTTTCACATTTGCAGTGTAAAGAAGGCTTTTATTGATGTTAAAGGTGCCCTTGATTATGATTTCACTTTTTTAACTTCAGTTAGTGTGTAATGTTGCTGTTTGAGCATAAACAACATCTGCAAAGTTACGACGCTCAAAGTTCAATGCAAAGGGAGATATTTTCTTTCGCTTTTTAAGGACTACAACAAACAGCTGGTAGGGACTACAAAGAGCTTCTTCCCAGGTTAGTGACATCACTAACCCAAATATTTACATAAACCCCACCCCCGAGAACACTAAACAAAGGGGGCGAGGCCATGTTGGGCTGCTTTAGAGAAGAGGAAGAGTTGTTGTAGTAGAGTGTTGTTACCATGTAGTCATTTTACGTCGGAGGGTCAATTCAACGCTGGATTTGCACAAAAGATTAACATGACGGCACATGCTAGTCGATGAGTTGAATCAACTCCACAGCAACTACATAAATGTATCCACTAACCATTCAGAAACGTCCAGTTTCATTCTAAAAGTTGTAACTTCTTCCTGAGTCTCTCCATCAGTGTCCGACTCCGGTTTGAACAATGTAAGGCTGAACACCGTTACTGATAATCCTCATTTTGGCTGCGTGAGATTCTCCAGCTTTGTTGTTGTTGAGCAACTGAAGTGCGAACTGTTAAAGCTCCGCCCTCTTCTGGAAAGGGGACCGGGAGCAGCAGCTCATTTGCATTTAAAGGGACACACACAAAAACTGTGTGTTTTTGCTCACACCCAAATAGGGGCAAATTTGACAAGCTATAATAAATGATCTGTGGGGTATTTTGAGCTGGTCCCCTTTAATTAAATTTGATTGGTAACAGTATGTAGTATTGTGATTGGTTACAGTAACTGGTTCAATTTAAGCATTTGACATAAAAAACAAACAACAAACAAAAAAAACAACAACAACAACAACGATACATTTAATAAGGTAATAATGAAAATTGCCCTAAAAATGCCCCTGGAAATCAGTTCCAGGGGTCAAATATTTATCGCCCCTAAATTGGAAAAGTTAATTTCTGACCCTGAATGCAATGCAATACAATGATAACTGAGAGATGAACAAACAAACGTTCCTCAAAAGCCTGATGTATCATATTTGATACTCACATTTTAACATGATTTTATTCAAAAAATGTATGGATAATCAAGTAAACCTAAATTGCTTCAGTCCAGGAAGAGTTCATCTTAAAATAATAAAAAGATTATTTAAAGGTTTTTCTTAAAAAGCAGTGAATAGTTCACAGCACAGAGACAAGTGAACCACGGCCTGAAGAGGGACGTTTTTAGAATACATCATAAAAGCATTTTACTTGCTAAAACGTATAAACTACCAATCAGAAGGCATGTGGTAGATTGTGTACAACAGCAAAGTTTTGATCATAATTTAGAGGGCTTAGCAAATTGTGTATCAAATATGATACAGTAGGGTTAAATATAAACTTGTAAAGCATCTTTCAAATCTCTTGGTTTATTAAAGGAATATTTCAGGTTGAATACGAGTTGAGCTCAGTTGACGGTACTTGTGGCATAATGCTGATTAACTTGTCTCTACTTTTCTCAAAAAAAAAAAAAAGCAAAGTCTGGGTTACAGAATACAGTTTTGTTGCTTGACAACATGAAACCCTGAAACAATGGTAACAATAAAAAAGAGCAACTTTACAACTGAAATAAATTGTGTTGAACCTTTAATAAAGTAATGCTACAATGGAAGTAGGTTTAAGGGGTTTAAACCAGAAATGTGAGTCCCGTAGCTCTTATATAAATTGTTCAATTAATAAATGTGTGTTATTTGATCTGTAAAGTTGTCTAAATCATCCTCTCACTCAGAGAAACTTCTAGACATATGCATAAACATGAGGTTGAAAATCATCCGGAAGGCAAAATCTTTTTGAGGTTTGATGGATTTTTAGTGGGGGATTATTAAAGAAGCTCCCTTTGTCTTTTTGCTGCATACTGTACACTTCAAGCGTCTCACACGGCTGTTATATATTATTCATGTGAGAATTATGTAACGGTGCCTTCGTTGTGAAATGTCATAGAAGATTCAGAGGAGTTTGTTTGGCGTCAGGTTCACAGATCTGATCGTGGATGGAAAAGACAGTTACACTTTATACTGCCATAGACAATCAACCGTCATTCTGCTTTGTTCTCCTGCTGGAAAAAAGCGCTCTGGAGCGCTGAAAGGCCCTCGGTGTGTTTTATGTGTTTGATCACGATGTGTCCCGGTTGCAGTGGTGTGTGGGCGTAGGTTCGTGCGCTGATGTGGAGGCAGGGTGGAGGTTGCCTGCACCTTTGCAGAAGAAGGTGGAAAGTGGGTGAGTCATCCAAAATTAAACCACAAGAGCAAGAGTGGATTTGTGCGCTGTGGGGCTGCGTCTGCACACACGCAGCTGCATACACACACACACACACACACGCCTGATAATGCAGGTTAATTAATGATTAACCTGCCATTTGATAGAATAATGAAATGCGTTTTTCGAAATTAAGAACTTTTTTTTTCATTCACAACACAAATTCATAAAACAGGTCAGACGCCTGTCAGACTAACCCCAGATTAGTCAAACAAATGTGTGAATCAAATGGAGTGAAATGGAAATTTATTTGTTATTTGATTCAAAAGCATTTTTCTTTTTAAATCCAGATGTACATCAAACTCATTCAGAAACTTTTTAAAATGCTGTTTTTTTTTTTTTTTTTAAGGATTTCTTAAAATACTTACCCTAATGTTTCTTAGGTGAGTAAAATAAAGTATTAAACTTTTTATTTAATTGAAATATATACATATATTTATCATGTTTAATGTTTATATATACATATATATTATATGCTATATTATATGAATATAATATATATGCAAATATTTAAATGTATTTATTAAATTGATAATTAAATTTTTTTTGATAATAATTGATGATAATTAAAAAAAATAATTGTATGTATTGTGCATGTGTGTGTATATATACACAGTATATATACATTTTATATATAATTTTTATACATATTTTTAGAATTTATAAGATAAAATCGTTTAAAAATTATAAATTATATATATATATATATATATATACACACACACACAATTACTTTTGTAATTTTTAATTTTTAATTTTTATATAATATTATATATATGTACAATTACTTTTGTAATTTGTAATCAATTTATTAAAAAATATATTACACACATATATACATATATATTTATATATACATTTTTGTCATTTTATATATATATATATATATGTATATATAATTTTTTATAATTTATGATATAATAAAATTGATTAATATTATACAAAATAATTATAGATAGATAGATGGATGTTTATATGTTTATAAATGCATATATGCTATATTATATGAATATGTATACACACAAATATTTAAAAGTATTTTTTATTTAAAATTATTCATCTAAAACGATATTGTAGGGACGCTATTCAAAATTATTTAAAATTCAGAAAATTATATATATATATATATTAGATTTTATTAAACGTTCATTCTAAAACGTAATGGTTCATTATTTCAAAGTTTTAAAGTGTAGTTCAAATAGTAGGATTTTTAATCAACACTTTAAGAAGTGAATGAATCATTTACCGTCATCAGATTCTTGTTCTTCAGAGGACATCTTATCGCCTGTCATATCTCAAAGCTGAGGGTTTGAGGAAAATTCGGTCAGCTTCTAAGATGACCCTGTCAAAGTCACAGAACAGAAGTCTGTCAGCCGCTGCTGTTGTCTTGCACACAGGGGCCGCTGGAGTCTCTGATGCTGGAGAGATTGTGTGCTGATCAAGAGACATGTCACCCCCTGCAAAAGAGACAAAAAAAGCCAGATAAAATGAGTAAAAGAGCGTTTGTAGCAAGGGATTGGTTCTTGCTGCCTGCATGTATGACTGTTTTAGCACTCAAATTGCTTTCCGACGTCTGAGCTGTCCTCAGGGAAATATGGGGACGCAGAATCAGTGTATGAAGGCAGAACGGACACTGAGCGGGCTGATGGATTGGCTTGTGAGATGTGTCTCTTTGTCTCTTTTTTTAAAGGGGGATGCAGTTTGTGTGGATGTGTGTGACCACTAACTTTTATAAAGCAATATGAGATTCTGAAACCCCAGAGGTGTTGTCAGGCTGTGAAAAATGTTAAGTCACAAGCACACCAGTGAGACCAGCAGGTTCTTGAGCATCTAACATGTCTATCAGGTTAAACGATTACTTCATCTAGAAGTTTACTCTTCCTAACATCGCTCCAAACCAAATATGGCTACCACGGAAGCTTAAAAATGTGTGCTTGACATGCTAGAATCAGTGAGATTTAAAGGCTTATGGGTTTGGATAACAGTGAGTAAATAATTCATTTTTTGGTGAACTGTCCCTTTAAAGTCGTTACTCATTGAAAATCAGTGAGCTGTTATTGCTACCCAACTAACAGGGAACATTCTCTCAAAGTTATGAACAAACGTTCTGCCCATAGACTGTAATAAAAGATGGACAGCATGTCTCTGCTTCCTTCCACTGTAGAAAAATCAAGCCAAAATATCCCAGTAACGGTCGTTGCTGATTACGTCGTTCAGAGCCCGAGTCTGCGCAGGGTATGTTTACATGAAAACGATGTACTAAAACGGAAAAGTTTTTTTCTTTGTACAAGATGACAACGTTATCAAAAAGATCCCTGTTCACACGGATCTGCGAAAATGACTAAAAACGCTGTATTATGCATGCCAGGCCAGTAGATGGCGATGTCACTTTGTAAAAAAAAGACTACGCACATGCACATACGCATTCTTTTACAGAGCGCTCGCGCCAAACGCGCATGCCTATAGACTAAACACGTAGTACGCATGTCGTCACCGTTTTCACAGATCCGCGTTTTTGTTTACAGTATCGCGTTCAAAAACCCGTTTTTAAAAGTTTGCGTTTTTTAAGGCCCCCAAAACACCATTGTCGTGTAAATGAACAGCCAAAATGCATAAAAAGTTTTTAGTTGAAAATGGTGTCGTGTAAACAGACCCTCAATCACAAGCACAGCTGTCAATCATGACGTTACACCCCGTTTTTATAGCATCAAATAACTAATTAAAACCAAAAATTCATGGGAAAATGAACATTTGAACATACGTCTGCATGATAAGATCTACCTAAAATGACAGAAACCATCTTTGGAAAAAAATTATTTGAAGAGTAATTGGATTTTTTAGTTTGGCTCGCGTCCCATTTGATTACATGGAGAGGGCGGGGTTGGCGGGGTTCATGTCATCCAAGATGTTCATGTCTTTCTTTCTTCGGTCGACAAGAAATGAAGGTTTTTGAGGAAAACATTCCAAGATTTTTCTCCATATAGTGGACTTCAATGGGGTTCAACGGGTTGAAGGTCCAAATTGCAGGTTCAGTGCAGCTTCAAAGAGATCGCTCTACATGATCCCAGCCGAGGAATAAGGGTCTTATCTAGTGAAACGATCGTTCATTTTCTAAAAAAACATTATTACCTTTTTAACCACTAATGCTCGTCTTGCAGTAGCTCTGCGATGCGCCACGCATTACGTAATCACATTGGAAAGGTTACGCATGACGTAGGTAGGGCGAAAAACTCCATCTCATTTTCTCCTCAAACTTCAAAATCATCTGACATTGTTGTTTTGCCGTTTGACTTTGCACGTTCGCTTTGTAGACACTGGATCGGTACTTTCACCTGACCTTTCCAATGTGATTTACATAATGCGTGCCGCATCGCAGAGCAGTGCAAGGCGAGCATTTGTGGTTAAAAACTATATCGTTTTTATTTATTCTTTTAAAAAAAACAATCATTTCGCTAGATAAGACCCTTATTCCTCGTCTGGGATTGTGTAGAGCTCTTTGAAGCTGCATTGAAACTGCAATTTGGACCTTCAACCCATTGAACCCCATTGAAGTCCACTATATGAAGAAAAATCCTGGAATGTTTTCCTCAAAAACCTTAATTTCTTTTCGACTGAAGAAAGAAAGACATAAACATCTTGGATGACATGGGGGTGAGTAAACCATCAAGACATTTGAATTCAGAAGTGAACTAATCCTTTAACGTTTGCATAACATTTAAAAATGAGAGCAAAACATGATCCAAAAGAATGATTCTTTCATGGATGTCAAGAGTTTCAGTGTCTTAAATTTTGATTCAGATGACCTGGAATATAGTGTTTATGACCATTTTTGACACTTTTAGAGTGATTTTGATTCCTCTTTGAAGCTTGAAAGCTTCAGTACCCTTTCTTTGTAATTACATGGAAAAGAGCGACTGGGTGAATTCTTCAAAATCCTCCTTTTGACAGTACTCCCCTGCTTTAGACTGCCAGTTTGCACCTTGGAGCACAAAAACTAGGCATAGTGAAATAGGATGAATGGCTATGTAGATCAGATGAGGATGGGGAAGCACATGGTTGAAGATCTGGGTTGCGTGTCTAACCTCAAGAAGGACCAATCCAGTAGCAGGAAAATGATCGCAGCAGTTTTTATCACCTCTATTCCCTTGAGTAATGCAACCCAATCATAGGTTTTTCTAGGACATCTGTCTCTTAAGTCTCTCAGGATACAAGGGCTTTTCTCTTTGGAAAAGTATTTGCTAAATACTAGAACAAAGTAGTGTTGTCAAAATCACCAACTTCGGTACCAAGTCGGTACTGAAATCCCCCTATCGTTTTGAGCGCTGTTGAGGACCGTTTGAAAGCAGGCGATCCCTAATAAATCTGCTGATCAAACGCTCCCGTGTGTATCTGTGCACTCGGTGAAGAGCACAGATGTCTATTTACAGCATGTTTTTGAAGCGTTCATCATTGTAGCCAATCACAGACCTATCTGTTGAGTACGTGAACACAACGGCCAATCAGAAGTGTTTAAGAATCCGCTCAACAGTGCTGGAAATGCTGGTATCGTCACATTTTTTAAATTTCAGTACCGACTTGGTACAGAAGTCGGTACTTTTGACAACACTTAGAACAAAGTAATAATGTTATTCAGTAAGGATGCAATAAACTGAATGAAAATGACAGTCAAGACATTTATAATTTATAATCACGCTTTCCGCAGAAATATTAACTGTTTTCAACATTGATAATAATAATAAATGTTTCTTGATCAGCAAATCAGCATATCAGAATGATTTCAGAAGGATCATGTGACACTGAAGACTGGAGTAATGATGCTGAAAATTCAGATTTGCATCACATTTTAAAATACATTTTTTAAATTGTAATTATATTTCACAATATTACTCTGTTTTTACTGCATTTTTGATCAAATAAATGCAGTCTTGCTGAGCATCTTTCATTAAAAACATCTTACTGACCCCAAAGTGGTAGTTTAAAAATGTGCTTGTCTCATTTATTTGCTGTTAATTATCTCAAAGAGAACTCCGAGGGGAGAATTGGCTCACACTACACATGTATTAAGTTAGCCCTTGAATATTGTGCAAAAATTTGATGGCACCATGCACCTTGCAAACGTTGCCAAATTCAGCGACTCAGTCTTCTTTTGAAGCGCTAAATCTAGCAGCCTCTGCCACCTTGTAAACAGAACTTTATTTCCCGGTGGACTGATAAAAACCTGCGCACCCTGACTCCTGGAGATGGCATAAAGCCAGTCAGTCAGATCAGAACTTGCTCTTGCCACTGATGTGTGCAATCTGCAGCCTGTCAGTGAACGGCCTGTGGATGTTCTTTCTGAGGCCAAAACTAGGTCAGATATGGCATGATGTGTCTAATGTGACCAAATGCACATTTAGTGTTTAGAAACTCCCTATTTGCCACATCTTAATTGATTTATATAGCCTTTATGTTATTAAACCCTTAGCACCATTTGGTACAGGTGCTTAAAACATTGCATTCTGGATTAATGTGCTTCTGATAATCCTAATAATAACTTCCTAAACCGGAAGCAAACAGTGATCTTAGAGCAGATGCAAGCATGATGGATGATGTAGTCCAAAATCTGATGTGTATCCTGCTTCTCTTACCCATTTTCTAGAGCTGGGTCTCTCTTGTCTCACAGCAGTTATGTGTACAGAGGAGGAGCAATGAATTATTAAATGTGCAGTGTTTGAGCAGAAATAGAAACCTGCCTTCAGATGTGTGAAAATATTGCTCATCAACAGGGAAAAGGGGACGGGATGCATCGTTTTGTATTAATGAAACTCTTATGGTTTCTTGACAATATTCTATTCATCCATCCACTGATGGTATTGTGGTGACATCTGAATAAGTTTAACATTGATGCATATCATCAATGTACTATTTCTTTTTTTAAATGTAATTTTCTAGTATAGTTTCTTTTCAGTTTTATTCTTTCATTTTTAATTTTAAAATTTAATTTCTACATTTTAATGTTGCGGTTTTACTTAAAATGAATTTATTGTATGATTTTTAATGAAAAAATATTAAGTTTACCTGTATTTCATTTTTTGCTTTTTACATTTTAGAATTTAATTCCTGACAATTTTAACTTAAAATGAATTTATTTTCAGCTTTATAATTTTACAATGTTACATTTAAAATGTATTTTTGCTTTTCGTTTTAAAAGAAAAAATTAAGCAAATTTTCTTTTTTACATTTATTAGAGAGATACTTCTGCACATTTTAATTTTAAAAACTTATTTTAAAATTTTAAGCTTAATATTGTATTTGCTTAAAATGCCATTTATTTTTGCTTTTTATTTTAAAATTAAAAATTTAAGTTAACTTTCTTTTCTCCCTTTTATTAGAGAGTGATACTTTTAAGTATGAACAGAATACTTTTTTCCTTTTTAGTTAATTTTCAAATTTATTTTAAATAAATTTATTTTTAAACTTGCAAGACAAGCTGAAAATATATTTTTGCTTTTCATTAAAAAAATTAATTTAATTTTCTTTTCTATATTTATTAAAGAGAGATTTTAAAAGTGATTTTTTTTTATTTAATTTTAAAATGTATTTATGAATTTATTTTTAAACTTGCAAGACAAGTTTAAAATGTAATTTAGCTTTTCATTTTCTTACTGTTGTTAGAGAGAGATACTTTTAAAAGTTTTTTTTTCCCTCTTTTTATTTCATTTTCAAATTTATTTATAATTTATATTTTGCACGGTCATGAGCTGTGGTGGCTGACAAGCACAATGATGAAGACAAAGAGAATATTTCATAATCTATATAGTTTTTATTTACATATTTAAAATCACAGGAAACTAGAGGAGAAAAGCTAACCACACATAAACGCAAACGACAAGCAGTAACTCGAACACAGGAGTATATATACATGATCCAAACAAACTAAATAAGGAACAGGTGAACATAATGAACAAATCAATGAGTAAACCATAGCAACTAATTAACAATGAGAACAAAGCGAACAGGAACTAAACACAGAAAGAAAACACAAAAATGACTTAATAGTTACATGTACATTTTAATTTGAAAATTCTTAATTTAACATTTTAAGTTTGTTTATTGTTGTCAATTTTTATGTTTAAAATGTCATTTATTTTGGCTTTTTAATTTTAAAACTGATAATTTAGTTTAATTTCTTTTTGCTTTTTATTAGAGATATACTTTTAAAAGAGTGAATAGAAAATGATTGCAAGTGAGGGTGGCAAATGGGGTTGGACCTATCACAGCTCATAATGTCAATCACTGCATCACATCTCCAACTGATATTATTTTTGTTCTACTATGGAAACACTTGACACACTGACGGATGGAGTTTAAACTAATGATGGCAATATAAAGTGAAAAAAGCCCACTGCTTGTGGCTATTACTCCGAGAGATGCTGTAATGATGTAGAGGGTCAGGATACCAAACAGGACTGTTGGGACGGACAATCAGAGATTAGTCGTGGATCAAAGTGACTGCCACCCCTCACATGCTTATGCATCACTGAAGCATAGGGAAGGGATTTGTCAACATGCTTTAAACGATTCCTGTGATGGAGAAAAGCAACATTTCCATGCTTTTGACTTTCTCACAGCCTGAAATAGCATTATGGAGAAGTGTGCTGAAGCCTCAATGAACCTTCAGCAGCAGCAGGTCTGACTAGTTTAGAGTTAAGATGCTTTATGTGAAGTTAAGCACTGAAATAATTTTAATCTGCTTTGAGCAGACGTTTGATACATTAGGACATGTGGAGACAAATTCAGTCAGCGTCGTAAAAATCCCATTTGGGTGTTTTACAGTGTACTTGAGGCGTTTAGACTGCCTTCAAACTGTTATGAGAAGCCCTCGAGTGTTTACTGATAGAGTCTGCAGTGACTGTAAACTTCAGAGAGCTGGAGAGACGAAGACCTCAGCAATGGTCATTTAACAGTATTAAAGAAGTTCTTAAAGTCCCCCTGTAATCAATAATTTTATTCCTTAAAACTCATCACCAAAATTACATATTTAAAATTTTTAAAAAAAAATAAAATAAAAAATACCATGCCTTAAAATAGCTTGAATGTAACTGTACACCCTCACTCGCACGAGCTCAGAGATCCACTCGGTCAACTTACTGTCTGCCTTCTAAATATCAGTATCCTAACAAACGCTTTGAACAACTCATGGCGTTTTTGAAACTGTCTTTAGATCACTGCAGTTTTAAAGAGAAAATACTCAGCAATGGTGCTGACTTTTAAAAGCATTTTAAAAACACCACATAGACAGACAAACAGCATTAAAAACTTTTTCACCACAGGGGGACTTTAATGCCTAAAAACTTACCGCCAAATTTACCGATGAAGAGATGAAAAGTGAAAGTAAAATGCGCGCAGCCGCACAGGCATTCATTAAGCGTTGTCCATCAACCGTTATGAATGCCTGTGCGGCATAGTGGAAATTCTGGGGCGGCAATTGCTTGAATGGTGGATTCATTATTATTCTAAACGAAAAACACAACAACTAGAAAAATATAACTAACCCTTTGCAGGTTCCCTATTAGCATTGGGTTTCAATCCAAAATATTGCCAAATAGGTGCTTTTACATTTCTCTTTGAAACCAAATCTTCTGCTATCGTCTTGTCAGTCAGCTCGCCTCACTCTCATGATAAATGAGATCTGACTCCTGCTGCGACTCTCATTCGGCTCACTGAATTGAGCAGACACGTTCAGTTTTTAACTGTAGTGTCTGTTCTCTAAGTGAACTAAATTATTTTTAGCGACGGTGGGGGTGGTGCCGTGGTGGGCAAGTGATGTAACCGGTGTTTCTTATTATTATCAAAGTTGAAAACAGTTTTTTTGTGGAAGCGGTGACAAATGTTTTCAGGACTCTTTGATGAATAAAATGGTAAAAATAAAAATCTTACTGACCCCACATGTGTAACAGTAAAGTACAGTACCATTCAAAGGTTTGACGTCTATTTAACAACGAATCCTGAAAAAAAAAAAAAAAAACGGTTAAAAATATTAAGCAGCACAGCTGTTTTTTTTGCTTATGCCTTGGGCGGGAATTATTTAAATGAGGAATACTGTGACTAGGGATGTGATGGTGAGGACATTTCGCCATCGGTTAATCGACGTGTGAGAACACCGGTAATATCGGTATCACTATTGGGGGGAGTTTTTCACTCTTTTGAAGCTTACTTTTAAATTGCTAATTCGAATAGCGAAAGTACAATATGCACAGCCACGTGGGCATTCATGACGGTTAATGGACACACACTGTTATGAATTCAATTCAATTGCTAGAAAAACACAACTAACCCTTTGCAGGTTCCCTATTAGCACTGGGTTTGAATCCAAAATATTGCCACTTTTGCAACTTTGCACATTTCTCTTTGAAACCAAATCTTCTGCTATCGTCTTGTCAGTCAGCTCGCCTCACTCTCATGATAAATGAGATCTGACTCCTGCTGCGACTCTCATTCGGCTCACTGAATTGAGCAGACATGTTCAGTTTTTAACTGTAGTGTCTGTTCTCTAAGTGAACTAAATTATTTTTAGCGACGGTGGGGGTGGTGCCGTGGTGGGCAAGTGATGTAACCGGTGTTTCTTATTATTATCAAAGTTGAAAACAGTTTTTTTGTGGAAGTGGTGACAAATGTTTTCAGGACTCTTTGATGAATAGAAGGTAAAAATAAAAATCTTACTGACCCCACATGTGTAACAGTAAAGTACAGTACCATTCAAAGGTTTGACGTCTATTTAACAACGAATCCTGAAAAAAAAAAAAAACGGTTAAAAATATTAAGCAGCACAGCTGTTTTTTTTGCTTATGCCTTGGGCGGGAATTATTTTAATGAGGAATACTGTGACTAGGGATGTGATGGTGAGGAAATTTCGCCATCGGTTAATCGACGTGTGAGAACACCGGTAATATCGGTATCACTATTGGGGGGAGTTTTTCACTCTTTTGAAGCTTACTTTTAAATTGCTAATTCGAATAGCGAAAGTACAATATGCACAGCCACGTGGGCATTCATGACGGTTAACGGACACACACTGTTATGAATTCAATTCAATTGCTAGAAAAACACAACTAACCCTTTGCAGGTTCCCTATTAGCACTGGGTTTGAATCCAAAATATTGCCACTTTTGCAACTTTGCACATTTCTCTTTGAAAACAAATCTTCCACCAACGTCTTGTCAGTTAGTTCGCCTCACTCTCATGATAAATGAGATCTGACTCCTGCTTCTGGTCTGTCCTGCAACTCGGCTCATGCTGCATTGAGCAGAAAAGTAATGTTTTTAATTACATTATCTGTTTTCTAACTGAACTAAATGATTTTTATCAATTTAATCAAGACGATGGTGGGGGGCTGTGCCACGTTGGGCAAGTGACGTAACTGGTGTTGCAGCTGAACACTGTGTAACACCGATAACACCGACTATCGCCGCAAGCCTAATTGTGAAGTGTTCATTCATGGAAGAAAACTCAAGACTACAATCGAGGCGTTTCAGGAAATTCAGAAACAGTGTTAATATAGAGAATCACTCCCTTTGAAGTGACTTTGTGCTTTGTAACTTTGCAGACCTTTTTCATGCTCAAACAGCAACATTACAGACTAAAGAGAGTTGAACATAAAAAAAAAATGCATAAAAAATCCTCTTTAATGCATAGTATGGGGTTTGTTTAAATCACTAGCACTAAGCAATAGTGATAGTGAAGCTTGCTGGCAAGAGAAACCATGACCTATAACTGCTGCCAGCTTGCTGAAATCTGTTGATACAGTAAGTGTAAACACACACACGGTCTTGGTCTACAAAACCGTCATACTGCACTGGTCAATCCTGTCCGACCGTCAACCACAGTGTTATGAAAGTGTCCAGATGGTCTTCTTTGTAAAACACTCCACAGTGTAAACCCACAGGCCACGGTGGGGAGGTGTTAAACGGCTCTACTGTCTGTGAAATACCCAACAGCAACGACTCACCCAGTTCTGAAATGTCGGGGTCAGTCAGGGACTTGTTCTGCAGCCTCTCTGAGGATATGGATTGAGGGGTTTTCCGCTCTCATAATGAGATTTATCCGCATGGTGAGCAGAAAGATGGAGAGAGGGATGAGGAAAGTATGAAGAGCAGCGGGAGGCTGAACTCCCTCATTCTCACGAGGGCCTGTTATGATCGAGATTAGCTGTCATATTAGCATGGTGAGCATGTTGCCGAGTGCATGTGATGAGGTGCACGTGATTCCAACAGCAGCTCTGAAGTAGAAAGAACTTTGTGACTCTGTGGAACATTTACTGTCACACACTACAGCTCTGTTACAGAGCCTCATAAGATTCTTTTCTGGCTATATAGGCCAAATATAATGAAAGCTGAAGAAAGCTAACTGTTAGCGTTGACAGTTGTTCGGCTGGTGCGTGATCACCTCTATGGATGGATGTGTTCTGTTGGCATTTGTTCAAATGTTTTTGAGCCAACCACTTAATTATTTTATTTCAGCTTCATTTCAATTGACAAAAATGTTTTAAGTAGTTATAAGTTCACCATAATAGCTTATGCTTGCTATAGGCTCTGTGTGGTAATGCTGAGAATTCATTGCTTGTGTTACAGTATCTCACAGAAGTGAGTACACCCCTCACATTTTTGTAAATATTTTATTATATCTTTTCATGTGACAACACTGAAGAAATGACACTTTGCTACAATGTAGTGAGTGTACAGCTTGTATAACAGTGTAAATTTGCTGTCCCTTCAAAATAACTCAACACACAGCCTTTAATGTCTAAACTGCTGGCCACAAAAGTGAGTACACCCCTAAGTGAAAATTTTCAAAATCGGGCCCAATTAGCCATTTTCTCTCCCCGGCGTCATGTGACTCGTTAGTGTTACAAGGTCTCAGGTGTGAATGGGGAGCAGGTGTGTTAAATTTGGTGTTATCGCTCTCACTCTCTCATACTGGTCACTGGAAGTTCAACATGGCACCTCATGGCAAAGAACTCTCTGAGGATCTGAAAAAAAGAATTGTTGCTCTACATAAAGATGACGTAGGCTATAAGAAGTTTGGGTGATTTTAGGCCAAGGCCCTGAAACTGAGCTGCAGCACGGTGGCCAAGACCATACAGCGGTTTAACAGGACAGGTTTCTTAGCGTCATATCCAGAGGTTGTGTTTGGGAAATAGACGTATGAGTGCTGCCAGCATTGCTGCAGAAGTTTAAGGGGTGGGGGGTCAGCCTGTCAGTGCTCAGACCATATGCTGCACACTGCATCAAATTGCATGGCTGTCGTCCCAGAAGGAAGCCTCTTCTAAAGATGATGCACAAGAAAGCCCACAAACAGTTTGCTGAAGACAAGCAGACTAAGGACATGGATTACTGGAACCATGTCTTATGGTCTGATGAGACCAAGATAAACTTATTTGGTTCAGATGGTGTCAAGCATTTGTGGCGGCAACCAGGTGAGGAGTACAAAGACAAGTGTGTCTTGCCTACAGTCAAGCATGGTGGTGGGAGTGTCATGGTCTGGGGCTTCATGAGTGCTGCCGGCACTGGGGAGCTACAGTTCATTGAGGGAACCATGAATGCCAACATGTACTGTGACATACTGAAGCAGAGCATGATCCCCTCCCTTCGGAGACTGGGCCGCAGGGCAGTATTCCAACATGATAACGACCCAAACACACCTCCAAGATGACCACTGCCTTGCTAAAGAAGCTGAGGGTACCTAAACCCTATTGAGCATCTGTGGGGCATCCTCAAAGGGAAGGTGGAGGAGCGCAAGGTCTCTAACATCCACCAGCTCTGTGATGTCGTCATGAAGGAGTGGAAGAGGACTCCAGTGGCAACCTGTGAAGCTCTGGTGAACTCCATGCCCAAGAGGGTTGAGGCAGTGCTGGAAAATAATGGTGGCCACACAAAATATTGACACTTTGGGCCCAATTTAGACATTTTCATTTAGGGGTGTACTCACTTTTGTGGCCAGCGGTTTAGACATTAATGGCTGTGTGTTGAGTTATTTTGAGGGGACAGCAAATGTACACTGTTATACAAGCTGTACACTCACTACTTTACATTCTAGCAAAGTGTCATTTCTTCAGTGTTGTCACATGAAAAGATATAATAAAATATTTACAAAAATGTGAGAGGTGTATTCACTTCTGTGAGATACTGTACCTTATGAATCACATTCTGATTCTAAAACTGTGTTAGCATTTTGCTTAGATAATGAGTCAACTCCATTAAAAACAACTCTAAAAGAATATCTTTTATACCTATTACTCATATACTGGGGCAAACTAGTGCATTTTAACTCTTTCCCCGCCACTGACAGAATTTTCACACAATCCATGTTTTCACTGTTATACGGTAGGGGGCACTATTACGCATCTTCTGAAAGAGTACATAATCTCTGGATCAAAACACCGGTGAAGAAGCAGAAACAGGCGATAAAACATTGCTTATGCATGTTGAAGTCTGAAAAATATGCAATTTTCTAAGCTTTTTGTTCAAAATGTTGCTTTTTTTTAATGAAACTTCAAGTTTTTTAATGAAACTTCCCACATTCAAGTGTTGATAAAAAAGAATGAATGAAGCTAGAATAGCTTTACTCACCCTCAAGCCATCCTAGGTGTATATGACTTTCTTCTTTCTGATGAACACAATCACCAATATCACAAATATCCTGACGCATCTGAGCTTTATAATGGCAGTAAGCGTTACCAAATGAGTATGAGCTAAAGAAAGCATCTCCATCCACATCCACCATAAACGTACTCCACATGGCTACGGGGAGTTAATAAAGTCCTTTTGAAGCAAAGCAATATGTTTGTGTAAAAAAAAAAATCCATATTTAACAAGTTATGAAGTAAAATATCTAGCTTCCACCAGACCACCTTCCGTATACAACAAGGTGTAGGACGTAGGGTAAGCTTTTTGAAATGGGAGAGTTTTACACTTTCTTCGTAAGTTGAATATGGAAGGCGGTCTGGCTAAATATTTTACTTCATAACTTGTTAAATATGTTGTTGTTTTTTTTTTCTTTTACACAAATGCATCGCTTCACTTCAGAAGGCCTTTATTAACCCCCGGGAGCCGCATGGAGCACACATTTATGATGGATGGATGTGGATGGAGACATTTTCTTCAGCTCATACTCGTTGATCCCGTTCACTGCCATTATAAAGCTCGGATGCGTCAGGATATTTATTAATATAACTCCGATTGTGTTCATCAGAAAGAAGAAAGTCATATACTCCTAAGATGGCTTGAGGGTGAGTAAAGCTTGGGGTAATTTTCATTTGAAAGTGAACTAATCCTTTAAATGCTTTGAAAAAATATGAAGCATACATGAAAATCTTTGGAATTTGGCCAAAATGTTGGACATTAAATGTGCTCGGTACTACAGTTTGAAACAAAGCTATTGTTTTGTTAGAATAAATGCATAAACTACCATTCAAAGGTTTGTGTGTGTGTATATATATATATATATATTTAAAGAAATATTCACTTTTATTGACCGAAGATACATCAAAGATACATTTAATTGATCTAAAAAGTAAAGATATATATAATGCTTTTCTATCTTCAATAAATGCTGTTTTTTTTTTACTTTATATTAAACTCTGAAAAAACAGTCATTTATATTAAGAAATGTTACATGTTATTCATTCTCTTGTCTACTGCATTTTTACATAATTGCAAGGAACTGTACTAAATCACACATGTGCTGTTATCAAAATAGCCATGTTTTAATTTCAGTACCACACACATAGCAACAGGTTCAATATAGTAGTCTATCAGTGAAATCGCAACACTGCTTTTGCATTTTTCTGAAACTGACTTTAATACAGGTTATGTGAATTAAAATGAATAGAGCTTCAGTCCTGATTATTTCTCTAGCATATCATTCTTTAAATATTGATTGTGTAAAACCTGTTGTCCCTAAAATATGTTCACTGTGTTGTGTGAATAGACTTGGGTTAGGGCAAACTCATCACATTCAGCTTGTGAATTCAGGGCCACAATTAGGGAAATTGTGGCAGGTCTGTAATCCTGCAGCGAGAGTTGAAAGAAGCTTTGGGTCATTCCACGGGCCATTAGAGGATGATGGGCAGGGAGGGAACAGCTCGTCTGCTTCAAAATTTGATTACAATGATGCAGCGTGACTGTGCGCATATTTGTATGATGGGATTTATATTGTGTTCACTAAAGGACTATGTAACTACATTATTGCAAAACTCCAAAAACATACCAGTACATACAATTCAATGCAGTTTCCAGCTGAAATAAACACTAGAGACAGTAAAACTTTTATTCCATTTTTATACATTCATGCAAATGTATAGTCTTATTTTTGCGTTATTCCTTCCACAATACAATGTTTTGACCCCAAAACACTTTTACCATAGTGCTTGATTTGTAAACGAATACATTTTGACATTTGCATCACATAACCAGCTCCATATGTGAGGCTTTTCTGACATAGTAAACTTGCTCTCTAGCTCACCAGGTACAGCATTGCACTTGTGATGCAGAGCGCTCGGGTACGACTCGGGTACGGCATGATTACTTCAGCAAATGTGTTTTTATCTCACATTTGCTTTAGTTAAAGAGGACCTATAATGCCCCTTTAAGATGTAATATAAGTCTCTGGTGTCCCCAGAATGTGTCTGTGAAGTTTCAGCTCAAAATACCCCACAGATCATTTATTATAGCTTGTCAAATTTGCCCCTATTTGGGTGTGAGCAAAAGCACATAGTTTTTGTGTGTGTCCCTTTAAATGCAAATTAGCTGCTGCTCCCGGTCCCCTTTCCAGAAGAGGGCGGAGCTTTAACAGCTCGTGCATCGGTTGCTCGACAACAACAAAACTGGAGAATCTCACGCAGCCAAAATGAGGATTGTCAGTAAGGGTGTTCAGCCTTACATTGTTCAAACCGGAGTCGACACTTTTAGAATGAAACTGGATGTTTCTCAATGGTTAGTGGATACATTTATGTAGTTGCTGTGGAGTTGATTCAACTCATCGACTAGCATGTGCCGTCATGTTAATCTTTTGTGCAAATCCAGCGTTGAATTGACCCTCGTTTGTGAAGCAGTCCGGCGTAAAATGACAACATGTTAACAACATTCTACTACAACAACTCTTCCTCTTCTCTAAAGCAGCCCGACATGGCCTCGCCCCCTTTGTTGCGTGTTCTCGGGGGCGGGGTTTATGTACATTTTAGGGTTAGTGATGTCAACCCAGGAAGAAGCTCATTGTAGTCCCTACCAGTTTGTTGTAGTCTTTAAAAAGCGATTTCTGTAAAGGAAAATATCTCCCTTTGCATTGAACTTTGAGCATCGTAACTTAATGCTTAAACATCAACATTACACACTAACTAAAGTTAAAAAAGTGAAATCATAATCAAGGACCCCTTTAACGCTCTTGTTTAGGATTAGGTTTTAGTATAGGTGGGACGCATTTCCCAAACGCAGCGATACGTACAACAACTTTACGTTCATCTCTTTTGGATAAAACTGAACATGCTTTTAGCACCACTCACTGGACATTTCAATTCGAAAGTGTTGTGAAATGTGCATGAAGAAACGTAATATCATTTTGGAGAAATATCGCCACGGGCACGCTTTTCCAATGAGCCTGGCTTGCAGAAACTATGTATATGGCAATGCACATTTACAATAATAGAGACTTTTGTCATTGAGAAAGATTGAAGTTGATTTCCATCTAAATAGAGTCATTCTTCATAGTTGAAACCTTTTTTGTGGTTGTATTTCTTTAAATGACGCATTTAAGCTGCTGAAAGTGCAGGTTGAAGCATAAAGAAAGCTTTTTTTCTGTGGTAAGTCAGGGAAAATGCACATTGCCCTGCGACACATTGCACACTTGCCATTTCCTCTGTGCAAAGATATGTGCTGCTGTACACACTCAGATTAAAGTGTGTGTATGCACAAATATGTTGCGTTTGTGCGTTCATCAGCGCTGCTATGGTGAGATGTGAGAACAACAGAGATGTATGAATTGTTGCTAGAGAAACCTTCCCATGGGAAAGCACTAAACAACACGCTCCTCCAAATACTCGCCCTGTTTAAAGACTCGTCCGAAGCCTAATACTATCCGTGAGGTTTCTACGCCTCCATTTATTTCAATACTCTCCCCGCTTTCTTTCCATTTTGTCGTTTAGCTGCAGATGTTGCAGCCGTTCTCTCTGGATCCGACGGAATATTTAGGAAATGTGCTGACAGCAGCATCAGACGGAGAGGGAGGGAGGGATGGTTTTGAATTTTTGGGATGGTAGAAGGAAGCAATAATATCTTTGAGAACACGAAAACAGCGTTTATCTCACACCGAGGCTTGTTTTATAAACCAGGAACACACATGCACGTAATTCACACCCACTATCATAAAAATGGTGAATGCTTTTGGGTTTCCATGACCTGCTTTCCCGAGTCGGTCTTTTGTCATATCCCGCTCTCTCTGCCTCGCGCTGTCTTTCTCAGTCTAATCCTAAGCTTTGGCCACATTTCTCCTCTGGCTGAATTTGTGTTGTTTTGTGTGTGTGTGTTTAGAGGGGAAAGCTCAGGCCATCTTGAAAAATTGATATTTGATCCCATGTGTAAAGGAGAGGAATGAGTCCAGCTAGCTTCACTCCAAACATCATCACTGCTCTCTTTAGTCCATGATGTATGTGCTCAACAACATACACACAATGATGGATTTCTTCATATGCCAGGCTGGCATTTTTCATGACATGATGACAAATGTCAGGACCAGGTGCTGTTTTATAGAAAAATAGTGAAAACATTTTAGTAGTTCATCATCTTGATGTTTTTTTCAAAGAGAAATTTTAGCTATACCTTGCAAAAATGACTACATTGTCATGCTGGACAGACCTGCCCACTGCAAAATCTCATCCTGTTCCACGTAATTGTATATTACACATTTTATATGATACATATGTATACACTACTGTTCAAAAGTTTGGGGTTGGTAAGTTTCTTTTTTAATAAAAAAGTCTCTTATGCTTATCAAGGCTGCATTTATTTGATCCAAAATATAGTAAAAACTGTAATATTGTAAAATATTAAAATAACTTTATATTTTAAAGGAGATCTATAATGCTCCTTTTCACAAGATGTAATATAAGTCTCTGGTGTCCCCAGAATGTGTCTGTGAAGTTTCAGCTCAAAATACCCCACAGATCATATATAACATGTCAAATTTGCCCCTATTTGGGTGTGAGCAAAAACACATAGTTTTTGTGTGTGTCCCTTTAAATGAAAATGAGCTGCTGCTCCCTGTCCCCTTTCCAGAAGAGGGCGGAGCTTTAACAGCTCACACGCCGGTTGCTCAACAGCAACAAAACTGGAGAATCTCACGCAGCCAAAATGAAGATAGTAACGGTGTTCAGCCTTACATTGTTCAAACCGGAGTCGGACACTGATGGAGAGACTCAGGAAGAAGTTACAACTTTTAGAATGAAACTGGACGTTTCTGAATGGTTAGTGGATAAATTTATGTAGTTGCTGTGGAGTTGATTCAACTCATCGACTAGCATGTGCCGTCATGTTAATCTTTTGTGCAAATCCAGCGTTGAATTGACCCTCGTTTGTAATATAAGTCTCTAGTGTCCTCAGAATGTGTCTGTGAAGTTTCAACTCAAAATGCCCCACAGATCATTTATTATAGCTTTATTATACCCCTATTTGGGTGTGAGTGAAAACACGTCGTTTTTATATGTGTGTGTCCCTTTAAAAGCAAATGAGCTGCTCCCTGCCTGTTTTCCAGAAGAGGGCGGAGCTTCGGTGACTCAACAACAACAAAGCTGGAGAATCTCACGGAGCCAAAATGAGGAAGAAGCTCGTTGCTAGAAGCTTGTTGCATTGCATCTGGTTAATATCAAAGTATAATATCACACTACTTATAAACCATATAACTGAATGTTCATGTACCATGATATTTACATGGTACTTCAAAGAATACCATACCATAGTAGCTACTACACATTAAAAAAACATGGTATTTCCATAGTAAGTGAACTCTCTTTACTCATGTTGCATTAAATCATCACAGGAAGCTGGACGAGACACAGTGACTCCATGTATTTATCTTCATGACTGAATGACGTTATAGCTTTGCAATGGTTAGCTAAGCTTTGCCTGTATGCCTCAGCAACTAATATTAAACTTCAGATTTAATCCCCGGCATTACTGTACACAGAGACAGATTAAACGGCAGCCATGTCTGTCACTGATGTATCCAAGCAATATGAAGGATTCCAGGTGATTCGAGACACATTTAGCTAGTGTTAAAAGCAACTGGCAGAGGTATGCTACTTTTTTAACAACTTTAATTTGAGTCAGAAAGTTACTGGTTGTAAAAAAAAAATAGCTCAGTTTCCCCAAGCTCAGTTTTCTTCTTGCTTTAGGTATTGTATATTGGTCAAAGTATGAGCACTTAAGCTACATGGGGTAAATTAAATGAATGGATTCAAAGCTAAAAAAAGATGAAACAAATGAATAATTAATGCTTGCTCCAAACCATACACTTCCAAAGCTACAAAAACAAAAACTGTTTATGTGTTAAATGTTTACTTGTTGTTTATTCATTTTTAAACTGTTTACTCATGCGAATTTTCATTTAACGTGCCCCATAATGTGCTTTTTCTGGTAATATATTTTATGTAGTGTGTAATATAGAATGTAAAAGGTCTGCAAAGTTTCAAAGATCAAAGTGCACGACAAATAAAGTTATTGTCTCCCAAAATAAAGAACCCATTCTGAACTGCCTGAAACGAGTCATCAGTATTTCCAGTCTTACTTCCTGCTCGAACCTACATAGGTTTATAAAAAATGTCAATAATGCCAGCCTGTGGTCTTCATTGGCTGCCCGTGAACAACGTCTACTTTGACCCTCAAATACTGTAGTTGTAGCTGGGACCTGGAAGAGTTTGATTTGTGTTGTCGACATGTTAAGAAGATGCTTTTTTCTGACTCGTGCTCAAATAGGAACAGTAAATGCTGTTCGTATCACCGTGTATCAAGTGCTGAGGAAGGTTGAAATTCAGATATGGTAATGGGCGTTTCATTTCCGACACACTGTAAGCTGTAGACCAATCACAACAGACTGGACCAATCAGAGAAGAGTAGACTAATCACACCACGTTCAAGCTCAAACCGGTGCGCAACGTTTTGCTACGGTTTCGGGGTTCCATGTTTCCTGGAAACGGTGTGCAACAGGTTTGAGATACGTTTTCTCTTTTGGTGGGTGTGTCAAAAATGTCTGCCCAATCAGCAGCAACATGTATATAAACCGCCCGGTATTAAAGAGGCCGCTCGCACAATGGGTCCAAGTAAAGTCGTTTACAAATGTGTCCGCTGCAGCTCGGTATACGCAACAATTGAAGATATTAGAAGACATGTTTGTCGTAAGAGTTTTATAGTAAAAATATAGCATATCAATTCTTCAAAAAGAACACAAAGACTCCATATCTTGCGTCATCAGAACAGGGTGTTCAACGCACCACCGTTTCCGCTTAAAAAACATTTAGCAATGTTTTGTAGGGGCTGATCGCAGTCCAGACTGGGTCATCTGACCAATCAGAGCAGAGTAGACCAATCACAACAGACTGGGCCATCTGACCAATCAGAGCAGAGTAGGCTCTCAGAGAGGAGGGGTTTAGAGAGACTGAATCCTTGATCATGAGGATTGTATGTATATTGAATGTATATTATGAGACAAAGCGTTTTTGACCTTGAATGCATGCAAATCTTATTGTAGGAGAAAACGAACTTAGGAACCTTTAAAATAGCATAATTGTAACATTGGGTGAAAACTGGATCCAAATGCAAAATAGTTTAATAAAAATAAACATAACAAAACCAGAGAACCAGGAAACAGATAGCAGAATGAGTAGCACAACAACGTACGTCCATGTAGGACAAGACCTGACAAAAATCACCGGAAACATAGGGGTATAAATACACGGGGTTAAACAAGCTGAACAAGATAAGTTAATATAACACACCTGGAAAAGACTAATCAATGGGGAAAACTACAAACATGGCCGCAGGAAAAAACACAGAGACAGGAGGAACATAAAAACACTTCAACATAAAAGTCCATGCAAAACAAGTACGACACCGGGATTGTGACAATAATAGGAGCACTTTAACAGTTTCACATTAAGTGGGGCACCTTTATCAGTAAGTGAGTTGACAGTGAGTTGACAGCACGATCACATCAGTTTCTCGCTTTGCTTTAAAATATTGAAATGGAACATCTTGACATGCCTTGACCCTGTTTAATGAATCATTTCAATCAAACTGCGTAGTTCTTCCAGCAGGGAACTAAAGAGTCGATAATTATTAGCATAATTTAGTACCTAACATTCATTTATTTATATCCACTTCCCCTTTCCTGTCATTTATTTATTGTTAAATACGTTCTGTGCGCTGTGGGCGAAGTCGTTACTTATGATATGATTTTTTTTTTTCTGTCTGCAGGTGCCCTGGACGAGCCGTACGGCAGGACCTGTGTGTATGTGTGTGTCTGCAGCTCAGTGGAATGTTTTCAGATCTCCCCAAGGTGCTGATACTGGGGGCCATCGCAGCGGCCTCAGCCTTCGTGGTCACCATCCTTATCGTCTTGGTGTGTGTGGGGTGTCAGAGGTAAATGAATATACACAGACTGTGACACACTTTTAAGGGTGGAGAACTGAATTCCTGAGGAATCATTCATTGAAGAATCGTCAAGGAACCGGAATTGTTAAGAGCATCCGAAACCAGGATCGTTATGATTCCCATCCGTGTGATATAATGCTTCGTTCCTGAGCTGTTTGTTCGTTTGCACATAAAAGTGTTTCTGCACAGGCGCGCCCCACTCATATGTCCGAAGAATGCGTCGGCTTCTTAAAAACTCTCCCCCACTCTTGTGTCAGGGCACCTCCTCCTCTTTTTCTTTAGTTCTATCTCTCTTACTGTCTCTATCTTTCCTTCCCCGCTGTGGAGCGACTTGATGAATGCTAATATCACTCCTTCAGCAGATTGCGTGCCCTCTGTAGGAGCCGTTTCGCTGGGAAACTGCCTTAAGTTAAGCTCTGCGTCGGATGCTCATTTGTGACAAAGACTTTTGCTTAGAGATATTACAAGGAACGAAACCCTCCGACAAATCAGTTTCACATACTCTCAGGCATTGTTCTATTTCTGTTTTGTGTAACGTTTCACAGAAAAGATGAATAGGGACTAGACTCATTTGTTGCATTTTCACCACAAAGTCATGTTTTTGCTGTACTGCAAAACAACTCGCTCTGAATTGTTAGAGCATGGAAATACAAGCTAATTGTACAGAAGCCAAGTGTGTTTGTTTTAGTGTCATTCCAGTGGTAAAAATAGAGGTACGCTAAATACGACTGATATTTAGTGCTCAGAGAGCAGGCTGGCATTGCAGCAAAGTCAACAGATGCGTAATGGAAAACACACACTGAGCTCATTGTTCTGAGATACACAAATGATCATTTTCATAGTTCATAGTTTCATAATTGAAATGTTCCATCTCATTTTCATTGCAGAGTTAAAGGATGGTTCACCTAAAAATCTTGTCGTCATTTATTCACCTTGAAGTTGTTCCAAACACTATGACTTTCTTCTGTGGAACACAAAAGGAGATATTTTGAAGAACGTTCATGCTGCTCTTTTCTATACAATGAAAGCATATAGTGCCCATAAAATATATATAAATATAAAGTACCATAAAATATACTACTCATGCGCTACAGTCAGCTCTTAAATATAATCGTGCCAGGTTTGATGTCAAAGACACCAAATGCATGTTTTTATCCAATGCCAGGTTGGAAATGCAAATAAGATTTGTGAGCTGTGATGGAGGGGCAAATAATTACTTAAATTTTGCAAAAATGACCTTTGCTCACATCATATGACCTCAGAACAGTGTTAACTATTTTGGTAGTAATAAAGTAATAAAGTTGAGTATAAATATTAGATCACCATAAAAAAAAAAAAAAAAAAAAAACTGTTGTAATGTAAAGATATTGAAGTTAAGGTAAGAAAGAAGTTTCATAAGTTGATATAAAATAAGTTACGTTAAGGTACTAAAATTACTCAAACTGAAATTAAAATGAATTAATGCTTGTAACAGTTCATAATGTGGGGAAGAAGGAGGTTCAAAATATTAAAAAAATAACAAGCACATTAACAAATTTTACTAAAATGAAAATGAAAATGAAAAATGAAAATATAAAATAAATATACTATAATAGTATATATAAAAGTTACTAAAATAACACTTCTTCAGAAGACTTGACTGCACCAGACATATGGACTACTTTTAAGGCACTTTTATATGGTAAATTCATCATTATGTATTCAACATGGAATAATTGAGAATGTTTTTTTAAAGGGAATATTCTGGGTTCAGTACAAGGTAAGCTCAATTGACAGTATTTGTGGCATAATGTTGATTACTACGAAAATTAATTAAAAATGAGTCTTTTCTTTTCTTTAAAGGATTAGTTCACTTTCAAATGAAAATTAGCTCAAGCTTTACTCGCCCCCTCAAGCCATCCTAGGTGTATATGACTTTCTTCTTTCTGATGAACACAATCTGAGATATATTAATAAATATCCTGACGCATCTGAGCTTTATAATGGCAGTAAGCGTTACCAAATGAGTATGAGCTGAAGAAAGCGTCTCCATCCACATCCATCCATCATAAATGTACTCTACAGGGCTCTGGATAATAAAATTATCCATATTTAACAAGTTATGAAGTAACTTCCGCCAGACTGCCTTCAATATTCAACTTAGGAAGAAGGTGTAAAACTCTCGCAGTTCAAAAAGCTATTCAACTTATGGAAAAAGCTTAACTGAGCTTAACCGCCAGTTCCTTTTTTTCGTAACTTGAATACGAAAGCCAGTCTGACGGAAGCTAGATATTTTTCTTCATAACTTGTTAAATATGGAATTTTTTTTTTTTTTACACAAACGCATCAATACGCTTCAGAAGGCCTTTAACCCCCGGAGCCGTGGAGTACATTTATGATGGATGGAGGCACTTTCTTCAGCTCATACTCGTTGATCCCGCTCACTGCCATTATAAAGCTCGGATGCATCAGGATATTTATTAATATAACTCCGATTGTGTTCATCAGAAAGAAGAAAGTCATATACACCTAGGATGGCTTGAGGGTGAGTAAAGCTTGGGGTAAATTTCATTTCAAAGTCCTATAAGAAAGCAAAAATTCGGGTCACAATGAGGCACTTAACAATGAAAGTGAATGAGGCCAGCGTCTGTGACCAATAAAATACTTATTGTTTCAGTAGTGTAGCCACAAAACAGAAACAATATGTGTGTGAACATGATTTTAAACTCCAGTTTTACAATTGCCATGACAACATAACACTCTAAAAAATGACAGTGTAAAAATGATGATTTTAACAGCTCTACAGCTCAAATAATACACAAGTTTTAACAGAAAAATTGCTTTTCTAAAATGATAAGCTTCTTATTCCTGCATTCACTGTAAATCATCTCATCACTTCCGTTGTAAGCAGTGTTGGGGTAATGAATTACAAGTAACGCTAGGTACATAATCAGATTACTTTTGTCAAGTAACTAGTAAAGTAACACATTACTTTTAAATGTAGAACAAAGTATCTGAGTTACTTTTTCAAATAAGTAGCACAAGTTTTTCCCATTTATTGACTGACAGCTCTCCTGTCCTTATTTTGAGAGAAATCGTAAGTGCAGAGGCTTTTTAGCTTTTTTGAGAAATTGAGTGAGTCTAAATGAATTTTGTGATAATCAACATTATGCCTCAAATTGAGCTTAACTTGCACTGATCCTGGAATATTCCTTCAAAGCATGGCTATGCTAATGCTGTAGTCATGATTGCATACAGCTGTTATTTTGCTGCGTGAGGCTTTGCAGTATATACAGTCATGTGTGTAGACACAGGGTCAGTAAAACCCAGGTGCAATCGTATCCCTCCGGCCTCCTGAGTTTGACCTTCACAGGGGAATAGAGCGATACAGCCCTCGCAACTACAAACAAACAGCAAACAGTCATTATGGCTGTGACTTCTTAGTTCTATGAGACGTATGTATTATACTCTTTTACTTTTTTAATGTCTTCTGTTATCTATTCATCCATAAAAAGCCTTCTTCATATAGTTTAAGGGTGTAAAGAGAGAGAGAGAGAGAAGAGAAAATCCTCTGTTTCTCAGATTTGCGTAAGTGTGAGAGATGCGCGTAGCAGTGGATGTTAAAAATGGGGTGAGAGTGAGAAGAACAAAAAGGTGTGTGGGAAAAAAAAAATGTGTGTATTTCACAGGCTGTTGGATTGGTGGAGAGAGAGAAGCTATAATTGATGTCACACCTGGTGTGTGTAGGGAATGAGAGAAGGAAAGCATGGGAGGAGGGATCGTCAGGGTTACCTATCCATTCTCTCGCTCTCTCTTCTTCCACCACACCTGCAACACATCTAGTCCCCCGTGATTACATCATCCCAGCCCTGCCAACCCCACAGAGAGCCATTACAAACACTCGCTGTAGTGGAATTTTACTTCCTGCCATATTCAACGGTGCACAGTAGCTCTGTTACAAAAGCCAGCGAGCTGCATGTCTTGAGTCTACAAAAGCAGCAGCTTTCTAGAGGCCGGTGCAGACAATCACCACATACATCACTTCCCAGACGTTCCTCGACCCGACAAGCAACGGTTGCCTAGTTAATAAAAATATGTTCTAAGAATGTTTTGCTAACGTTCCCGTTAAGTTACGAAAACACTATTTCTGAATGTTCTCTGAACGTTCAAAATGTCTAGTTTTTTATGGGTTTTTTTCTTGGTTATGGGAAAGTTAGCAAAGTCCCTTTAAGACAAGTCATTGTCGGCCATCTTTGAAACGCCTGTCAGGCATGCAAGTGCAGCTCCGATCTCTTTGAATGGGGAAACATCAAGTTCTCTAAAGCTGTTTGCCAAGCTTTCGATTAAATTTCATATTTGAAATCACCAATGAAATCTGACAACAACTGTCTCATAAATTTAGTTTTATAAACTCTCAAATCATGACAAAAAAATTGTATTTTTCAGGCTGGATCAAGCTAATGCGCATGCGCAGTCCTAAGTGCTCTATAGGAAGTGCGCGTCTGACTGTTTCTATAGGAACCGGAGCTTCTAACGGCCGCTACAGTGACGCGATGACTTCACCAATTGGCAATTGGCTCTTATTTAGAAGGCGGGACTTATTCCGCCATATTGCGCATTGCATTCAAAACAATACGAGCGACGCGTCTTGTGTTATTCTGTAGTCTTTGACGTTAGGGAATGTTCTATTTTTTTCATTTTGCAAACATTATGGGAACATTCAGAAGTAACAAGTATGACATTTAAAAAAACATTAGATGAATGTCCAACTAAACCGTTTCAGGAAAAAATTGACTAATATTTTGAGAACAATATTAAATAACAGTTTGAAAGAACGTTACTGGAAAAACGTTTGTTCATAACTTTGAGAAAACCTTGCCAGAACGTTAGCCAAAGTTCTGTTTCCAACGTTTCCTGTTAGCTGGGTAAACGTTCAATCAGCGAAAACAATTGGCAACCAATGCCAACAGAGGCAACGCACTTATCCGACAAAACCCAACGTACGTTTCTCTTGACATTAATCGCTGTCTGTTGGTGAGTTGGCCTTAAAGGGATAGTTTATCAAAAAATGAAATTTCTGTCATCATTTACTCACCCTCAAGTTGTTCCAAACCTGTATGAATTTCTTTCTTCTGGAAGAAGATATTTTGAAGAATATGGGTAACCAAACAGTTGATTTGTATCTTTTGTTTGTTGTATCTTATGTTGTCCTCACAAAGAGTGTGTCTCATTTTGTCTGCAGAAAAAGCAAGAGCAAACATGGCCACGCCAACGGGGGAGGTCAGAAATTGGAAACAGTGAGTGCAAATAAGTATAAATGAACACACACACACATATTCACACGGTGTATTTATGGACAATTGGACATGGGTGTACTTACATATACATGATAATGTTTTGTATCATAGGCTGCGCTGCGCCAGTCCAAGCTGAACTCAATGAGTAAATCTGACACCCGCCTGCATGACATGCACAGGCTGCCCTGCAACGCCAACGGTGAGAGACGGTGCAGAGATTTAACTGCACTTTATGACACATGTACACACAGACTCATTTACCACACACATACGCACATATGCGCTGGCCGATGCATGTGTGTGCAAAGGCTGACGTCTCCAGAGGCTTGTCATGGTAAGATGTTTACTAGTAGTTCATGTTCCCACTGCCACAAACGTGTGATCTGCGAGGCTGAGAAAGAGCTGAGACAGAGAACACGCACTTCTCAAAGCCTTACAGTTGCATGAAAAAGTATGGGAACCATTTGCAGAATCTGTGAAAATGTGAATAATTTTAACAAAATTCAATTCAATTCACATTGATTTGTATAGCGTTTTTCACAATACATATCGTTTTAAAGCAGCTTTACAGAGAATGCATGTCAACATTACAATTTAGAGAATGCAGTTAGCTAATAATGTAATAATTTAGGCAATTTAATTTACAATCACTGTTAGCAGTTTAATTAAAGGTCGAAGCAATGAGCTCCTGGAAATAATGAATTACATATTAACGATAATTAGGATATATAGAAAATTGGGAATGTTCATGTTGATCCAGATATTGCGTCATCTGAAGTCTTCTTAAGAGGCTGGATCCAAACTGAAGCTGATGTACTCTCTAGTCACCTAAAACATAAAAGAAAATGGAGAATAATTAGCGTAGCTGCTGTTTATAACATTAAGCAAAGATAGTCATGTGCAATTGATCTGATATGTGAATACTTGGCTAAAGAGTTGCGTCTTTAATCTAGATTTTAACTGGGTGAGCGAGTCTGAAAATAAGAGAGATCATACAAAATGCATGTTATTTTTTATTTAGTACTGTCCTGAGTAAGATATTTTACATAAAAGATGTTTACATATAGTCCACAAGACAAAAAAATTGCTGAATTTATTAAAATAACCAAGTTCAAAGGTTTATGAACCCTTGATTCTTAATACTATGTGGTTACCTGGATGATCCACAACTGTTTTTATGTTTTGTGATGGTTCATCATGAGTCTCTGGTTTATTCTGAGCAGTTAAACTGAGCTCTGTTCTTCAGAAAAATCCTCCAGGTCCTGCAGATTCTTCAGTTTTCAAGGATGTTTTTGCATATTTGAACCCTTTCCAGCAGTGACTGTATGATTTTGAGATCCATCTTTTCACACTGAGGACAATTGAGAGACTCAAACACAACTATTAAAAAAGGTTCAAACATTCACTGATGCTCCAGAAGAAAACACGATGCATTAAGAGCCGGGGGGTGAAAACTTTTGAACAGGATGAAGATGTCCAAATTTTTCTTATTTTGTTGAAATATCTTTCTTTTTTTTTCATTTAGTACTGCCCTTCGGAAGCAACAAAAGATACTTGCATGTTTCGCGGAAGACAAATGAAGTACAATTTACCTTGATCTTCCAATTCAAAAAGATTTCAACCCCTGGCTCTTAATGCATCGTGTTTCCTTCTGGAGCATCAGTAAATGTTTGAACCTTTTTTAATACTTGTGTTTGAGTCCCTCAGTCGTCCTCAGTGTGAAAAGACGGATCTCAAAATCACACAGTCACTGCTGGAAAGGGTTCAAATATGCAAAAAATCCTTGAAAACTAAAGAATTTGCAGGACCTGAAGGATTTTTCTGAAGAACAGAGCTCAGTTTAACTGCTCAGGACAAACAAGAGACTCATGAAGAACCATCACAAAACAAAAAAACAGTTGTGGATCATCCAACCACATAGTATTAAGATTCAAAGTAAGATTCATAAACCTTTGAACTGGGTTATTCTAATAAATTCTGCAAGTGGTTCCCATACTTTTTCAGGCAGCTGTATATACATCAGCTTCTGATCTTTTACATCGAGACCAATGGATGCTCAGCTCCATTTAGTGTGTTAAAACACAAAATACACAAAATAAAAAGATAACAAAGTCCCAATTCTGTTAAGGTCAACATGAAACCAAGACTGACCCTATTTACTTTCATAATATGTGCTCATGTTTGCAATATGTTGGATTCATCCGTCCACATTATATATATATATATATATATATATATATATATATATATATAAAAAGAAAAATGCCAAGTTCTGTCATGAAACTCTAGATGGCACAGGCTGATGGGTGTTAACACTGACAATTACATCATTAACTACACAGCACAAGCTGATTGGTTCCTGTTGCATCTGCAGCCAATGAGCTTGCTGCTCAACATTTAAATAACTGATCAGTGTTTGCTGTAGCAGTTTGCAGCGCGCTTTCAGAGTTCCTCTGAAACCCTCCACCTTTCCCAGCTCCATCTGTATAGATCTGCTATGGGTAATTTTCTATATGCTGTTTGTACAGCAACAGCATGTCTTACATGCTCACAGCAGTGTATCTGTGTATGTATTGGCAGTATCAAGTCTCTGTACTTGCTCTGCAGCAGCAGCTATAATCAACAGCAGCAGTGTAGCAAATCTATTCCGCCAAGACCAAATACATTAACATCATCTTATCCATTACCATACTAAACTCTTCCGAGAGTTGTCATGATAGAAAATGCTTCAAGAGTGAAATGACTTTCCTTTTTCTGATGTCATCAAGACCACAAGTTTCAACGTCAGTTTTATGCAAGATCGGTAGTGGATGCTAAGCTAGTATGCTAAACTGTTAGCTTGCTAACCGAAAGCTAACTGAAAATACAAAGAAAGGGAAATGTTTCCGTTTTCAGTTTTGGTAAAATCATGTGATAGATAAGATTGTGGAAGTGTGGTGAAAATACGAGATGATCAAATAGTAATGGTCTTGTGTTTCCCTGGAGTAATGTCAAATGTGACATTTTTAATGACACTTTGTGTTTTATTGACGTTTGTACTATGTGCGTATTCAGTATTTAATCTGATATCAATACTCCAAACTGTCTTCTATCTTATTCCTTCTATCCCATCTCTCTTGCCTTAATTAGTGTTATTCTGATTGTCAGGCGCCCCTAAGAGCCGGCCGGCCAGCATGGACCTCCTGCTTCTGCACACCCGCCGCTCCAATTCTGACCTCCGAACCAGCTCTGGCCGCCAGCTGCCTCGTGTTCCCAACAAATCTGACAACGAGGAACGTGAGCACACCTACTCCGAAGTTTGCCGCCGCGCCTCTCCCACATCCCACCCACTAGATGACGGCCTGTATGAGAGCGTTGGGATCAAAGGGGCGGGGTCTGATAAAGCCGCTCCGCCTGCTGCCCTTGCCCCGCCGTCAACCAACACGCCCACTCAGCGTCGTGCCCACAGCCCAACGTTCAGCGGGAATGGCCAAGGTGGAAGCAGAGGAGGCACGAATCAAGAGGCGGTGACGGCAGAATACGCCTCTATACGGAAGGTGAAGAAGCTGGAGCGTGGCAGGAGGGAGGAAGTGGTGGAGGATGGAGAAAGAGAGCACCAGAGCGTGTCCAGCAGTGAGTCCTCCAGCAGCACCTTGCCTAGGAAAACCGTGGAACCATTTCACCTACCCAATTTCCCAAAGGTGAATATGACACAGATCAGCCACACATTCAGAATAGTTATAGTCAAAAACATCAGCTCATAACCAAAAAATGGGCAACAAAATTCCCTCGAGAGGTGATCCCTCGAGAACTAAATGTTCCCCTACAACCATTTTCCTGGTTGCATTCGCACCGCCAATTGGAACTTTGAAGTGACGTAAGCCGTCACTTATGTCCTGCCAATCTGGATGTTGTGCAGGACTTTTATTTTGACAGCGCTGAGAATGACTTAGCCAGAGCCTGAGCACACGGCGCTCCCATTCTCCACCTTCATTAGTTTACAATATGTTTAACAGTCCTGTCTAATACGTTATTAGATAGAACTGTTAAACAAAGTAAGTAAACGGTATACGAAAAATTATTATATAGCGTTTGCCGTGTGGTTGATGCTTAATGTCACTAGCTAAACAGAAATACATAATCATGTTTAGCATGGCCCCCTCAAAGTCACGTTGGATTTCCTGCTTAGCATAAAGGTTGAGAACTGTGTGTTTACACTGCTTTTTAAAAATGGCAGGTGCCAGTGTTTCGCAAGTGTTCAGCCAATCAGCGTACGCTCACTGGTAGTTCCTATTGTGCTGGGTTAGACTCTACTCTGAAGTAGGAGCTAATTTAGTTCCCCCAAAAGGCGTTCTCAGTACTAAAATTGTTCTCAGTTCCTGTGGTGTGAACACGCCAAAAAGCGAGTACTTCCGCCATTAGTTATAGGAACTATGAAAAGGTTCCTCCGGTGCAAAAGCCCCTATAGACTACCAAGAACACCCTAGCAAGCTCCTAGATCAACTCAGCAACCACAGTAATGCACTAAAAACCTCTCAGGACAACTTAGAATCAGAAAGAGCTTTATTGCCAGGTATGTTTACACATACTAGGAATTTGTTTTAGTGACAGAAGCTCCACGGTGCAACAGAGTGACAGCGACAAGACACAGATAATAAAAAGAATAATATACAGATATACAAGATAACTGATCATATTTGAAAAACAAAAAACAAGAAAAACTAACAAAAACAGTACAAACACTGGAGAGCTAAGCACTGTGGCTGCCATGCGCGGCGCCATCGTAAGTTACAACCATATAGCAACACCCTAGCAACCACCCAGAAAACCCCTGCAACCCAATAACTCACTATAACCAAAGAAAAACTTAGTAACTGCTTAGCAATGCCCTAGCAACCATCCTGGGATGCGTTTCCCAAAATCATTGTTAGCCAACTATGGTTGCGAGTTCCATTGAAATCTATTGAACTCTATCTTTGGGAAACACACCCCAGAACAACCCAGCAACCACATAGTAACAGACTAAAAACCTTAGAACAATTTAGCGGCTACCTAGCAACACCGTAGCAACCTCCCAAAACACCCACAACAACAACCACAGAATAATGCACTTGAAACTTCCCAGATCAACTTAGCAACCCAGCCAGAACACCCCAGCAACCACATAGTAGTGCACTACAAACTTCCCAGAACAACTTAGCAACTGCATGGCAACGCCCTAGCAACAACTTTGCGATGCCAACAACTTAGAACACCCTAGCAACTTTAATGGGTTAGTTCACCCAAAAATTTATATTCTGTGATTAATTACTCACCCTCATGTCATTGCACACCCGTAAGATCTTCGTTCATCTTCAGAACACAAATTAAGATATTTTTAATGAAATCCAAGAGGTATCTGACTCGTCGGCAAAAACAAAACAAAAATAACAACTTTATTCAACAATCTCTTCTCTGAGAATGACACAGAAGAGAAGATATTGTTGAATAAAGTTGTTATTTTTGTTTTGTTTTTGCGCTCAAAAAGTATTCTCGTCGCTTCATAACATTAAGGTTGAACCACTTTCTGGACCTTGAAAGTGTTGATTATATTGCTGTGGATGAGTCAGATACCTCTTGGATTTCATCAAAAATATCTTAATTTGTGTTCAGAAGATGAACGAAGGTCTTACGAGTGTGGAACAACATGAGGGTGAGTAATTAATGACAGAAATTTCATTTTTTGATGAACTAACCCTTTAAGGCACTCTCATTTTCTTCAGAAATGTAGTCTTTCTAATGTTGTAGCTCAACTAGTAGAGCATTTCAGCAATAGGCATGAAAAAAAAACTGGCTTTTGTTATAACTGTCTGCCATTTACACAAATGTAAGTGGCAAGTACTTGAATGTAGAGCCTCGTAGTGCAATTATATGTTTTGACCACTAGAGACTGCTGTTTCCTATAAAAATATCCTAGATTCACCAAGCTGAAGCTTTATCAAAAATCTCCATGACTGATATGAATGATGACTTTTAAATCTTTCAGAATTTTAGATGTTAAATGTTTTTGATTAAAACAGGTGTTAAAATGTTGCCCATAATCTTACTCGTTTAAAATTATAAAACATATTGAAGATACCTTAAAGATGAAAAAAATAAACAGAAGTGATGAAGTGTCAGTTGTTTTAGCTAATATACCTTGTGAGTCTGTTTTCATTTCACCCATATTCGTGTTCGTCTGTCAGCTGATACCTGTTTATTTTGTGTGTGGCTTTCAAGGACAGATAAGAACAGCCATGTGGAATGATGGTGCCTTTAAAATGGAAAACACTCAGACAATGATCGGATAATGATCCGGTCTTCCTGTTAACTCAGCTCTGCTCTACTTGTCTTTATTTGAGTGTGTGCCATTTGTTTGCCACATATGGAGATAAAAATCTTGTTTGTCAGAGGTTTGTTGATTGACAGCTTGTTTACACAGGCACTGTATTGTATTTGGTGAATACTTGTCTTTTCTAAATCTGACCTATTTGATGTTTAAGCAAGGTTAAATAATATGTACTGTATGTGTCTTCGACCTGCATTATTTCCAGCTCTGCATCTAGAGTAAATATTATTGAAGTTTGTGTAAAAGCGATCATGCAGTGCAGTTGTGCAGCACATGTGTCACTCCAGTGCACTGGGCCTGATTATGTAAGGTAAGTTGGCAGGCTGCCCGTCCCGCCATGTGTTTTTTTTGTTAAAGGCATCAGGGAGGAACCACAGAGCAGGTAGTTGCTTCAGCCAGAGAAATAAATAGCAGCAAACACTGTGGCCATTCATCTGCTGGTATTAATCATTCATACAGGAGGTGTGTTTCTTTCCCTCTTTAATCATTGACTCTCTATGCGGCGAACATATCTGCGCCTGTAATGATTAACTCACAGAACACTTCCATTGTAGAAACAAACACCAATCAGCACTAAATCAAAGGAACGGTTCTTGTATGAACTTACTTTCTTTCTTCTGTGGGACACAAACGGTGAAGTTTTGAGGAATGTACTGGCCACCGTTTTCCATTTAATAAAAAAAAAAAAAAAAAAAAACATGAAATGAGGACTGGGTCTGTTGAGCTTATAAATGACCATAAAAACATCATATTAGTTTCATTACAGGGATTCATACGATTTTTGCTTAAAATTCAAAGTGTTCTGAAGTCATATGACAGCTTTCTGTGATGAACAGACCAAAATTTTGATCTTTATTCACTGATAATCTTCCCCTTCAGTGAACTGTTAAAGGATTAGTTCACTTCTGAATGAACATTTCCTGATAATTTACTCACCCCCATGTCATCTAAGATGTTTATGTCTTCCTTTCTTCAGTTGAAAAGAAATGAAGGGAAACATTTCAGGGTTTTTTTTTCATATAGTGGACTTCAACGGGATGAAGGTCCAAATGTCATTTTCAGTGCAGCTTCAAAGGGCTCTACATGATCCCAGCCGAGGAATAAGGGTCTTATCTAGCAAAACAATCGGTCATTTTTAACCACAAATGCTCGTCTTGCAGTAGCGTCCACGACTTCATGCATTACGTAATCACGTTGGAAAGGTCACGCATGACGTAGGTAGAAGTACTGCGGTAGGGCGAAAAACTCAATCTCATTTTCTCCTCCAACTTCAAAATCGTCTGACATCGTTGTTTTACTTTTTTTTTTGTAAAGGCCGTTTGACTTAGTCTTTGCACGTTCGCTTTGTAGACATTGGATCAGTACGCGTGACCTTTCCAACATGATTACATAATGCGTGGCGCATCGCAGAGCAGTGCAAGATGAGCATTTGTGGTTAGAAAATGGCCGATCGTTTCATTAGATAAGACCCTTACTCCAGTGTAGCCAAGTCTGCGGTTTTCCCGCGGAATTGGGCTACTTTTACACTGTTGCTGCGGGTTTTTTTCCATGTCCACGGGTTGAAGCGAACCCAAATATATGATAATTAGCCCCTGGAATGCGAATTTTACCAGGGGGACCCCACCAAAAATGCAGATTTTACCCCACGGAATTAGATTTTTACTGTGGGACCCCCCTAGTTTTGGGCTAGTTTTGAGTAGCAATTGGGCAGGGTTTGTTGTGAAAACCTGGCAACCCTGGGAAATTCCTCAGCTGGGATTCCTCAACTGGACCTTCAACTCGTTGGTAGCCATTCAAGTCCACTATATGGAGAAAAGTCCTGGAATGTTTTCCTCAAAAACCTTAATTTCTTTTCGACTGAAGAAAGAAAGACACGAACATCTTGGATGACATGGGGATGAGTAAATTATCAGGAAATTTTAACTCTGAAGTGAACTAATAGTTTATGTTAAATTCAGTCTGTTTTTAGCCCCTTGAGGGGATCTGACCAGCCTGTGTGTTCCTCGGGTGTCCAACAGGAGGCGGTCTTCATGGGCAATGGGGAGCAGTACATTTGGAAACCACCAGAAGAGGATGAGATCATCATGCCAGGGGTTCCTCAGCTGGAGAACGGACACAGCCACCCCACTGCCGTGGAGGTAACGTCTCCCTCGCTATCCCAGCACTGCAGACGGGGTCGTGACATATGAGTTTGCATGAAGGGATCAGATTGCAGACTTTGACATTTGACCCCTAAAATCCAGGACTATTCGCATACATTTCTGACATCTTTTGGTCTGACCTTTGTCAGTCAATAAAGAGCGTTTTCTGGCACAGGAAGTGAGTGGAATGATGGCTGCAGTCTGATAAATTGTGGCTATAGAGAGTGAGAGAGAAAGTTTGAGGCTTCTTTTCTTCCTCCCCCTCTCTTTCTCTCTTCCTGCTCTCTCTCTCTCTTTCGCTCCCCCTCTTTCTATTGCTGGCTTGGTATGGCATAACTAACAGGCAGGTCAAAGGTCTGTAGACTGCGTTTGTTGACTGTCAATTCAGGGTTGATGTGAGGGAAGGAGGGAAGGAATATGAGAAGTGGGGAGAGGTCAGGACAGACAAGCAGTCTGAAGCACTCTGGGTCAGCTTGTGTTTAATCAGCTTCCTGTGGCCAATCAAAATTTACAAGCTGGATTCAGTGTTTACAGCAAATGCATTCTGAAGAGTACTAGATCCTGTTAGGAAGTTATAAGAACCATTATCACTTAAAAAAAAAAAAAAAAAGTATAAACCTCCTAAATATCAACAGGATTTACTAGAAAAGCAAAATTGTGTAAGATAATAGTTTTAGACTGATATATGGTACTTTTTAAGTCTCTAAATTATTATCATACTACAACAATTCGGTGAAACGTTTAACTTCTGTTCTTAAAGGGGGGGAGATATAATGCTATTTCATGCATTCTGACTTATTTACACTGTTAAAGAGTTGAATTCTCATGCTAAACATGGCCAAAGGTTCAAAACACGAGTTTCTGTGCCAAAATCCTCTTCCAAATCCTCACAAACTTCGGGGTCTTTTTTTCGAGTATGTGCCTGTGTGACATCAGAAAGGTCGGAATTCCTTGTATGGGCACTTCTCCCGGAAGAGCGCACGTGCACACGTCGACCAGAGAGAGAGAGCAAGAGCACGTGTATTCGGCTTTACAGAAGTCATCGGCAGCCCTGCACAGGACTTGCTCGAGAAAGATTTGTCACTTTGTTTTTAGATCACGGAATCAACAATGTCACCAAAGAAGTGTGTTTTTGGTTGTGAGGGAAAGATAACCTTGCTTCCCAAAGAACCCAGTGATCAGTGGAGCTGAGAGTTTTGTGCTTACGCAATACATCGATGCGCTCTCGACATTTGTTATTAAAATAACCATAGAAACTGATAGTTTCAATCATTTTTTTTATTGGTTAAACTGAATGGAGAATATCTCGTGTTTTTCCGTGGCTGCTCGAGCCCTCAGGATCGGCGCTTATGGTTTCATAAACAAGGCCCAGTTCTACGCTGGATTTACAGATCGTTTGAAACCGAAAGATGGAGCGGTCACAGCGATAATGATCCCAGTTTTGAGTCGGAACAGCAGGTGGTGAGTAAAACTGCTTGAAATGTCTGTTTTGTTGGCAATAGGCGCCTAAGTGCATATAATGTAAACAACACGAACGTAGTGAATTCATAAATTCATCATTCACTATACGCTATATTCATTATAGTGATTCAAAGTTATCCATAGATAATGCAATGGTGTATTGTGTGTGTTTAGCTGACCATTGATAGCTTGCAGACGATCACTACGCAAAAGCTGCGTGTGCTCCTCACTCTTTAGCTCCGCTCACACGACACGCCTCCAGGCGCTCGGCTGTTTTCGGAAAGACTCGGTACAGCGTATGTATCTTTTATAAATGTGATAAAACTAAAGACTTTTCGGCGATATGAAGGATGCTGTACTATTCTATAGGTACCTAAGTTTAACATGAGATTGGCAGAAACTGTGTGTGATACCACCCCTTTAACTTTCAGAATTTGTGCCATTAATTGTACTTTAAAATTATATTCTGTACATGTTTTGTTCATTAGTAGTGTAACAGTATGCTCTTTTGGCTCAGATAGGAGTGTTGCCTGTTGTAACCATCGAGCTGAATACACTTCTCCACGCTCGTCACGTCTCTCTCACTTCTCTGCTCATTCCTTCTCTTGTCCAGACACGCCCAGTTTCATGTCACGAGGTGGGTGTGTGAGTGTGTGGGCGTGACACTGGCCCTCTGCTCCACTTTACTTCACACATTATACTGAACAAATAACATCCATGAACGTTTCTGAACATCATGATTTTAGATCAGAAATTATACAATTATACAATATCGTTTTTTTCTTCAGCAAGGATGCATTTAATTGATCAAAAGTGACATTAAGGACATTTATAATGTTACAAAAGATTCTATTTCAAATAAATGCTGCTCTTTTGAACTTTCTATTCATCAAAGGATCATGTGACACTGGAGTAATGATGCTGAAAAATCAGCTTTTATTATAGGAATAAATTACAAATTACATTTTAAAATATATTCAAATAGAAAACAGTTGATATAGATTGTAATAATATTTCACAATATGACTATTATATTGTTTTTACTGTATTTTTGATTCAAATGCAGCCTTGGTGAACAAGAAACTTCTTTCAAAAACATTAAAAAAAAACGTGTGTATATGATAATAAATAAAGGAATATGTATGTGTAATGTATAATTGATCACTATTTTACATTTGTAACATTTGAAAACAATCATTTGACTTTTACTTTTTACCATTTTTTAAAAATAATTTTTGCAGTTAATTTCGATGGTTGTGCATTGTGGCGAATTTTGACAAGTATTTCATGTTGTCAGGCGCTGTGTAGGCTGTAGTAAGAGCACAATCACAAATGATAACAAAAGGAGTATTTAATAGTAAATTCCACTATAAACACGTAGGAGAATCACAGGGAAGAAGCTCAGGAAATAACCATGCTTAACATAAACAATACCAGACAATGAAACAAAGGAAACCAAGGGCTTTAAATGCAAGAGAGAGTAATCAACTGAACAGAAACAGGTGCGTAGAATTAATTAACAACCAAGGAATCTAACTAGGGAACACAGGCAAACCAGAACAGGGAAAACAGAACCAAAACATAATGAAACTAAACCAAAACAACATACATGTAGTTTCTCTGTGAGTTGTAAAAACTGCATCTATAATTATTGAACACACACACACACATATATATATATATATATAAACTAAGTGCAATGTAGTGTTGTCAAAAATACAGATTTTTCTATACATATTGATACTATACATATTCTCAAACCCGCCTCCCCTCACTCACTTGTTTCATTTGCTCTGGATCAATATTGTTGGTGTTACATTCCCGCAGTGCTCACACCCAAAGTGCGCGCACATTAACCGCTTCGTAGTATGGGCTCGTACTAAATTGAGTTATTTTTGCTGCTTATATTGTGCTTAAACAGTCAGATACACACAGAATAATGACAAAATGCCAGTCTTGGTGAGTATTCACGTAAACAGTCAGTTATGTTTCAAGTGAACATAAACATGCATGTGTAACAGTATAATGGATCTGTGTGTTAGGTCTTAAAGTGACAGCAGCCTAATATACCTGCTGCCAAATTATGAGTATGTGTCAAAATGTGTCAATATGTCAAAATTGTGGCCAGTGAGAATGCTGAGTGGCTAGTAACTTTGGAAAACCACTAGCCACAGTGGCAGAGACTTAATGTCAAGCCCTTATATATATATATATATATATATATATATATATATATATATATACAGTCAAATATTAGAGCTGCACAATTAATCGTAAAAAGATCGATCTCGATTCAAGCACCCACACGATCCTGCTTTATTAATGACAACGATTCTCCCGCGTCTATTAAACCTTTGACAAAGTCATACCAGACCGTTCAAAGCTATGTTCGTGCTGCCAGAGCCAGATAGAGCTGTTTTGAATCACACATTAGTTATTTCTGTGTTACAAATATTCACATTATCACAGAAGTACTGAGATATAAGTTTTAAGTTAGTAAACACCGATGTCTATCATGGCGATCAAAATAGAGCAAACTACCTTTTGAAACGAACTTGGCACGCCAAATAACGGTTGTGTCGATTACATCTAATTCCACTAGGTGGCGACAACCGACTGTTAAAAAATGTATTTGTCATTGAATCATTCATTCAAAAGATTCGTTCAAAAACACTGATTCATCCAGCGATGAAACAAGTATTTATTAATGAGTCATTGAATTCATTCAAAACCATTTTTTAAAATAATTCATTCATTTTCCAGCAATTTATATTTTGTCAGAACCTCTAGTAAATTACATGTTATTTTGTTTGGTTGTATATTCAGAATCGTGGAAGAATCGTGATCTCTATTTGAAACCAAAAAAAATCGTGATTCTTATTTTATCCAGAATCGTGCAGCTCTATCAAATATATCTATATTTTTTATATGTTTTTACTAGTGGGTGCAGGATACTATAGTTCATTTATGTAAGTGAGGATAGCAAAACAAAGTAAACTGTGACATATTATACCCAAAAATTCTTCATAGAGTGGACTACCAGTAAAATTGATAAAAATTTGGGACCAAAACTTATTCAGACACTCAAGTGTTATCTGACATAAGATTAATTTTTTCTGACACAGTTTAACTCTTGTCATATTTTATTAGCATTTTTTAAACTATAGTGAATAAACTGTAATAATGAATGAAATGTTCAAAGTGTCTGAATAAATTTTGGTTTGACTGTGTATATATATTTTTGTTTGTGTGTGACCCTGGACCAAAAAAACAGTCATAAGGGTACATTTTTTGAAATTGAGATTTCAAACATCATATGAAAGCTGAATAAGCTTTCCATTGATGTATGGTTTGTTAGGAAAGGACAATATTTGACCAAAAATCAACTATTTGAAAATCTGGAATCTGAGAGTGCAAAAAAATCAACATACTGAGGTAATATAAAGTCAAATGAAGTCCTTAGCAATGCATATCTACTCACAAAAATAAATTTGATATACTTACGGTAGAAAATTTACAAAATATCTTCATGGAACATGATCTTAATATTCGAATCAATAATTTTGACCCATACAATGTATTGTTAGCTATTGCTACAAATATACCCGTGTGGCCCGTTGTGGTCCAGGGTCACATATAATATATATATATATATATGACCTAAAGAATTAGTTTTAAATAGAAATAAATATTGAGTCTTGATTCTAGATCTTTAAAATATTATGTTGATATTACTTTTGTGCTTCATTTGAAATCTCCAAATTATGCCACTTTGCTTTTGTGTCCAAGTGCAAACACACCTGTGAGAACGTCTGTGTGCACACATGCAGCAAGCCGTGTAAGATTAAGCTGCTTCAGAAGACTGCATTTGTAAGGAGAGAAATGAGAAAAAAGTGTGTTTTTGGGGGTGGGGGTGAGAATGCAAGGGAATGAAAAAGTAAGAGCAATATGAAGGGGAAAGAAAGCTAGTGAGAGAGCAAGAGGAAGGAGAAAAAACCTCTCAAGGCTTTCTCAACAGCTGCACAGAGTTTTGAAACCCCCGTCATTGTGATTTCCTCTCGCTCTGCAAAGCGCTGCACAGCACGGTAAACAATGCACGACACGGAGAAGAGATCAGCACACACACATCGAACTCAGCGGTTTTCTTGAAATCGGCTGGTTCAGTCATGCCTGCGTTCAGACACATGCTTTGCCTCATGCCGCGGCCTGCAGATTACAATACAGGCTAAAATACTGAACGCTGCAGCGTTGTTAGAGGTGTTAACATGACAAACGCAGTTGCATCCACAGCTCTATTCATGCCATAACATCTCCTCAGTCTGTACACACGAATGCCGTAAAGGTCACTATGTGAGTTAGAGATCTGAGCTGAATTCCTGACTGGGATTTTATACATGCCATTGAGCTGGGAGTGCTAAATGTCATCTAGCACAGAGAGGGCATGTGAGGTTACCAGAGTGCACACACACACGCACTCACACACACAAACACACACACGCTGGTTTCCATGTTTTATGGGGACACCATAAACATAATGGTTTTTATACCGTGCAAACTGTATATTCTATCCTAACCCTACCCTAAACCTACCCATCACAGACAACTTTCTGCATTTTTACATTTTCAAAAAACAGCATTCTCTATGATTTAGAAGCTCTTTTCCTCATGGGGACCACAAAAAAAAAAAAAAAAAGGTCAAAATGTACTGGTATTACTATACCCCACACACACACACACATCACTGTACATATAAGACATTTTTTCAATCACATACTCCTAATGGACCACACATGGACATTAGAGAAGGATTGTGGGAAATCTTCCCACCCGTTTACCTCCTGTCTGGTTAGCAGGGTTAATGCCGCCTCGGTGGGCTGCTGTGGTGAAAGTTTAACAGGCTTATCTGCAGGTTAGGTAACACTGCTGCTCTCTGCAGCCAGATAAGAGCGTTTACACTGGCATGTCGATCACGGCCAAAGTGGGTCATGTTTCTGCTGTGTGCAAGCAGAGTCCTGTTACCACGCAGCCCTTCGCTGTGGGCGTTTATGTACTACGTATACTACATCTTCAGACATATTAGAGGTTGTGTTAACTCTTATCTGTCCTGTTGTCTTTGACTTTTTAATTTGATAAGCAATTATCACTGTTGTTCAAACTTTGAACAAACCCTTAAATCAGACTATTAAACTTTGGCATGGGACTTTGTACTATGGTCATGAATGAGACCTCAAATCGTGGACTTTTTTGAGGAGAGGTGTGCTGTTAATATTCTAAGTCAGAGTTCCTCAAATCCAGTCCTGGAGGGCCACTGTCCTGCAGAGTTTAGTTCCTACCTTAATCAAACACACCTGAACAAGCTAGTCAAGGTCTTCAGAGTTACTAGAAAATTGCAGGTAAGTGAGTTTGAGCTAAACTCTGCAGGACATTGGCCCTCCCCGGATTTGAGGAACCCTGTTCTAAGTGATCCATTTTCTACTGACAAAAAATACCAGGGATACCTAAGGGATAGTTCAGCCAAAAATGAAAAATTCTGTCATCATGTACTCACCCTCATGTTGTTCCAAACCTGTATGAGTTTCTTTCTTCTGCTGAACACGAAAGAAGATAATTTAAAGAATGTTGGTAATCAAACAGTCGATGGCACGCATTGACTTCTATTATAGAAAACAAAATACTGTGGAAGTCAATGGGTGCCATCAACTGTTTGGTGGTTACGGACATTTTTCAGAATATCTTCTTTTGTGTTCAGCAGAAGAAAGAAACAACATGAGGGTGAGTAAATGATAAGAATTTCATTTTTGAGTGAACCATCCCTTTAAACTGATGGGGCAAAACAAATATCTTAAAGATTTGAGGGTAGGGCCAGTAAACAACCACCTAGAAACCACTGTAGTAATTCATTCTGCACTCTGAAATCTGTGCGTTTCATGTCTTTTTGGTATTATTCCTCAGCACTCTAACTGCAACTTGAGAATGTGCTCCACAGGACAGTTATTATTACGAAATCCACATTGGCAAAGCTGAGTGTTTCTCATTCTGCGGTTATCTCTCTCTGTCCTCAGATCTCTGACATGTACTCCACCGTTTGTAAGACCCTGAAGAAGAGACACCAGCAAGGTCAAAGCCAGGAGGAGAGCAGGCCGATGGCCTCTGCTGCGCCCCAGGAAGCGGACAGGGGCGCCGCGGGCTGGCCCGCTGCCGGTGCTACAGGGGAAGAGGCGTGGGGGAGGAGCGGCCCCCAGGAGGAGCCCTGCTACGAACCTGTGGGCGAGAAGTCGTGGCCCCGGGGCCTGGCTGTGGAGTCGGACCCGGCTTACGCCACCATCGATTCCCACCGGAAAAGGGAGAAGCTGGCCAGCAACACGCTGAAGCCCAAAAAGAAGCCCCCACAGGCTCCGGGCAGAGCCATGACCTGTGAGAACTTTTATGAGACAATCGGCGATGTGAAGCAAGGAGCAAACGCAGCGAGCACCACCACTATCTTTACCTTTAACGACGGCATGGAAATGTACGTTACAGGGCTATAAAAAAAGCCTGATTTAAACTGTCAAATTAAACACCTATAGAGGGGAAAAGAACAAACTGCAGCCCTCTTGTTCTGACAAATGAAAAGATACACACAGCCTACAGCTGCCAAACACATGCCAACCTACATAACCAGATGACCAATGTATATTTATTGGAGAGCAACGCTCACGCAGACAAAAAACAACACTGAATTGGCTGAACCAGGCCTGCAGCCGGGCGGTTTTTAGCATGCTTACCCAATCCTGGGATCTAAACTGGTTTTTCTGCTATGCTACAGCAGTCACTACACGGCTAAAAATGATTTTTCTCTTGTTTCTCAGTAAAATATATAAACATTATTAAATCATGATACATTTATTTGAGAAGCAAAATGATATTAGATAAAGTCTTGTTTTCTGAAAGAAAGAAAAAAAAAAATCCATCAAAATGAAGTGACTTTATGCTTAAAACAATGCCAATAAGGGTAAGAAAAATAAAACTCATTTTCCATTTGAATTAAGTTTATTTCTCTTAAATAAGCTTGTTTACTCTCTTACCCCATTGGCAGATATTTTTTCTTGTTCTAAGCAAGGCTGTAACCATGTCTTGGACATTGGGGGGGACCAATTTTTTGTAAAGCATAAAAAAATAATCATTTTTGAACCATTTGCAAATAATATTTGCTTTAAAATATGCACGCACGTTAGGCTACTTTTATTTGTGTGGCTAACGTGTCGAAAACATAAGTCTCGTCATACTCAGTTACAGTTACAGTTGAATTACACAAATCACATAAATGCATATTTTTAATTAAAAAACGACCCATATTCGTCGAGTAGTTTGCATCACTGGATGTTACTGTCTGTTTTTTAACTTTTAGAAATTTCCACTCCCATCGGCGTTTCATGGTTTCATGGTATCATGGTTTCACGCTTCTGTTTCACGTACAACAATGTAACTCGCTGCTTAACTACCATAGTATCATTGAAGAAATCAACTAGCTAGTCACGACTGTTTCCCAAAACCGTATCGCTGCAAATTTGTCGTTCAACCACGGTGGTTAATGATGTCACGCAGGTGGTGGAGTATTAACTTATTTTAATGAAAATTAATGCTATAAATTATAGACATCTGAGGACTAATTCTCATTTTTCTTAGTTATTTTGCTTTATTTCCAGATTCAATCATAGGCTCATTCTTATGTATTAGAGCATGTATGCACATGCGCTGTCTTAAGTCAGTGCCGATAGCCTTGTGGGCAGCACACCGACATATAGCGCCTATGCGCTTCGGGCGACCCGAGTTCCGAGTCCTGACTCACAGTCCTTTCCTGATCCCGTCCCCCGCTCTCCATCCTGTCCCCCTCTCTCTCCCACTTCGCTTCCTGTCTACATACTGTCCTATCACGATAAAGGCAAAAACTCAAAAAAATGTTTTTTTTTTGTTGTTTTTTTAAACAGTGCTTTAAATCTCTTGACAGACTAAAAGACGTAAATGACATTTTTACATATTTGAAATAAAAGGTATAGGTTGTACTGAATCTCAGTTTGCTTATTTTGCTCAATATAAGGATTTGTTAAGTCCACGTCATGCAAACAAGAAACTGCTTGTTTCATGTTCCATTGTTGGCGAGAGCTGTCGTTCCAACCGCACAACTTTGAGAAGCTGTTTGCGAATGTTCGTTGGAACTATGGTTTTGGGAAACACCGACTCGTGTGACCATGCTGATAGCGACGGAACTTGTGACCATAGTTGGCTAACAATGCTTTTGGGAAACACACCACTGTTTAGTAAATCTGGCCCATAACATCTTAAGTAATTTTGCTTCTCATGATAAATGCATCTTGATTTAAAAATATTTAGATATTTGTAATGAAAAACAAGACAAAAATACTGAGTAAGAAAATGGTTTTTGCAGTGTAATGATAGTCCACTGCAGGGTTAAAATCAATATGACTGTATGACTTACTGTAGCACAGGAGAGTTTGGATCTGATCAGGATGTACACACTGTGGGTCAGTCCCACTGCCGTGTGAGCACTACCTGCAGATTAACACAGGGATCACATGAGATGTCAGCTTAACACCCCCCCTCCCCCCCCCCCTCCCCTTCACACTGAAAACACCTGACTGGTTCTCTCAGCTTGAGACTGCCAGCCACCACCACAGTGTTAGTTTAGCTGAAACAGAATAGAGTTCTCTTTTTTCCACCTTAAACATTATGTTTGCGGAGTGACAGTTTAGGTGGTGTACATACAGTATGTGTGGTCATTTTTCAGTACGCACGTAACCTACAGCCAGGCTCAGGCGGAATCTGCAGATATTTTTGCACTGATCTTGGAGAAGAATCTGCAGAATTGTGGATTTGAAGGCGATAAAATGAGCTACAAAGCTACCTGGTTACCTGAATGCATTACATACAATTGTTTTTACTTTACAATAAAATACTTTTTTTTTATTATATTAAAATTATATATATATATATATATTTTATATACACCAACGTTCAAAAGTTTGGTTTCTCTAAGATTTTTTTCAGCATTTATTTGATCAAAAATACAGTAAAAACTGTAATAATGTTAAGTATTATACCAATTTAAAATAACTCTTTTCTGTTTTAATATATTTTAAAATTTTAAAAGTTTTCCTGTGATGACAAGTTTTTTCAAAAGGTTCTTTGATTAATAGAAAATTTAAAAGAACAGCATTTTGTAACATTATAAATGTATTTACTGTCATTAACTGTATTATTATTATTATTTTTAATGTAAGGATGCACCGAAATGAAAATTTTGGCCGATACCGTTAATTTGAAAGCCGATAACCGATATATTGGCCGATAAATCTAAATCCAATTCTTTATATAGTTTTTGAGAGCCTGATTACAAAAAAACAAAAGTCTTAAAAGCCATGTCCAAAGCATGTTCTCATTATAATAATGTAGTCTATATGACAAACTTGCGCTTTACATGTTGCATTTAACTGTATTTTCCTTTTTGAAGTGATTTCAATCATATTTAAAGCAATTCATAACCATCATGGTGATCAGTGTGCATCTGAAGTGTCGCAGCTGAAGGAAATAATCCATTATTTATGGGTTTAATATATCGACCACATTTTCTTATCAGGTCGATAACATTAACATTAAAAATGAACATATATCGGCCGATACCGATATGGTGGCCGATATTCATGCAACCCTAAAAAATATCTTATTGACCCCAAACTTTTGAACGGTAGTGTGTGTATAATATATATATATATATATAAATTATACCATTATTATTTACAGTAAATACATATAATATTAAACATAATGATTTATATAAAGTATATACAAATATCTAATAAAGAAAACTGCAAAAAACTTAATATATAAACACTTTTTTTGGCAAAGTTTTCTGTGGAGTTTTGCAGGTTCAGATTCCGTGTGGGCCTTCTTAAAGGTCACTTTATGACTGTGTCAGTGCATTAGCTCTTCATTTCTTTAGTTTTTTTGTTATTTTGTCTATAGCATGCCACTTCTGCTCAATCTTTGGATGTCAGGTAGTTTTAGTGATATGCCACTCGTTTCTCACAAGATTTGAATGTTTTTTGTTTGCAATATTAACAGAATGGAAAGTAGTAAAAACGGCAAAACAAGATTTTTTCGGGATGCCTCAGCCTAGCTAGTTAACATGTCATTTTCAATGACCATTGTTAACATGGGAGTTTATGAGGCTTGTAGCGTCAGTGTGCTGGAACATTGCGGTGTGAGTACAGAGGGCAATAAAGGCTTCCAGTTTGGCCGGGGGCCGCTCTCGATCCACTGCTCTCAGGTCAGTGTGAGCCAGCACTGCTCCCCGGCTCACTGGGCCTCCGACTGGCTTAGCCGCCAGCAGCATTTCATGGAGACAGTGTCCAAGGAAAACACAGCACAAGGCTTATGGTTGCTAGTAAATGTCTTTTGGAAGGACGTCTCATATTCTGGGCTGTCTGTGCGACTTGATCCTATTGTAAACAATGCCTTTCCCACATGCATTATGGGAGCTTGGATTAGGATCGGGGAAAATAATAGCACAATGGAGCAACCTCTGCAAGGGGAAACCATTTGAGATGATCCCCCAAAGACTTCCAAGGCCCATCAGCATGAAATAAAACAACTCCAATGCATGGTTGGTGATTTTTACTACACTGCGTATACAGAACATTAAAGTCTGTTGGAGGGCTACAGGAAAGGCCCAGAGGAAAGGGATTTGGGGATTCGAGAGGGCCAAATTATCAGCTCAGGGATGGATAGATAGAGTTCATTAAGGATAAATAACCAAGACACTGTCCTCATCCATGTCACACGCAACCTCTGGTGAGAAACGTTGGGTTTGTCATGTCAGTTTTAATATATACTCAGATGAAAGATTTTTATGGCACTCTATTTTCTTATAAAATTGTATTGGTTGACTCCACTTGTAGCAACATGTTCAGAAAGCTACTATCACTGCCATTCACGTGTTCCACTGTTCTGTTCAAGTAGGCTGCAACTATTTCCTTGCTTGCAATGCATGCTTCTAAAAACAAAAGCTCTCTTTTTTTTTTTTTTCTTTTCTTTATCCTCTCTGGTGTATCAAATATAATGTATAATTCATACCCGTGCCTCACACTATAAGACATAGTGCCAAAAAAATAAATACGGAATACCGGTCACCAAATGGGAAGAGGAGACACAACAGACTGCTGCTGCTGCTGAGAGGTTATGGATCGTCTCAGGGAGCACAAAGCACATATCTGGTCCAGGACTTGTCCAAAACAGTGGGGATCTGGTCTCACAGCAACTGTAGGCCCTCTCTGCCACTATTAACATGTGTCCTTGAGACTTGACGTTTGCCATATTGAGAGAGGAAGTGTGCTCCACTTTAGCTTTGGCTTGGCGGTTCCTCCCACTCCTGAATCTGTCCTTCTAGCACAGGGCTTGCTTTGTATAGTGGGGTGGATCGGTGCTTTTGATGTTGTCGCTTCTGAGAAAGGCCGGGAGAAGCGATCGTCCATTGTTTTTGTCGAAAAACGAGGGTGTGATTTGTAGAGATTGCACAAGGGTTTACTGGTTTTTAGAGGCAGAGAAATGACAGGCCTGAAGTATGATATTTATAAGCGTGTAAATAAAATATCTATTAAAAATCCATCTGCTTGCGTTAAACAGACGACATACATTGACGTGATGCTTCTCGTTCACCCAAAAAACAAAAATGGACATTCTACCATAATGAAACAGACCAAATTGCATGTATATAGAGCATACTGCAATGCAACATAACTATATTATGAAAAGAAAAGCTCTGGTATTGATGTTTTAAAAAGCAATGAAAGGTTTCTACTTCTGCTGTTTAGGTTGTATGTTGTGAAGTGTGTACTTAGTAACACTGCTTCCCCAGCATATGTCCTTGGCTTAACTGAGTTTATGTGTGGTCCACCCAAAGTGTAACACAGAGTATGGTGTATAAAAAAATATCTGTTTAGTAATATTCTGTGCAAAAGATTGTAATGTTTTCTATAAAAAAAAAAAAATCATTCATATGAATATTTGTTTTTACTTTTTTAATAAAGTTGCACCTTATGACTGGTTGTGTGCCGATTATTCTACTGTAATATAGCATGTGTGTTTAATATTATTGGAGAATGAGCTTTTGAAAAGGCTTTTGTTGACGAATAAGGTTTTAAAAATCATAATGGAGATATTTTTGAAGTTTTATTAAGTGCTAACAATGAGATTATGTGATTTTTATAATCAATTAACACTGCTTTTGTCATTTTTTACTAAATTTGTCAACAAAAAGTTCATTTGGTTTAACCAAAATTTCGGTTTTACCGAATGACCCTTTTGGTTATACCGAATGACGATATTTTCAAACAATGCTAACAGGCCGATATCTAGCTAGCTAGCAAAAGGACAATCAAATATTTTATATTTAGTACAAGTTTTTAAAATATTACGTTTTTTAGCGGTTGTACCAAATGACCTGATGTTTCGGGACGTGTATGAGCAAGTGAAGATGTGAATTTTTCAAATAGTTAAGAGAGAGTTAATTACTTTGCTTCACAACCATGTGGTCCTTTGTAGGTGTCTGAATGATATCACATCCTGTCACATGATACTGACCGCATGACTTGATCTAAAATGGTCCCTTTATATTGGTTACTCCGAATGACATGAATGAAATTCATTTTTCTGGACATTCTTTCTCATAACAAAGCAACGACTTCTACACATAATTTTAATACCATTTTGCACTATGTTGATATATGATGTTATAAAATCATGCCAGAATAAAAAAACATATACATTTATTACATTTTAGATATTTTAATCACAAATGAAATGTCTCTATTGGCCTTTGGACGGTTAAACCGAATGACATTCTGACACTTCTAAATCTTTAAAATACCTTTATATGTAGCACAATATAATTAAAACCTTTTGGATTCAATAAAAGAGATCTAGTTGTACTACCTTACATACTTTGGATGTCATATCTTTGTTTTTTATTATTATTACACAAAAAAAATGACATTACATAAAATGCTTGTTAAATATTGCACAAATACAGACATTTCTAGAAGTAACAATGGTCCACAAAATGTGCATAATCATATAAAACATATTAACATTTTGAGTGAGAACTGCACATAGGGTGGTGGTTTCTCTTAGCTGCTTTAGGATGGACTCCCAGCGTGGTAAAGCTGTTGCTCAGCTGATTTACCTAAATTTCACAGTCTGACCGGGTGAAACGTGCCCGAAACCCTTCTAAAAACAGCCTGATAGGCCAACTAAAACCAGCAAACCAGTTTAGGCTGGTTTGAGATGTGTGTAAGTGTGTGTGTTTAGCAGGGAAGCTTGCGCGGATACTCTTTAAAAGTATTTTAAAGTCACGTTTGTATTGTTTTGCGTTAGACGAGTTAATATTTTCATTATTTTTTTCGCCGCTTAGACATTCAAACTCAGAAACAAATCGTTTTAAAAAGTGCGTCAATTTTTGCAGTTTTTTTTTTTTTCTTCTCTTCCTCTCTGTCTGTACCGGCCGGCAAACCATCATCGAGACACACCCCCTAAACTCTCGAAAAAAATCATTCCGACGTTTCCCAACCGACCAATCAGCCGCAGACCTGCGATGGCCGCGTGCCTAAATAGAATGTTTATGTATGTCGAGAGCCAATCAGAATCAATGAGGGGAGTGGCCGTGCGAATCTCGCCTGGCTGCACGCGCAGGATAGAGTGGGCGTGGCGTCAGGCTCGGCGAGAGAGAAAAGCAAAACAATCATTTTTATCCCCTTTACCGGCTGCTTTTAGGGACCGTAGTGAAATACACTCTCGACAGAGAGTCGTAGTCCACACAACACTGTTAAATGCATCTTTTCCCGCTCAGCACTAAAATCTACCGAACGCTGGTGATTTTGTTAAGTCACATTTGATTCAGGTTGAAAATGACTTCCAAACGTCTTCTCGAGCAGCCTCGAACCGGCGACAGCACGCACGAGGGGGGCTGCGCCGGGCAGCGCGAGCCTGTCATTGGAAAAGCGCTGCATGAAGTTGCTGTAAGGAATTTTGGCAAAGAAATCTCTCCAAATGGACATTACTATACCTCAACGAGAGAGAGGCACTACATTCATAAGAAAGTAAGTGATGCTTTTGCATACGTTCACTTATTTGCTTCTCGACAGTTTGCTGCATTTATAAACAAGTCTAAACGACTGTCGGTAGTTATACGATGGCAGCTCGGTTTTTCGAATAAAACTCACATTTGCATGGAGAAATTGCAATATAATTTAATCGTTGCAGTTATACTGTCGTCAACGAGGCGGTAACTGTTTTTGCACATAGTTTAAAATGGCGACTTAACTTGCATGTTCAAAGTTTAAACGGAAAAAAAACAGGGGGTTGGTACATTTAACCGATTCACCCCTCCCCCATAGTGTATCTAACTCGAGCTGAAGCCGGTGGAAGGGTTTGTTTTTACAGGAACACCGTTTGGTTATTCCTCTCAGCGTCGCCTGATGGCTTTCTAGAATATTTACTCATCGAAAAAAGAAGGGTTTCTATATGCAACGTACGAAAATAAAGTGACATTATTATAGTCACAGTTGGTTTATGCACTGCTTATGGATGACGTTACAATATGCGTCGTTCAATTCTTTCGAACGCATGAGCGTTCACTTTAGAACAGCGTTTCATTTCGCTGTGTTCAGTAGAGTGTAGGAGTTCGTGACACGCCCCCTTCTATGATGACGCGTCCTAGAATGTATCTGGTCTGTTGTGAGCAGCAGCGCATGTCGAACGTGCACTTGACCGATATGAGCTGTGCAGGCAATGCAACAAATGCACGACTGCAATGTTTTGGGGCGTGCGTGAATTTATTGAAACCCATTCAGACTATCAAGAAGTATAATATATTTATGATTTCATATTTATTTATTTTTAGAAAAACAAAAACAAAAAACGCTTGGTTTTAAAGGTATGCTGTTAAAATTATAATCCATTATTTATAAGGGAGATCAAGAATAGGGAGGCTACAGTCATATTATCATAATTACAGGATTCTTCATAAACTCAAGAAAAAGGTCAAATTTAATCTGAGGCCCTAGATTTTAGATAAAGAACAATCTTTTTATTGCTTTTGGTCATTGTTTTTCAGCTTTGAGTATAAATCAAATTTTAGCATAGATCAGTTGTTTTCAACTTACCGTTGTCCAACACAATATTCATTTTTTTTATGAACACAAACTGGTAGTATTATAACAATTTGATTATTAAAGGTTTCAAGATCTGTATGTTTATCAATAAAAATAACAGTTTATTGAGGGGGAATTTGATTTGATTTTAGTTTACATGTTGATTTTGTGTTTTTTAGCGTTTTAATTGAGATCAGAGCTCGGTTATTAATTATTTAGACATTTCTGATATATTTTTACTAGTGGGTGCAGGACACTATAGTTCATTTATTTAAGTGAGGATAGCAAAATAAAGTAAACTGTGACATATTATACCCAAAAATTCTTCATAGAGTGGACTACCAGTAAAACTGATCAAAATTTGGGACAAAAAATGATTCAGACACTTTGACCTGACCATGTTTTGCTCAAGTGTTATCTGACATAATTAAGATTAATTTTTTCTGACACAGTTTAACTCTGAGATCTTGTCATATTTTATTACCATTATTTTAAACTATAGTGAATAAACTGTATTAATGAATGAAATGTTCAAGGTGTCTGAATACATTTTGGTTTGACTGTATAATAATAGTAACTTATTAATTTAAATGTTTTTGAGTAATCTTGGAAGTAATTCTTTCCAGGAAAATGGACCAAAATTATTCATGACTCACCTTGGAGAGTTGGACTATCAGCATTTTCGAATAGATATTCTTTCCAGAAAGAGAATGTCCCTATTACCACCTGCTACTGACTAGCTATAGCAAATCATGATTAACATTTGGCTTTTTAAAGGGACAAGCCCTTCAACATGTCCTGTTCCTATTTTCTGTTTCAAAAGGTCATCAACACAGAGAGAAAACTATTCTTGTCAAGCCATTTATTGATCCAAACATCCATCCTAAATAATATAACCAAAATAATAATACTATGTGATTAAGACCCTGTCTCGGTCATAACACATGTGTATGTCTCTCTCTTTTTTTTCTTCTCAGTTTGCATGTGGCAGAGAAGAGGACGAACAGAGCTCAGGTGGGGTCCTTAAACACGGCTGTCCTGCTCATCGGCTGAATGGCTTCAGGCTACAAGACCAAACCCACATGGTTCATGGCTCAGAGCCTCTGAGCCTGGTGAGAGGGCCTGGGGAGCCGGGATGTCGCCTTCCATCTCCCGAGACATCGCACCCGCACACGTCCTCCATCATCCCCGTCCCACATGACAGGTCAGTTCTGAAAGTTGCCACTGAACTCATCCCATCAATACAGAGAGCATTGTGCAGATTGGCACAGTTTGGCTGATATGGTAGTTATTATTAATGCATATATAGTATGAAATTCAATGTGTGTTGTATGCAAATACACTACTAGTCAAACGTTTTTTTTTTTTTTTTTTCATAGATGTTCTTAAATTAGTTTTATAGATACATAATTGTGCCTATGTATGATGAATCAGTTATATATGGATATATTATATATTATTAATAGATAAGTTTGACCAGACAGTGAAGGAATGTGAACTGTGAACTCTTTCCCAGAATGCACCTCATGAAGTTGATTAAGTAAATATAATTTCACATTTTCTGGTCACTTCCCAAACTTCTGTTTGTGTTGTTTAATAGTTTTGATGTCTTTTCTATTATTCCAAAAAAGTGGACAATTATTATAATATAGTGCAACAGTCATGTTCCAGAAGTAAAAGCCGTATTAATTTTCTACATAAGTAAATTGATTACTTATTGATAACTTATAAATGTTTAAAGATGGCATCTGTTCGCATGATTTCTACTTTTTAAATAATAAACAGCTGAACTTGTGGTAAATAACTACAGTATCCATGATGTTGTACAAAAATTCCACCAATCACCAGTCATGGTGAGCTAATTGCATCAAAATAGCTTGCAGGGAATGGCTACTCCCATGAAGCATGGCATCTCAAAAACTGCTGCTCTTGTGGGGTGTTTCCAGTCTGCAGTGGTCAGTATCTTTCAGAAGTGGTCCAAGGAAGGAACAGTGGTGAACCAGCGACAGTGATGGCCCGTGTGGTCCAATCCAACAGACGAGCTACTGTAGCTCAGATTGCTCAAGAAGTTAATGCTGGTTCTGATAGAAAGGTGTCAGAATACACAGTGCATCACAGTTTGTTGTGTATGGGGCTGCATAGCCACAGACCAGTCAGGGTGCCCATGCTGACCCCTGTACACCGCCGAAAGCGCCAGCAGTGGACACGTGAGCATCAGAACTGGACCACGGAGCAATGGAAGAAGGTGGCCTGGTCTGATGAATCACGTTTTCTTTTACATCACGTGGATGGTTGAGTGCGTGTGCGTCACTTACCTGGGGAACACATGGCACCAGGATGCACTATGGGAAGAAGGCAAGCCGGCGGAGGCAGTGTGATGCTGTGGGCAATGTTCTGCTGGGAAACCTTGAGTCCTGCCATCCATGTGGATGTTACTTTGACACGTACCACCTACCTAAGCATTGTTGCAGACCATGTACACCCTTTCATGGAAACGGTATTCTCTGGTCCTCTTTCAGCAGGATAATGCTCCTGCCACAAAGCAAAAATGGTTCAGGAATGGTTTGAGGAGCACAACAATGAGTTTTAGGTGTTGACTTGGCCTCCAAATTCCCCAGATCTCAATCCAATCAAGCATCTGTGGGATGTGCTGAACAAACAAGTCCGATCCATGGAGGCTCCACCTCACAGCTTACAGGATTAAAGGATCTGCTGCTAACATCTTGGTGCCAGATACCACAGCACACCTTCAGGGGTCTAGTGGAGTCCATGCCTTGACGGGTCAGGGCTGTTTTGGCAGCAAAAGTAGGACCAACACAGTATTAGGAAGGTGGTCATAATGTTATGCCTGATACTCCTGGGCAAAAAAAAAAAAAAAAGAGCCAAAAGTGGCAAAATATTTAGTGGTCTTTTAATGGTCTTAACCCTTCTAATCACAAATCACTTGTCAGGAAATTAGCAAGAATTGCACAAAACTTGCAGGCAACTTTTTACAGGAAGAAGAGTCAGTCTTATTTCACTCAATGTTAATGGCTTCAAACAGCTCATGAGTAGTTGAAAAATGTATCCCAGTTAGTTTGAGTTTAATGTGAGACCAAATATTTAATATAGAGTTCAAATCTGGACTCTGACCAAAGCCAAAACATGAGCCTGATGGACTTAACATAGAATATAGAATGAAATAACATCTGATCATTCCTCTTTAAATAACAACTTTTAAATTGTGGGAAACAAGCCATTCTGCAATATTCTCCTGTACTCCAAAGCATTGAATGAATTTTCACAGTAAAGTAGCTCACCAATACCAGCAGCTAAAAAGCTTCCCCACACAATGACACATCTTCCTTCAAGCTTCACTGTGGTAGAGATGCATTTATTTATTATTATATTTCTCACCAGATTTTCGAAGACACCACTCTGGAGCATCACCATGCAACTCGTGTTTCATTGATTCATCACTCCACACAACTCTGCTGAACCACTCTCAATCAAACTTCCCATATTCTGCCAAAAACATTATTCTGTCTTTGATGTTTTTCTGAGACAGCAGTGGCTATTTAAGTAGTGTATTTACCTAAATTTAGCTAATTTCCTGAACAATAATTTGGGGTTAAGACAATTAAAAGCTTAGTGTGTCACCATTTTGGACATGGCCCCTTTTTTTTGCCCAGGGAGTGTAGAGGCTAAATGAGTAGTTTTATATTACATCATTGTTTTTAATTTGATTATATTATTCGCAGTCCTTCATGGGATTATAGTTCATTCCCTCTTTAAGGCTGTGTTCACACTTGGCATGTTTGGTTCGATTAAAACAAACTCTGGTGCGATTGCTCTGTTAGTGTGGTTCACTTGAATGAGTGTGAACGCTGCCATCTGAATCTTGGTGCGCACCAAACAAATGGGCCGAGACCCCTTAAAAGATGGGTCTCGGTCTGCGTCCAAACGAACTCTGGTGCGGTTCGACTGAAATATAAACGCAACATGGACCAAAGACATGTAAACGAACCAAAAACAGGACATGATGTCCCAAGATGTGACCCTAAAAAGGACAGAAAGCTCAAGCATACCTGTTTTTTTCTCATCATAGTCGCAATGTTGCCCATCACAGTCCGGTACAGGCATCAGTTGTCCTTACTGCAGATCTTTGTTTGTGTGTGTGACGGATGGATTCCTGCCGCTGTTTTGACTCCTTTACACATTTTATAAGCTCTGCACAAGTTGTCCATCATATGTACACACATACAGCGAGCGCATTTAGTCCAGCATTGTTTTGGATGTTCTGTCACAAAATATTTAATGCCATAAAAGCCGTTTTTTTTTTTATCTTTAGGTTTGGTGTTAAAAATGGCAGTGCGAATGCTAAGCGAACCAGGACAAATGTATCATTTTCTTTTTTTGGTCCCCGCCAAATAAAACCAAGAGAACCGAACTACAAGTGTGAACACAACCTGAAGCCATTAAGTACACAGTCTCGAACCTTTGTCTTTTTGTCCAGTTTTCAAGTACTTTTTTGCTTCAAATAAAAATGTGTAATGTTGTGATTCACCTCGTAGCTGGTTGGTTTGGTTCATCGCTTATATAGGAATAAATGAATAGAAAAATTACTTCCGATCCAGTGCTGCTGAAAAATTGGACACTAACGCCCTATTTAAAATATGAGTAGGTGTGTCCAGACTTTTGAATGGTTGTTTATTACAGTTGTTATTCACATGCAGCAATCGAGCAAGTTAAGCTGTGTTGAATCAAGCAAATCAGGCATAAAGGAAACAAGTTTTTATTTTTAATTTTTTATTAGCCCAGTCTGTTTAAAATTAGAATGAAGAGTTTCTTGATCGGAAATGTTTTAATCTGTTCATTGGTTAAACTATCATTCCGATTGCTTGCGTTCAATTGCTTACAAATCTTTATGGTGAACTGGATTCAATTCTAAGTGGCTTTTTCAGCACTACCATGACCCTCAGCATACCAGAGGCTGATAGTAATGTGATGGCACAGGATGGTTGGTGTGGAGGAGACAGACGGGCCGCTTGGTCAGCATTCAGTCAGTGTTTATGTAACCTTCATTTTTGGTGCGATTATAAGGAATGTCTGATCAAATGTAGAATCCTGTCTTTGTTTCTGTCTTTCTCAGTTTATCTGTTGTTTTCTTTTCCGTTTGTTGTATTTCGTAATCCTATTCTTTCGTTCTCATAATTTCTTAGATCATAATGTGAATAGTTTACCCAAAAATAAAACATTCTGTCAACATTTACACATTCTCATGTAAGTAAAAAAGAAAATTATTTACAATTTTTGGTTCAGAAGAAGGATCTTTGGGTGAACTATCCAGTTCAGCGGACATGCCTACCAGTCCAGACCAGGTTGATTATTAAAGGGGACTGAAGATTGTTTAAGAGACCGAAAGGTGATTTATTATCTATTTTGTATATATGCACAAACCATCATCAGCAAAAATAAATAGTTAGCTTTGAGTCAATGTGGGTGCGTGGGATGCTTTTCAGAATGTGAATTGACAATGAATTTGTCTGTGTTTATCCAAATGCGCTGATATGGCAAGTTCAGGCAAATTACTGTGACTATATTTACAATGAGGCTTTTATAATGTTCACTGAATTTATGACTTACTGAGTACTAGCACTCTGTACACAGTCATATAGTTATTTTTGAACAGGTTTCCTGAAGACTCCCCCTGTCTGCCATTGGTTACCTAAACAGTTAGCCCTGCCCCAAACTCACATCATTGGTTGAGCTGTTGCTGTGTCGGGCTGGTCAAGATACTTAAACAAACAAAGCATATTAAACGGGGACAGAAGAAAGTATAAAATATAAAAACAATATGCATTACCTTTAATTTGCATATTTCACATTAAAATTAGTTTAAAGGGATTTATTATCGCACTTATTATTCTGTCAGTAGTATTGCAGTAATAACTGTGAAGCTAAGTTGTCGCTTTGTTTTTCTACATTATGTCAATGTGGCCTAGATTTTAATTTTAAATGATTCTCCCCAGGGGTTTGTAAATATATGCAAAACTCTCAGATATACAGGCAAATACCCTTCATAGCAGTTTTACAGTGAGAAAAGCTGATGTTTGTCAGATAAACCCAACGCAAACTCTACCTGTCGCATTTTATGACCCCTCCATAACTTTTATTCACCTGCGGCTTTCTTTCCCTGCTATACATCTGTCAATTTGCCGTCTGTTATGTGTGTTTATATGTGCTTGGCAAGTATCTCAGGGTTTTATGGTCCAGAGCTTTAGGGAGAAGAAATTACAGTACATAACTGTACATGTTTTAATTATTATTAATTATTAATACATATTAACACGTTCAATACATTGTCTCCAATTAATAATTAAAATAAAAAAAAGGTAAAGAGTGCCACTTATCTACCATATCATGCATTAATAATAATAGTAATAATGACTCTAATGGCCTTTTGCTTTTAAATTTTCACAAAACACTAGAGTATTATATGGAAGCTTGTTTCCGCCATGAATTAAATCAAGATAATGGCGACTTTTTTTCTCAAAATATCAATATAAAGTCGCAATTGCGAGTAATAAAATCAGAATTACTGCATATAAACTCGCAGTTGTTAGAAATAAAGTGAGAATTGTGTTTTTTTTTTTCAGAATTGTGAGATGCAAATTTGCAATTGCGAGGAAAAAAGTCTGAATTGTGAGATAAAAAGTCGCAATTACCTTTTTAATTTTTTATTCAGTGGCGGAAATAAGCTTCCATATAGTATTGTCATCAGAATCATTTATAAAATGAAATAAATTAGTTTTAGAGTCAGCCCGTTTCTTTTTATGTATGAAGAACTTACCCATTAATATTATTAAAGTCGGCATTAAACGGAAATTGCATTGTGATAGTATTTTCTTCTCTTATTGTGACATAAAAGTAAAACGGCTTCTCAAACAAGAAAAAAATGTAGGGCGGGGCTTGATTTTGTCCATGGGGAATTGATTGGATGGTTGTGGTTTGCTATTGGTGGATCTCATGTGAGTGACGGGTTTCCCCGCCCTCGCGATAATAAGCAGTAAATTAAGAGTTTATTAAGGCAAAAGTCGTAGTTAACAGTGAATATGTGTATACCAAAGTGTTACCATCATTTGCAATAAATACTGCGATATTCCATAAAAAATAAGAATTGTTCATTTTGATTGTGAGTTTTTCATGGTTACTTTTTGTGTTTTTGGCCATTGAAATAAATCTCTGTATTAGTTACACCCAGTTGTAAATTGTGCAGTATGCTCATCCTGAGGTATTTTTCTTGAGTGAAGGAACTGCAACACCTTTTGCAAATGTGATGCCGTCTAGACTAGTACTTGGAGGACTAGATATGTTCACATTTAGTCCTGAGACTAAAACAAGCTCCTCAGCCATGCAGCCAAGTTTGCGTTTGAAATGCGCAGGATAAATATTTGACTACGCCTGATGATCCTCACAATTCAAATCTGGGGCATTACAGATTCACACAGATGTAGCGCACCGAGCAAATACTTAAATAATTGAGTGTGCTTGAGCTTGCATGTATGTATGTGTGTTTATGAGATAAGGACTGGTGACCATGCACTTCTTGAGTACCTCTACACACATTAGTCTTTCATTGACGTGTCCAGGCTTGTCTGCGAAATCAGTAAAAAGTCTCTGCTTTATACTGTGGTTGATAGGTCACACTGGCAGCAAGTCTACGCTTGAATCTATTCTTCTCTTATCAGCATTCTTCTAAAGTAAACTGACAGACGAAAGCCAAGGTGGAACGTAGAAAGTCCAGCAGATTGAAACCCTCACTTTTTGAATTTTCAATGTCTTGTATCTACTTGTGCAACCCTTAGAAATAAAATGTAGTAAAAAGGTGAAGTCAGCAAATTGAGGTTTCATGTAAACAAGTCCAGTCATATGGTCACCTTGATCTTGGACAGCATTCAGAAAGAACAATGAACTTCCTGTAAATGCCTTATTGCACGATTCCTTTATTTAGCAGAAGAAGCTCACAATTCTTATACTAGTACTTGTCCTGTATCAGTTATAGTTTGTTAAATATAGAGTGCTTGATGTTATGCTTTTTGTGGAGGATTTTTAAAGTATGCGTAACTGCTGTCAATATTGACCTCAACCAGTACTATGGAAGAGAAGTTAATATTTTTTCAGTTGTTGAAAAAGTGGTGAGGGATGTTTGCTAAAATATAAAGTATGCCAAAATGTGTGTAGTGTGCAGCACAGTATTATATCCCATAATGCCATGCAATTTAATTTGGAAGTGATGTCAGCCATTTTTGTCCTTGACTGCATATTGGATTGAAGATGATAGACTGGATGCATGTATTGCATATTCTTTGTTATATAATGCTATTATACATATGAATGTCGGTCCAAAGGTTTGGGGTCAGTTAGATTAAAAAATAATAATAATAATAATATTTTTATTCATCAAAGATGTATTGCATTTATAATATTAAAATATTTCTGTTTCAAATAAATGCTGTTGTCCTGAAAAAAAAGTTTTCTACATTAATAATAATAATAATAAATGTTTCTTGAACACCAACTCAGCATATTAGAATGACATAAAATATTACACAAAACAATATTGTTTTTTTCCACCAATCAAAAAGACCTATTATTCTACCTTTTACAAGATGTAATATAAGGCCATGTTCACACAGCAGCAGAATACGGTGGCCAGTCCTGTATTTGAGTCCTTAATATTTAAAACATGAATGACTCATTTTGAGACATTGTTTCTGAGTTTACTAAGTTTTCTAGGTGGTCATTATTGTAGTGTGAGGGAAATTTAAGGGGTCTTTGCTTTTGAAGATGAAACCCCCATCTCCCCTATCGGGTGTGAGATGTAAATTACAGTGGACCCTTCCCATAAGCCCCTCTGAATCTGGAACTCATTTCAGTGGACAAGATGTATAAACATCCAGCATGTATTAATGTCATTTCACCTACAAATGGCCTCAGCAAAGCACTTGCTTTGAAAGACAGTGGTGATGTCCGATGTATGATGAAGGCGGGGCAACCTGTCATTCACATGAGATTGCAGCAATAGAAAACCACAACCATCCAATAATCCCCATGGACAAAATCAAGCCCCGCCCTACATTTTTTCTTGGTCAAGAAGCCATTTGACTTGGATAGATGTCACAATAGGGAAGAAAAGCATCAGATCTTCAGATATTTGATGACTACTTGGACAGAGATTTGGAGAGACTGTAAAATGTGCAATTGAGAGTTGTGTTTTTTTGATGTGTGAATTATGATAAATATGTTCTTCATAATTAATCACACAAAATTCCCACATTAAATCAACTATAGCAGTGTGTTTTCTGTAGAGGTCTAAGGCTACAGTTCCAGCTGACTGACTTTGCCATGCTGACACCTCTCAATGGGTCATGACCTCTGCTCTCAGAATCTTTGGGGTCAAAGGTCGCCTCGTATAAGAGACACAAGAATGACTCGTGTTCATGTCAACCAGCACGTACCTCATGTCCTGGTCAGTCACTGAGCTATAAATCTGAATGAAACCAAGAGGTGAATGGGAGCCAGACATTCCTTCATCCATCTATAATTCACCTACAGCTTGTCCAAGTGCACAAAGCTTATAGTGAAACTGTGACCGCTTCAGAACGATAGACGCCCTGTGCCTTAATTTGATACGTTTGCTGTAATTAACTTCTATTATGACTCGTGTTGATATTATCAGAAGCCACAGCAGATAACAGTCCAAGCGGCGTGCTCATCATGGCTCATGTTACGCAGCAGTGGATGTCTGTGAAACTGATGAGAGGAACCAAAACTTTCAGCTGATACTTGAAGTAACGCGCTTCAGTTATCGCCAGTTTAATTGGCTGCTTTGTTCTGCTTGTGAAAAAGAGAAACAGAAGCTAGAGGACTCATCATATTTTTAGTTCTTTTTTTTTTTTTTTTGTACTGAGAAAGTATCATATTTAGGCCTCTTTTACACCTGGGTTTAAAGTCAGTGAAATCAACCTTGTTTACTTGCTTAATCCACATTGCTGGTCTTCATGTGATTCTTTGATGGCATGTTTTTTTTTTTTTTGTCTTTGTAATCTTTATTAAAAATGTAATAACTTGCTCTTCCTCTCAAACGACTTTCCTGTACTCATTATTCAGGCCACACTCTTGTTGGGTTCTATAAGGTTTCTATATAGGGTTCTTGACTCAATTTTAAAGAACCAAATAAAGTGTAACTTTTTGTAACTCTGCAATGTTTACTCATTCTCGATGTCACCTGGACTGGAAAATTCATGTTTATTGTCAGCAAAAGTCTGCTGGATGATGCAAAACACGTCCATGGCTTTCGTGAAAAATACAGATTATACTTCCACATTTCTGCATCCCTGCCTACGGACAGTCAGATCGACAGAGGGTTATTAACAGAACAGTTATGCTAGGGTAGGTTTATCACTGAAAAAATGTATCGTACTATGTCTACTCAGCATTATGGTACAAATGGAACACTATGGCAACAGCTTTCTTAACTGTACGCGACTGCGTTTTGCTTCGAGAGGTTGGGCGGAACTGACAGAACGGTAGTTTCTTTTGGTTTTCCCCCTTCATTTGGCCTAAAACACTTGTGTTCGTGGTCATCCAGTTTGAAATGTTTACTACAAGTACAGAGGTTTTTCAGATTGTCCGTCGCGGTGTTCTCTCCATATTTATGATTCTTTGCAGCCTTTAGCTACTGCCTACAATGCGCTGGATCCTTGACTGGAAACTGAAAATAACTCCCGCTAAACATTTTCTCTTTGAATTCTTGCACCTGGGAACAATGCAAGTCGACACCATTATTACTAAAAGCAAGGCAGCATTTGACTCTGGTCAAGCTTATCCATAGCAGACTGGTGGGAGTGGCCCTGGACGGCAACATGCCCAGTGCATTATGGGTGTTTAAGTTCTTACCTATTTGGCAGAAGGGAAGACAACAACCATATTTTCTGTTTTCTGCAAGTCAGGTTGCACTGATTTCAAATTTGTTCCCCCTTTCTACTGTATCGTAGGGCTGGGACGATACATCGATTCTCGTTCGATACAATGAATCTGGATGGATCTTGATATTTTCTCTCTCTAATCGATTCTGAGCTTAGGTTTAACAACAGATGGCACCCTAGGCTAGTTTTTAACCGCACACTCTCTGGACAGCACTCATGCATTCGGCTGAGTCACGTAGTAGTTAAATATACTTGCACCTCGGCTCAGAATGCTTTTATGATGCGAGATTTGTAATTCGCTTCAACCTTTTCGAACTTTATGAATGATTATTTTAGGTTTAAGTGGTGTGTGTAAAGGAACTGGAAGCAGACGAGTGTTTCTAAACGTATAGTATACGTATAGTAGTGCCATCTGCTGTTTAAAAACCAAGCTCAGAATCGATTTGAGAGAGAATCGCGATACATAGGAAAATATCAGAATCGCTCCAGATTCTTCGTATCGTGAATCGACATTCGACGTATTGTCCCAGCCCTACTGTATAGGCAGCCAAGTTTTATTGAAAGCACATTTTGTCACATTTTTAAGCCATAAAGGTTCTGTATAAGGAGAAATGTCTTAAATGATAATAATTTCATGTTCAACAGATTATTTCATTTTTTTCCGGTGATAAAGTATGTTTACAAACCAGGGATGCACCGATGCCAATTTCGGTATCGGGCCCGATACCAAGCTCATGTACTTGTACTAAATACCCCCGATACCAAAGACCAATACCTCATGTGACGTAACTGACAGAATTTTTCGTGCACAGAGACACCGGCGGCAGCAGCAGAAACAATGTCAGCCCTTTAAGGGAGTGGAAATACTTCAAAATTAATGATGACAACACACACATTGCGAACTACATGCTTTCAGTCACAACTCGTTATCGATTAGTGAAGGCAGGATAGGCGGAATCGTGCTGAATTACACAGACCAGAAGCGCTCTCTCTTGCGTGCGAACCCAGTTCTCTCAGACAGCGCGCGATCAGTTCTCCTTGCGCCTGAATGGTCAAATGCACACATAGTTGTCAAAATGTCGATCGTGTGGAGTATCTCACATAAATACAGTCGGTTATGGCTTAAGTGGACGTAAACATTTGGGTGAAAACAGGATATGTGTCAGTATCCATGGATTCGGTCTTAAAGGGACCGTAGCCTACATTTGTCATTAGTGTTAATAAAACAACAAAAGATGTTAAATAAATGTATACATGGTATATAAACCTACTGTATCTGAAAAACAAGTTTATTTAATTTGCATCTCTATCGTATTTGTTGTATTGTTTGTAATTTGTTTGTAAATTTCTTTTTATATAACAACAATTATATATATTGGTAATTATGCCCTTTGAAGGTTATTTGAAGGACACTGTGAAATTTTTGTTCTTTAAGTTTGTGACAAGCACATAAAGATTATTACTTTTTTCATTAGAGTAAGAAGCTGTCCTACATTCATTAGTCTCACTGTGTTGTGCTTGGAAAACTGCAACATCACCAAAAAAAAAAAAAAAAAAAGAGAGAGAGAGAGAAATTAATAAATGTATAGGCATCGGTATCGGCGAGTACTAGAAAAAAGTATCGGTACTCATACTCGGTCCTTAAAAAATGGTATTGGTGCATCCCTATTACAAACTGTTTAATTCATAAAATGAAAAATGGTAAAATGGTCCCATGATGGAAACCCCTAAAAGGTTATATGAAGTGCCTGACAGAACCTTCCCTTTTCTTTTAATAGTGTACTGGGGTTATTAGATAATGTTAACCAACCAACATTATGTCTAGGCATTCAGTCTTCTTATCACAATATAATTAGGGAAAAAAATTGTCCATTCTTTTTTTGTGTTTTATATAATGATTCACTTCATTATATAAAAAATGATTTTCATAAAGCATTTCACAATGACTTTAACATTCATGTTATGATCTGATCATAAATGGTCGGTCAAGGCACACAGTTGTTTACACCAACGAATGCCTCTCTGGTGACTACATGTGATCGTATTTCACCATGATTTTATAGGAAAGGGTCTCTGATTTCATGACTGTAGCAAGTTATGTCAGTCATACCAAACATATTCCAATAGTTCTTTTGCAAAAAATGAGCTTTTTTTTTTTTTTTGGTTCAGACAGTTGTCCTTTTTAGTCACACCATCACCTTTGCCAGCATCTAACACTCACTTAAAGTTATTTGTTCAATATACAAATAATTCACTAACACTTATATTTAATCTCAAAATGAATATAAATTTTTCATAATGTACATGTTGTGATGCCTTTTAAATGTCATTTGTAGCATTTAAAAGTTTTTATGTATTTTTGAGGGTTTAAAAAAAAAAACTTTTTAAAGATTTATTTAGACAAAATAGTATATTATATTAATATCAGATGTTTATCAGTTATTGTCCATAACATGAACACACACACACACACAAAGTTGTGCAGAAGTTGAGCTTTATTAATTCTGAAGCTAAGCTGCAATCGCTTGCAAAAATCCCTAGTTAGTTAGTTTTGTTTTTTTGTATTTACACGATTAATGCTGCTTAAGGGAATCAAAGCAGTATTTTCTAGTGCTGAATTTACCAAATGCCGTTTTGAAGCTTTTATGTTCCAAAATGAAGCTGTAGCCACAGTTGTGAAATTTCTGGCAGACATAAATTTAGGTGCTGAATTTACCAAATGCAGGTTTGAAGCTTTTATGGTCCAGAATGAGGCTGTAGCCACGGTTGTGAAATTTCTGGCAGACATAAATTCAGCACCAGACGCCTGCTCTGACCCCAAACATCAGCGCGGTTCGTCCAGTGCACACACGGAGAGTGAGCGTGCAAGAAAAAACGACAGAACCGAAAACAAGTTTGTTTTTTTTTACTACCAGACCTAAACTCTTGTTGAGGAATGCTGGTTGTGGACTCGTTGTTTGTCTGTAGGGAGACGAAGAGCCAGTTAATCAAATGTTTTTACTGGCTGTACTGCCTCGATTGCCCTAAGCTATGCTGTTTACTTTCTTGATTATAGTTTTCATTTGTTATTTTGCTCATATTTTGTGCATTATAGCTCGTCATTATAGCTCCTTTGCAGATTGTGGTGTGCCGCATCGAGTGAAGAAATTCCGTCTTCATCTGTATCCAACAGCTTGTGCGTATATTTTGCTCCTGGGCACGTTGATCATCATTTTATGGAGGTTGTTTTCTGTGATCAAGAGGTGCACTGAATACATTGTACTGATATTTAACCTTATGAAATGAGTCTATTATGTGCAACTTTACTGATTTTACTGCTCTCAGACCAGCTGTAAATTGTCATTGATTGATGATTCTTGGCCTTTTGAGTTCTTGATGGTTTTAGTAGAAACACTGGAACTGGGGGAAAGCACCGTTTGAGGCCCTCTCTCTTCTTTGCCATTCACACACCCACATCTTACATAATCTTTCTCAGTTAGAAGAATTCCCAACTTCTTCTTGGGAATAAATGGCAGCCTACTCTGACTTCTAAAAACAGCTGGATATGTCCCTTTTTCTGTCAATTCCCCCTTTTCCAGATGAATCTGTCTTGCTTCTAGCAACCTCTCCAAAACCTCTGCAGTGCTGAGGTTTTCACTTTGGTTTTCCATGATTCTCAGGAAATCATGTGCTCTTTGATATGTTTAGTCTTTGACAAATATTGTAGAAAATGGATAAGATCTCAGCATTTTTATACTTTATCCTCAATTCTGTCTTTGCTGCAGTGACCCAGTGGCCTCTACTCTTTGCTCCGGGTCATGGCACCAGATCCAGCTCTAAATCCTTACAATATGAGAGCCCCATTCCAGGATCAAGGCTGCTTCGCTGCTCTCATTCACTCAAACCAACACACTCGCGCACAAAGATCAATGTAATCCTTGTGAAATAATTTCTGCTCTTAAAAGCAATCTTTACTGATATAAAGCAGGGAAACAAACAGACTTGGATCATATGACAGGACAATATAGCATTGATTTAGGTGTCACTCAATTTTCCAATCTCTTCTGCTTTCAGATCTACTCTGAAATAGTTTTGGCATGATCTGTTCTAAATTAATGCAAGTTTTTAATCTTTTATCTTGTGTAATAACTGAACTTTGACATGAACTTTCTTCCAATGGCCGTTCTACTTTGTTTTTCCCTAAAGGAATCTTGGGTCAGTCGACTACATCTGTAGCAAAACTACCACAAAAATAATTTAAGGCACTAAAATGGGGGGTCAATAGGATAATTTTTTGGGGGAGTTTAAAAGCAGAAATATGAAGCATGTTATTTTATTAGCTGTTTAAATCAAAAGGGGCTATCGCACCAAATAGTTCTAGGAACTCAGTTATAGGAACTAGCCACTAGGATAGTTTCCCGGGAACTCATTTCTCCCCTGGGCCATGTTCCTGGTTGTATTCGCACTGAATAGGAACTCTGAATCGGCTAACAGCAGCGTCTTTAAGCGCGGCATTTACAAACGCTAAAAACCGGTGAATGGAGGATCCTGTGATCAGAGCTGTGTTTGTTGTGTGTCGTGGGTTTCATGATAACGGAGATGGAATGTAAACGCATAATCTACACGATTGAAAGAGCAAAAAATGGGGCTAAGAGACGAAATCTCCTATGATACCTTTCAGTATTACATATCATTGAGGTGGAGAAAAGAATACAACCCTGCAGGTAAACACTAAAACCCCCAGGTAAATGCCGTTATCGCTGTTTTCCATGTTTGTGAAGTAATTATGTTTACACGGCTTTTTAAAAATGCCGGGTGCCGGTGTTTGACATGAGTTTGACCAATCAACGTACACTTTCATCACTGATAGTTCCTATAGTGCTGGTTTAGACCCTACTCTGAAGTAGGAGCTAATTTTAGTTCCTCCAAAAGGAGTTTCTAGAACTAAAATCGTTCCTAGTTATTGCGGTGCGAAGACAGCACAAGCCGGGTACTTCAGCCAATAGTTCTAGGAACTATAAAAAAAAATCCCCTAAAATTATTTGAGGATTTACAGTGTTATGTTGTCTGGGCAACAAATATGTAAAATTTCACACAGAAAAGGCCAGTAAGTGTTTTTTTTTTTTTTTTTTTTTTCCACAATAAAATTATATTAACGTGCATATTGACTTGTGGCTATCCAATTAAAATAATGTTGTAACATAAATTTGCTCCAATAATTTCCACTGTAAGTACCTCAACCCCCAGATTTTTGCTTTTTTTAAGAAAAGGAGGGACAAGTATAAAATAATTTTTGTGGTAATCACAAAAGCTGAACCTGAAATATTCCTTCATGTTTGCTCTGCTACCATTGAATATGCATTGCATCTAACTCAGCACTGACCCCCTCACCTTTAAGACTGTGGCCCATTGTCGAGTTTGGAACAAGTCAGGGTGGTTTTGCTGGTTTCCGCTTCCACTGTTTGCTTTATCTCCTGCCTGTGCGCATTTTGCTCTAAACATTAGGTTGCTGTCTTGTGATCCCAGCAAACTACATTATGCACACAAACACGCTTAAATACACTCTCTTGCTCTTTGCTGAGTTCCTAGAAAACGTCAGCAGTATTTACGGCCACACCCAGTGTGGTGGATTTAGAGAAGCTGAGTCGCGGCCGCTTTGCCTGAACCACAGGGTCCAAAAAAACCCTGGAGCAAGGCTAGACCACACTGCACTGTGACTTGCACGCCAGGACTTTGGATTGAGGGTCAAGGTCTATTGTGTAGGTGGACCAAACCATGAATGAACTACATGAAATTACCTAGTGTTTACTAAAACCTACAAACTCACTTGTGGATTGACCACTTCATTTTTTTTAACATCTATTCTGCTTTTATTTTATCTTGTAACCACATCACAAGACTGTTTCATCCCAAAAACGTGACATGAATTAGTTTCTTAGCTACAACTTCACATCTGTGTGATATTGTGAATTTACACAGTGCAAAGATTGAAGAAACAGGTCTCTGCTGCAAATATGATTAAGTTAGCTCTGAACTGTTGATTCAGCAGGGTTTGGCTACTCACTGTGATTACTTGCCCCCATAATCTGATTTGCAATAGTATTATGGGATTGTAATGGGTGAGAGGGCAGTTTGGATTTACATAGTCAGTGAGCAATAATCATTGACCCAACTCTAGAAGATCAATGTGGGCCAAACACAACCATGGTCAGATCCAATTACATCGGCCTCTGCTGGACCCTGGGTGTCCTAGGATGTCAGAAGTACTGGTTCTTTTGTACTAAATCAATAGATTTTTACAATCCCACTAGTACAGAGTATCTTGCTTTGGTACACTGAAAAAAATTTAGTGTAGGATTTGAAATCATTTTCACTCAGAAATCGCTAGTGAATTTCACAAATATTACGAAGAAATGTCAAGAAACACATTGAATTAAACGTTAAAGTAGAAAGACTGAAATAGTATTTTTTTTTGTTTGTTTGTTTTTTGTAAAATATACTCCAATAATCTTCGAAAAATGTTTTTTGTAGTGTACCTAAAGCCGCTGCTATTGAGCTCCCATGAGTGTTTCTTGCATGTGAAGAGCAGTAATGTGGCTGTGCGCATGAACGGTCAAATGCACTTCTTGGTCAAAATGCTTGTCTTGGCAGGATATTAATGTAAACACAGCCAGTTATGTCATAAGTGAATGTAATCAGTCAATTTTATTTATATAGCACTTTGTACAATAAAAATAGTTTCAGAGCAGCTTTATTGTTTGTTTCAGAAATCAGTCGTTTCAAGTATTAAAAAATATTCATTCTACTTTTTGTTAGCTTTAATACATAATAATGTATCATATAAATATGCTCTTTTTTTGTCATTTTTTATTTTAGTACTGTTTACTTTATTAATTACTTGAGAATTTAGCAATATACTTAACTGCAAATTTGTACATTTAATTTGTTAAAGGTGCTCTATGTAAGTTTTTGACTGTACTAAAGCATAAAAATACCATAATATGCTTGCAGATATTTATTAAACATGCTAAGTTCACATATTCGTTTCTCTGAAAACCATTGCTACAGCCAGTTATTTTACTTTGAAAATTTGCGTTGGAATTTCTGTTTTTGTTTCGGTCTGTGCAAGATCGTACGTTGCCAATTTACACAATAGTATTTCGCCACAGCGAATTGCAGGGTTAAGAACAAACTGGGTCAGATTGCAGATTCTACCCGACCTAAAAAGCCTCAGCATCTATCTAAAAATCTCTATGAACGGGAGCATATTAAAACGCGATATAAATTTAATCATAAATCAATAAATCGACTAATTATCTTACAGTGTGTAAGTCTCCTCGCCTTGCAATGTCAACTGATCTCGCTCCTGTTGCGTGTCTTCTCACCCGCGAGAGCGTGGAGTCTGAGGAGGAGGGGGCAGGGCAAACAATATTTTGAATTTGGACTGCAGTACCTATTTCAACCACTAGCTGCCATTCTTACATAGAGCACCTTTAATATTTATAATATGTTTATTAGCAAATTTGTTTTTGTAGTGGTATCAAAAGAAATGTTCATTCGTGTTGTTATAAACAAATAATTTGGTATTGAGAGAACTGGTTTTCAGTTCTGCACTAGTTTCAGTAGGTTTTTCCCAGTGTACTGCATTACTAATGAATCTGTGGTGTTAATAATGCTGTAATATTGTTAGGAAATCTATTTGGGAAATGTTTGTACTATTGGGACTTTTTATTGTGATCTACAGTAAATGTGGGGATTTTTGTTCAATATTTTTTTGTACAGTACATATACTGTAGCTATTCATTGGGAAAAAGTCCCGATTCTGGAATGTGATGATCGTAATAATAAAAAAATCCAGGTGACTTTCCCTCTAGAAACTTCATGATGATATTAATCACGCAAGACTCAAATGTCTTTTTAGCTAGTGCATGTTTCTGTCATCAAGTTTTCCACAGATTTGATTTCCTCTTCACTTCCCCAAACTGAGCACAGATCTAAATATGGATAGTCAGAATTCAGCCTGATAAAAGAGAAGTTCATCGTTCCAGCTGTGTGGATTGATGCAAACAGCCCTACTGGCATTATACATAACTTTCATGAACACAACACTTAGATGTTTGAGTAAGCTCTTTATTATGAAGTCCGTTCAAACAATGGCGTTCAGCTTTATATGACTGCTGTCATGAATAGCTCTAAGAAGTATTGTGTTTTTCTTCACTGACTTGTAAGTAAAACCGCCTATTGTTCCCCTTCTCTTGCTCATTGTGTCTTGAATAAAATGAATGAATGAAATTTGAGTGCAAAATCCACAAAAATCCACACTGAAGCTTATTGGTGTAACTGAATGCATTTAAAGCAATAATCCCCTGCAGTGATCTGAAACCAAATGAACAACTGGCAGAGGAACTGAGCTGTGTGCTTTGTGTGCAGACAAAAGTTCTTCATGTTGATATTTTTGAAGCTCATATTTAGTGCAGAGCTGTATTTAATGTGTGGACAGTTCAGCATAATTGTGTAGCCCAGGAAAAGAAGGTATATATAGTGAGGAAAGGGAAGTGAAAGAAATAGAAAAAAAGTGCATATTGCATTTAGCTTGAAATAAAATTAAATGAAAATGGAGAAACTGAGCTGGTTCTTAGGGTCTGGTACCAAAGTCTGAAGTTTTTCAAAGCCCCTTTTTCTTTGTGTGTCATTTTTAAAATATATGTACAGAGCGAGGTTATTCTTTTTTGCTATTTGATTCACACATGGCTGCAATTCACCACCAAGGTGTGTATCTTAAGAAAGAGTGTTCATGCTTTTGAACAACAATAATTCACAGTGAGCACATGGGTTAAGGTGGGCCTACACGGTGCGATTTTTGCTGTCGTACAAGCTTGCAGGTGATTTTTTTCAATCGTGTGGAAATCGTTGATGCTCGTATGGTCGCTCGTTTCGTGTGCGGAGAATTATGAGCCGAGCAGAGTACCTCACGAGCACTTCCCGACCTCCCGATAATTTTTGAACAAGTTCGGGAGCTATCGGTTCGTGCGCGGTTGAACGAGCCGATTTGTCTATCTATCTGAAGTTGACCAATCAGGAGCTGAGGAAAACAGCGCCACGGTGAATTTGGACCATTAAAAAGGAGGATAAACTCACTGAACTCTGGCAGGAACAGCGAGCGCTGTATGATGCGTCAACCAGTGTGTACCATGGTGAGCCACCATGAGATGTTACCTATAGCTAAAGCTATTGCTAGTTATAGTGTGTAACTAGGCTTTTTAATTCTCTCTCTCTCTCTGTCTCTCTCTCACACACAGACAGACACACACACGTGGAACTTCATGCGATTGCTTCAGAAATCGGCAGGTCGTAAAATCATGTCGTATATCACTGCGTCCGTACAATTTTCAGATAAACTCACTTGTGACTCGTGCGTGGATCTTCCGACAGTCAGAATTTGCACCGTGTACGCCTGCCTTCATGCAGCAAAAATTACCCCCCCAAAAAAAGAAAAACAGCCAAAAAGAATCTAATTAATCGGTAACAGTAAGGTAACAATAAGGTTCCATCTGTTAACATTAGTTAACGTTATTTCTTAACATGAACTAATACTTCTAAAGCATTTATTAATCTTACTTAATGTTAATTTCAGCATTTACTAATCCATTATTCAAATCAGAAGATGTATCTCTTCATAATATTTAATAGACCGGAGCTAACATGAACTAACAATGAACATATTTTTATTAACAAGGATTAATAAATACTGTAATAAATGTTAGTTGATGTTAGTTAATGCATTAACTAACGGAACCTTATTGTAAAGTGTTAACCAATTAAATAAATTTCCCCAAAATACTCTGCATTGCCAATGCAGTCATGATGCACACAGTAATAGCATACATAACATGATGAGTAATACTGGAGAGTAGGAGGTGATGAGCAGTGATTTATATCTGATTCATTACTCAAGTTTATTGTGGCTAATGTAAAGGATTTTAATAATCAGTGCTTCTTAAAGACTTATATATAATGTGCCCTCCAACTTTTTGGTCTTCATGCTTATATTCCTAATATTTATCTTTTAACAATTGGCATCCTTCAAATAGAGTGTGATTTTGTTGCAGCTGCCCCTGTTCTTTTAACCCTAATTGATGGAGTGTGTAGCTTTTTATTTCTTAAAAGTTGATTATGATTATTGGTGGTTGATTATGATTTCACTTGTTTAACTTCAGTTAGTGTGTAATGTTGCTGTTTGAGCATAAACAACATCTGCAAAGTTACGACGCTGAATGTTCAATGCAAAAGGAGATATTTTCTTTTACAGAAATCGCTTTTTAAGGACTACAACAAACGGCTGGTAGGGACTAAAACAAGCTTCTTCCCGGGTTGGTGACATCACTAACCCTAAAATTTACATAATCCCTGCCCCCGAGAATACGCAACAAAGGGGGCGAGGCCATGTCGGGCTGCTTTAGAGAAGAGGAAGAGTTGTTGTAGTAGAGTGTTGTTGCCATGTCGTCATTTTATGCCGGACTGCTTCACAAACGAGGGTCAATTCAACGCTGGATTTGCACAAAAGATTAACATGACGGCACATGCTAGTCGATGAGTTGAATCAACTCCACAGAAACTACATAAATGTATCCACTAACCATTCAGAAACGTCCAGTTTCATTCTAAAAGTTGTAACTTCTTCCGGAGTCTCTCCATCAGTGTCCGACTCCGGTTTGAACAATGTAAGGCTGAACACCGTTACTGACAATCCTCATTTTGGCTGCGTGAGATTCTCCAGCTTTGTTGTTGTTGAGCAACCGACATGTAAGCTGTTAAAGCTCCGCCCTCTTCTGGAAAGGGGACCGGGGACCAGCAGCTCATTTGCATTTAAAGGAACACACACAAAACCCAAATAGGGGCAAATTTGACAAGCTATAATAAATGATCTGTGGGGTATTTTGAGCTGTTACTTCACAGACACATTCTGGGGACACAAGAAACTTATATTACTTCTTGTAAAAGAGGCATTATAGGTCACCATGTAGGAAGACAAAATCCTGACCAAAAATTGAGGTACCTCTTGATGGGAAAAAAATGTTGTGATGTTATTTCCATCAAGAGGTTGCATCAATTTTTCGTCAAGATCTTATATTGACAAAGCACTCTGTAAAGTCTACTCCAGCACAGATTTTCAATTAAATTAGGGTCTGGACTCAGAGGTGCCAATTCATGTGTAAAAATGATTCTTCATGCTCCCTCCCAACCATTCTTTCACAATTTGAGCCCGATGAATCTTGACATTGTCATCCTGGAATATGGGCCTTAATACGTCTTCCTACACGGTTGTTTAAGAAATTAAAAGCTACACACTCCATCAATTAGGGTTAAAAGAACTGTTCCCAAACATATGACATGCTAGAAACATAATAATCACAGCAGTAATGATCCAGTCATAGATGCTTAAGCATTTGCCTGTTTAAATCCAAACAGTGACTTTTTTTGGCAGGGCAGTGTATATATCTTTAAAACAAAGAAACAGTCAATTCGCGTTGTAGCAGAAAGCACCCTGGTTGGGTCTCTCTCTCTCTCTCTCTCGCCCTCTCTGCGGGAAGTGGTTGAGGTTTGCTTAAGGCCTGTTTGTTTGATTAGTTCAGCTGTTTCGTCTCAGATATTTTCATCACTATTTATTCCTGTACTGTTTACACACTTGAGCTGTGTCGGCTGGGGACGCTGTTTAGGGGCCCCAAATACACATTTAAATGCAGGATTAGACATGTTAACATTATTCCCATACGGATAGATTAAAATTTATATTGTGGCCAAATACTAAAACCGTAACACAGAACACAACCTTATTATGGAGATGTATTTTGGGTCCATCTGACTTCTGTATATTTTTCCATTTTTAAAGTCAGCCATGACTGTTTTTGATGCATAGTGACACATGTCCCGCCAGCGGAGACAAGAACCAACTTGACATATGTTTATTATTGTTGATATAGTTCATAAACTGAGGGCCAGAATACAAAGGAGTGTTGTGCTGTTAGTTTTTTAAGCAATCAGACATTGTATTTGTGTCCAGTGAATGATAAAAACATGTAAAAATGGGGGGTTGAGCCCTTTTGACTTGCAACACTTCCAGCATCCTAACAACATGATAACAACCTCTCACACCTCAGCAACAATCACAACCGATAACACCACCCTATCGGCGTGCTAACGAGCACTTAGTAACTGCATAGCAACACTTACAGCCACCCAACAGACCCTAGAAACATGCTATCAACCACTTAGAACACCTTAGCAACTGCATAGCAACACTCAACAAAACCCTAGATCATACTTGACACACCATAGCAACTAGCAAAAGCAACAACTACTTTCAACTACTCTCAACACTCTAGAAACATTTGAACTTTAAACCATTTTTTACCATTTTAAACATCTTAGCAGCCTGCACAGCAACCGTTACAACCAGCTACAACAGTCTAACAGTGCTAACAACCACTTATTAACTGCATAGCAACACTTACAGCCACCCAACACACCAACAACCACTTAGAACGCAACACTCAAAGTCTCCAACAACACCCTAGCAACATGATAACAACTATTTGGAACACCTTACCAACTGCTTAGTAACACTCACAGCCTCTAACAACACCCTAGCAACATGATAACAACTATTTGGAACACCTTACCAACTGCTTAGTAACACTCACAGCCTCTAACAACACCCTAGCAACATGATAACAACTATTTGGAACACCTTACCAACTGCTTAGTAACACTCACAGCCTCTAACAACACCCTAACAACATGATAACAACTATTTGGAACACCTTACCAACTGCTTAGTAACACTCATACCCTCCAACAACACCCTAGCAAGATGATAACAACTATTTGGAACACCTTACCAACTGCTTAGTAACACTCACAGCCTCTAACAACACCCTAGCAACATGATAACAACTATTTGGAACACCTTACCAACTGCTTAGTAACACTCACAGCCTCTAACAACACCCTAGCAACATGATAACAACTATTTGGAACACCTTACCAACTGCTTAGTAACACTCACAGCCTCTAACAACACCCTAGCAACATGATAACAACTATTTGGAACACCTTACCAACTGCTTAGTAACACTCACAGCCTCTAACAACACCCTAGCAACATGATAACAACTATTTGGAACACCTTACCAACTGCTTAGTAACACTCACACCCTCCAACAACACCCTAGTAACATGACAACAACTATTTGGAACACCTAACCAACTGCTTAGTAACACTCACAGCCTCTAACAACACCCTAGCAACATGATAACAACTGCTTGGAACACCTTACCAACTGCCAAGTAACATTCACAGCCTACAACAACACCCTAGCAACATGATAACAACGTCTTGGAACACCTAACCAACTGCTTAGTGACACTTACAACCTCCAGCAACACCCTAGCAACATGATAACAACTGCTTGGAACATTTTAGCAACTGCATAGTAAAACATGCATTGCCCACAACACCCAAACAAAATTCTAATAGCAAATTAGAACAACTTAGCAACACTCACTCATTTATAAACCTACACTATCACAAGAGAATACGTCAATGTTTCTAAATATGCAAACTGTTGTTCATTGTGATTTCAAAATAAAAGTTTAAACCCTCGCTCTGAGTTTGTATGTATTGATGTCCACATTTTCTTGTTCAAGAAATTTGAATTAAATGTTGTTTGGCCAATATTAAACAAAGATTTGATCATGCTGCAAACTAAAGTGTAACAACAACAACCACCAGGCCTGTGGCGCCCTCTGCAGGCATTTGTTGTTATAATATGTAATGTACATACCTTGATTGTTTATATTATGTATATTACATTATTTATTTTAATTTAATAAAATCATATGATTACTTGCTTTTGATACTTTATCTGAATAATTTATTATTCCCTCATTGTTATTATACCTATGTATTTAAGTGATTTTTTTTGGTTACTGTTCACTTAGGTCTATTTTTATTACCACAAAAAAAATTGACAGATTACTTGATTACCAAAATAATCGTTAGTGACAGCCCTAAATCTAACCCAACCCTAAGCTAATCCAATCATAAATGTACCATATTTACATGTGAAGTAACTATTTAGTCCCTTTATTTGGCTCTCACAAAATGAGTTCACATGAACGCAAACACTGCTGATGTGGGGTTTCCCCTCACCCTCAGATGGAAATGAGAAACTCAGAGATGGCTTATTACACAGTTGTCTCAAATGCCGTCAAATATGTTGCTATAGCCACAGCTGGGAATTATTGCAGTTAAATGACAACAACATCACAGAAACTGTGCTTAAGTTCACGAGGATGTGAAGTCTTGTGTACTGCATACTGCTTCATTCAGATGAACTACATGTACCGCACTGCACTTTCACGGCCTTACTGCTAACTGTGTGTGTGTGTGTGTGTGCGTGTGTGATTAAGCCCTCAGGACCTTTAATGTTGCTCTGGACATCATCTGAGTCGTCAGGTAAGGTATGTCAGGGTAAGCGTGTCTCCTCTCAAAGGTATTAAATGAGACTTGTTTTTGCCCTGTAGTGTGTAGGACTGTTCCTTTGATATTCAGATTCTAATGAAAAACGTTTCTATGTACCATGTCCACCCAAACACTCATTTATTCGGCCCTCAGAGGACTCCTCTCATACTTTGTTTACACAACTTAATAGCCTCCATTTTGTTTGGTTTGCTTCAACACTCAAATAGCAAAGTGTGTCTCCCTGGCCTCATTGTGCTCTGTCAGCCTGCTGAATAAAAACTTTTTTTTTTTTTTTTTTTTAATATAAAAGTTTTGTTGTCATGCTCTGTGAATGTTTTGCCGTTAATTTGATGGCGCAGTTCAGAGGCTTCTCAAGTGTGAGTTGTGTGGTAAATTTGGACATGAGGAAGTGGTGTGTTGTTATGCGGGTGCCAAGGTCTTTCTCTCTGTGTATCTTTGTGTATTGTTGTCTATAAACTAATCTGGTTTGATGGTCTTAGTTTTTTTTTAACTAGCTGCTCTCCTAGCTTGGTTTTCAAATTGGTTTAGCCATCTCTCAGCCTGACTTTTATATTGCAGAAATATTGAATTGAAAATAGTTTTTTACATTCTCATTTTAAAAAAATTGCCAGGGCGTTACTATGCAGTATATAAGGAGTTTTTTTTTTTTTTTTTTTTTTTTGTAGTTTTAGCCTGTTGTTAAGGGTGTTGCTAGGTGGTTGCTCACTGGCCCAAGTCAAAAGAACACTCCAAGTCTTTATATTGTGGTCCCTTGATAGGGCTTAATATATACACTACCATTCAAAGGTTTAGGGTCAGTAAGTTCTTTTATTCAACAAGTATGCATGAAATTTATCAAAAGTGACTGTTATGGCATTTATAATATTACAAAAGATCTATTTCAAATAAATGCTGCTCTTTTGAACTTTCTATTCACCAAAGAAATGTCATGGTTTCTACTAAATATATTATCCAGCACTACTGTTTTCAACATTGATAATAATAATGTCTCTTGAGCAGCAAATCATCATATTAGAATGATTTCTGAAGGATCATGTGACACTGAAGACTGGAGTAATGATGCTGAAAATTCAGCTTTAACCACAGGAATAAATTACATTTTAAAATATATGAAAATATAAAACTGCTCTTTTAAATTGTAATATTATTTAACAATATTACTGTTCTCCCTGTTTTGTTTGGGAAAATGATGTATGAAAATATGTAAGAGAACAGTTTTATTATTATATAGTATTACATTATGATGAAATATCTTACATAAGTGTATGTGTGAGACTGTGTGTGTTTAGAGAGAGAGAGTTTGGCTCTGTGCTTTAGTTTAAAGGCAGTGCAGTTTGTCAGACACACTGTAACTTGCATAAGAAGGGCTTTTATAAATCACAATGTTGTGTGCTATTAAAGTCCAGCCATCTATCTTTCTTTTGCTGTACTGTAGCCTTATCCTCGGGTAAACATGGACACTGTCCTTCCTACCACTGTGTGTGTGTGTGTGTGTGTGTGTGTGAGATCTGGAGTGGAGCAGGGCATTACATAACAGTATGGTGGAAAACAGGCGGAGACAAACTGGGTGTGCTGGGAGGGGGTGGGGACGTCTATAATTAGAGAACTACACAGAGAGAGAAAGAAAGATGAAAATATAGTGTAAAAGAGAGATAGCAGCATGCTTTGTTGCTGATATACATCACACAGGAGCCAACAACATGTGGAACAGCTGAAAGACAGAAATGAAAAAAGAATGAGGAAAAAGAACGAGTTCTTCAACTGGAAGGAGAAAAATTCCCCCCATACTTTTATAGTATTTTTTTTTTTTTTTTTTAACTACTATGGTAGTCAATGGGGATCTGCTTGGTTACAATAATTCTTCCAAATATCTTCCTTTGTGTTCAGCAGAACAAAGAAATTCATACAGGTTTGGAACAACTTGAGGGCAAATAAATGATGACAGAATTTTCATTTTTGGGTGAACTTTCCCTTGAACACACATCACACCACAGCAAAATCTGATTAAATAATCTGTAAAACCATCAAAATAAACGGGACTTTACCTAGGATTGTCGGAAGGTTAGAATTGGGTCCAAAATCATCCTGATTATCTATAGTGTGTATGGGTGTCTTAAGTTACACAAAAAAGAGATAAAACAATTGATGTAGATGAAAATGACAAATGTATAATACATACAGTATCAGGTTTACCCATACGTCCTGAAACATCTTATTGTGTTTAAGTGGATCTTAATGGATCATAACACACTGCTGGATCTCATCCGTGACTGTCCGTCCATCAGCACTGAGCGAGAGGGTATGGGGGGAGGTGTCTCTCTCGGGCGAAAGTGAGGGATGGAGTAAAAATGAGGGGTTGAGTGGGAGAGAAGGGTCACAAGGGGAGGGAGACAAATGAAAACACATGTCAGAGAAGGATCATGTATAAAACACTCACTGCTCACGTGGAACTGCAAACGTTTCAGATGTTAACATGTGCTTAAGAAATGAATAAAAGAAAACATTGGCCAGCTAGAGGGAGGAATGTTGTTCGCTTTCTAACTCTGCCAAGGTCGTACACGGTGGACTTTAGAGCAAACATGCTTCCCACACACTATATTCAAAGGCCTTCCCTGGTTGACACAACAAGGACGGTTGGCCGACATGTATATATATATTAAAAAAAAAAAAAAAAAAAAAGCACAAATAAACAGATCATTCAGATGTACCCTGGCACACTACTTTAATAACTAGCCCAGATGGCTAGTCCTGTCATGCATGCTGTTGCTTTCTCATGCTTAGTTTGATCTGAGGTCAGCCCGTGGGACGGCAGTTTTGACTTTTATGTACTCTTCTCACAGCAGTTTTGAAGTATTTCTGATTACCAACAGTGGACGTGCGTTCCTGGAGCAACATGTATCAAAGGAATATTATGGGTTATTATGGACCACATCTATGGCAGTAATGGCAATGCATCCCTCATTTTGTTAAAACATTTCCACGCCACACATAAATGGTCAAAACGTGTATCTAATTGTTTTACTAGTTTAAAAAAAAATTCTTAAGATGTGAGTGGTGCCCATTCACAAACTCGTCGCCATTATGCTAGGGTGTAATAGGTTGTTGTCGGACTGTTACTATGCAGTTGTTAAGGTGTTCTGAGTGGTTGTTAGTGTGTAGCTATGTATTTGTTAGTGTGTGTGGGTTCTTGGGTGTTGCTAGATGATTTCTTACTGGCCTATGTAAAAAAAAAAGCTCAATTATAAAAAGGATAGTTCCGGCCCTTGATTTTGATTGGTCGAGCTGCGTTCGAAGTCGTAGTAAAACTCCTGAAAACATACAGCTGGCCGCATTACATAAGTATCACTGTGCCACTGAGTGTGTATGTTGCTGTTTCTGTCTTAGCAACCACTCTTAGCAACGTAAACATATGTTTGTTCTCAATTGATTTTGTTCATTAAAGCTTACTGCATTATGTAGAAGAGTATTGTGAGAGAGATATTGAGTGACTGAGTGTATTACCTGCATTCAGATTAGCATTTTCCTTCAGGTCAGTCCTATATTCATAATAAAAATCCGTTTGAATGTCCACTGCAATCTTGTCCTTTTAACATTTACTGGGTTTTCCCATGACTGACAGCGCTAGTCAAAGTATTTGTCACTTGCGTCCTGTTCCGTGTTCACAACAAGTTTTAATATAAAAGTTTTTGCGACTGAGTGACTCGCTCATGAAAACAATCTTTGCCGCCATCTAATGGCGTAATAAATGTAACTTCTGTTGCTGTTCACATTTAGGGACTATTTTTTCCAGCAGAAGGAATGCTTTTAATGATTTTACTTCATGAAAGTTGCATTGATACATATTTTTTGGCTTTAAAATTTGTATTGTGTGGTAACCATTTTATAAAAGTAACTGTAAACCACTGCTTCATGGGGCTTATTGCTTTAATCTAGGTGATAATCTGAACTCTTGAGCCCCTATGGGATTTTCATCCGGCAGGCAAAAATTGTATGTCAGAATTCCCTTAGAATAACAGCACACCTGTCCTCAATTTGAGATATGATCAGTGTTTGGTAAGTTACTTCAAAAAAGTAATTAATTACTAATTACTAATTACATCATCAATGTTGTATTTAAAATACTTTTCTAATTACTCTGTCTGAAAAGTAATTTAATTACTCAATAAGTAACTTACTAATTACTTCTTAAAATCCCTATAAACCTTGACCGGATAGACAATAGAAAGGAAACTCTTTTATTAATTTAGTCAGACATGGAATAGTTTATCATTTTATAGTTTTATAAAACATTTTAACTTTATTAAAACATATACTATAATACTTTTATTTATTTATAATACTTGCATTTTTTTTAGTAACAAATTGGGATGTCACTATACCAAAAATCTAGTACTCGGTACCGATACCACCAAAAATGCACAATACTCGATACCAAAGTCGATACCACGGTAAGATATATAAAAATACAAATGCTATATATATATATATATTTTTTTTTTTTTTTTTCAGGTAGGTCTAATAGTAGTAAGTAAAAATACCACAGAAATTGAATAATCAAATATAAAATGCATAGTCATAACTATAAATTAAATATAGATTAATTAAAGCTTATTGAAGCTTTTCTTTTGTTGTTTGATTATCATTTATAATACAGTAGCATGTTTTAAAGACCTGATGGACGGAGACAATACTGTTACACATACTGTTCACATTCACATAACCAACGCGAATATACGCCAAGACGGGCATTTTGACATAACTGTGTGTGTATTTGAACGATTCTGTGTAATAAACCGCAAAAATTTGACACTCGTGAGAGGCGGCTATGTGTGTGCGCTTTAGTCGAGAGCGCGCTGACTGAAGACCGTCTCTCAGAGAGCGCGCATAGTTTTCTCCCTAGGACATATATAGCTTACATAATGTTTACCGTAATGTTCTTGCCTACCTGTATCAAAAAACTAAAGTAATTGGATAATTTCCATTCTGCAAAACTCGCCACTCGCTTCTGCCGACATCTTCAGACAGTTGCGAACTCACGCGCAACTGCACTACAGCTAACGATTTTAAAGAGGCAGCGTTCACCTTTACCCATAGACGACAAATTTAGATTTTAAATTCAATATTGATTTAAACAGAACTGTTGAACTTATTTACAGTATGTAACACAAGTACATTATAAGTAACTGTAATTAAATTACCCTTAAAATGAACAGTAATCCCTTACTTTACTTTTTCAGTGGATAAGTAACTTAATTACAGTAACGCGTTACACCCAACACTGGATGTGATTCATGTCCATTGAATAAATGATCTGCTAGACTGTTTAATAATCATAAACAGTAATAATAAGTTTAATAATAATAAAAAAAGTTTAATAATCAGGTTTTTTTTTTTTTTTTTGAGGATTTACAGCTCAAACGACACACTTTTTGACTGACAGATTTATCAGAAGTCAGCATTAAATGGAAATTCGAAAATCCGTTTTCTAGATGCATGTTATTACCTAGTTCTGGCATGAAACTCTAGATGGCACAGGCTGATAGGTCTAACGCATTTGATAGCGATCATTTCATTATCTACATAGCACAGCCGATTGGTTGTTGTTGCATCAGAGGCCAATGAGCTGCGGCATTCAAACAAATACCGGTAGTGTTGCTGTTAGCAGTCTGTAGCGCGCTTTTAGAAACCCTCCACCTTCCCCAGCTCCACCTGTAAAGATCTGCTAAGGGGGTTAATTCATGTATGTTATATGTGCAGCAGCGGCATGCTCACAGCAATGTCTATGAATGTATTGGCAGTAGAAAGTCACGGTACTTGCTCTGCAGCAGCCTAGCAGATCTATTCCACCAAGACCAAATACATTAACATTGCCATATCCATTACCATGCCAGTCTCTATTGCCATAACAATCTCCCGAGAGTTTTAATGACAGAATTGATCTCATTGTGAATGCTTCATCCATACATATTTTTTACGTTTTTTTACATCCGTTTTATTTTTTACATATTTTTGACCTCGTAATTCTTAATCAAAATGTTAGGTAACAATTTATTTTGATGGTCAACTTTAGACAAGTAACTTTGCAAGTACATGTCAACTTATTCTATTTTTTACCCTAACCTAACAGTCTACTAATACTCTAATAAGAGTTAGTTGACATGTAGTTGCAGAGTTACTTATAGTTAGTAGAGTGTCTAAGTGGACTAACTAAATAAAGTGTTACCAAATGTCATAACAGGAACTTCTCTTTGGTGACGTATGCCAGACTTCTCCAATCATTTTGTCTGCATAAACTCCGCCCCTTTTTACAAACGACTGCAGTCTTGTGAGTTTAGTTTGTATTTGCAGGGGACAAGTCAAAATTATCTTTAAGTAAATTGTGTCATAGAAGTGTCCTGAATCAACAGTGTGAAAAAAAACTGCATGTTTGTGTCACACAACATGAGTGTCATCCAACAAACCACAGGAAGGATGATACGTGTGTGTGTGTGTGTGTGTGTGTGTGTGCTACTAACTTTAGCACACTGCTCACAATGTTCAGTGCTCATTGTGTGCTTTTCTGCAGGCCAGATAGCTTTCCTCTGTCTGGATCTCTGCCAATCGGCATGACATATCTGCTTCCTGAAAAAGACTCAACGAAACAGAGACAAAACCAAACAAATGCACGAGGCAGCGCAATAAAAGTATGATCTACAGTAGAGCGCCAAATGTCTGACCACTAGTGAAAATGCTCAGATTTAGCTTTTTTTATTTTTATTTTACTGAATAATAATAATTATGATAATAAAGAATAAGAATTTAAGTAAGAAGATAAATTGAAAAATGAATATGAATGTTATTATGTCTTAATATTTGGTTCATCTCTCTTTAATAACAGCAGCACTCTGATCATGATCATGTTCTCCAGCATGATTTGAGATGATCCAAAGCATCTTGAGCTTGAACATCTGACTGACTGTACAAAGAGTCACATGATCAGTGTTTTTACTTACTTGATTAGTGACCTAGAAATCCTGCAGAATCTACTGTTGGTTCATTTTATATAAAAATTCATAATTTTCCATAGTTTCAAAAGTTTTTTTTATTAGGAGTGCAAAACATACAACATACGGTGAACACAAAACACAAAAACAACAATAAAACAGCAATGAAAAATAAGCAGAAATGACAAACGGGTAATAGTAGAAGTATTTAAGTAGTAATATAATGATAATAATAATAATAATATTTTGTGATGACGGCAACAGTAATATCAATAATAATAATGATGATAACATTAATAACAACAATAATAATAACAATAGCGATACTAATACTAAAGATGGTGATGATAATATTTTGTGATGTCGGCAACAGTAATATCAGTAATAATAATAATAATAACAACAGTAATAATAATAACAATAGTAATACTAAAGATGGTGATGATAATATTTTGTGATGTCGGCAACAGTAATATCAGTAATAATAATAATAACAACAGTAATAATAATAACAATAGTAATACTAAAGATGGTGATGATGATAATATTTTGTGTTGGCAGCAATAGTAATATCAATAATAATAATAGTAATAACAATAATAATACTAACGATAGTAATGCTAAAGATGGTGATGATGATAATAATTTGTGTTGACAGCAATAGTAATATCAATATTAATAATGATGATAACATTAATAACAACAATAATAATAACAATAGCGATACTAATACTAAAGATGGTGATGATAATATTTTGTGATGTCGGCAACAGTAATATCAGTAATAATAATAATAATAACAACAGTAATAATAATAACAACAATAGTAATACTAAAGATGGTGATGATGATAATATTTTGTGTTGGCAGCAATAGTAATATCAATAATAATAATAGTAATAACAATAATAATACTAACGATAGTAATGCTAAAGATGGTGATGATGATAATAATTTGTGTTGACAGCAATAGTAATATCAATAATAATAATGATGATAACATTAATAACAACAATAATAATAACAATAGCGATACTAATACTAAAGATGGTGATGATATTTTGTGATGTCGGCAACAGTAATATCAGTAATAATAATAATAACAACAGTAATAATAATAACAACAATAGTAATACTAAAGATGGTGATGATGATAATATTTTGTGTTGGCAGCAATAGTAATATCAATAATAATAATAGTAATAACAATAATAATACTAACGATAGTAATGCTAAAGATGGTGATGATGATAATAATTTGTGTTGACAGCAATAGTAATATCAATAATAATAATGATGATAACATTAATAACAACAATAATAATAACAATAGTGATACTAATACTAAAGATGGTGATGATAATATTTTGTGATGTCGGCAACAGTAATATCAGTAATAATAATAATAATAATAACAACAATAGTAATACTAAAGATGGTGATGATGATAATTTGTGTTGACAGCAATAGTAATATCAATAATAATATAATAGCATTAATGACAATAATAATAATAGTAATATTAAGGATGGTGATGATGATAATATTTTGTGGTGAAGGCAACAGTAATATCAATAATAATAATAATGATGATGATAAAATAACAATAGTAATAATAAAAACATGACACATACCACACCTATCCTAGCTTCTGTGTCAGTGTGCATGTTTGTTTATTTATTTTATTTTATTTTATTTATTTATTTACTTATTTTTCCCTCATTCACAGTACGATTACTATTTGTATATATATATATATATATATATATATATATATATATATATATATATATATATATGTATGCCTAAGCTGAGGTGGTGCATTAAAAGAAGGGTGTGGTATATGTTGGGTGTAGATTTGATTTAGTTATATTTATATATTTTAAATATATATATATATCAAATTATTTAAATTATTAAAGATATTTATTAAACCGTTACCGTCCTTATACAAAGCAAAATATCATCCCATCAACATCATCTTATTACTGCTCAATGTTTCTATGATATTGATAATATTATTAATAACAATAATGTCAAAAATAATAATGAAAATACTCATAATATTACTAAAACCTTGTTTGTTTGTTTGTTTTAATTAATACTTTTTTACTCAAAAGTGACATTCATAATGTTTCAGAAGATTTCTATTTCAAATAAATGTTCTTTTTTAGCTTTCTATTCATCAAAGAATCCTGGGGAAAAAAATGTTTCACAGTTTCCATAAAAATATTAAGCAGCATTTTCAACATTGATAATAATAATAAATGTTTTTTGAGCATCAGATCAGCATATTAGAATGATTTCTGAAGGATCATGTGACACTGAAGACTGGAGTAATGATGCTGAAATTTACCATCACAGGAATAAATTACATTTTAAAATACATTCACATAGAAAACACATATTTAATTTGTAATAATATTACAGTTTTTACTGTATTTTTGATCAAATAAATGCAGCCTTGGTGAGCAGAAGATAATTTAAAAAACATTACAAAATCCTACCGGCCCCAAACTTTTGGACATTAGATTTTCAGTCACAGAGAATTCTTTTTTTATTTATTTCCCATAGTATGTGTTTTAAATAAACCTCCACAGCCAAAGGATAAGGATCAGCTATGTGTGTGTGTGTGTGTGTGTGTGTGTGTGTAATAAGGTAAATAAGGTAAGCACTGTCACCCCGTATGACACACACACACACACATACATACACACACACACACACACACACACACACACACATACATACACACACACACACACACACACACGGATTGGTTATAAATAGTGAGGTGACCCACATCCACACAGTCCTGTAAACAGACGCTCAAGAGAGAGTATGACAGTCCTCCTTGCAGATAAATATTATCTGTTTACTGTCTGACCACAAACACAGAAGACTTATTCACTACATATTCCTCATATTTCTTTCCTTTAATTGTTTTGCCCTTCTTTCCCGCTGTAGAGCCCCTGCAGCAGCGCAGGTTTAAAATGGCTTTTCAGAGAAAAATAAATAAAACTAAATAGAGAACAGTTATTTTGAATTGTAATATATATATATTACAATTATATGTGTATATGTATTATAGAAATATAGAAAAATAAAGAATGATGTTTATTTATTTAGGAGAGGTATGGCTCTTTTGACTTGGTCCAGTATACAACCACACAGCAACAAGCGATTACTGAAATTAGTGCAAAAAGTCCAAAAACTGCAATTAGTCCAATTTATTGTAATGTAACTGAAATGATTGTTTTCATGATGAGGCAGAGATCCAGTGTGGGTCTCTCTGCCTCTCTCTCTCTCTCTCTCTCTTAGTGAGGTGCTGGCTTTACTCCAGCCAATAGCGGCTGTTCGTCAGTAATGGAGCTGCTCTCTAGAGTGCTATCAGGCAGGGCCGGTTCTGTTTATTTCAGCTTCTATCAGTGAACATGTGCAGCCAGGCCCTGGTTAGAGGGGAGGAGAAAACACACACACACAGAGCAGGCCAGCAGGGCGGAGACTAAAGCTTGTAGAGGCGTGGGAGTTATAGCTGTGCTTCTCACTGCCTGCTCCATCCTGCACACACACGCACACACACACACACAGACTTTACACATTTACAGACATATTAAAACATAACACAAAATATATATCTATACCTGTAGTAGACTCAAAATGATCTGTATAACCACATAAACTTTTCAGTTTCCCATGAACTTCATCCAAAACACATGGGGTCATTGATAAGTCTGACTATTAAGAGTTGGGTTGCAGACTCTCACATGCCATAAATGACTGTACTACTTACTTTGGTAAGTTTTTCATATGGCAAAATAGAACATAAAATATCAACTATATCTGATTATTTTTTTATATAGGCCTACACTTAGATAAAACGTTCAATGGGGTTCTATATAGAACCATAGAGTTCTTTATTAAACTTTAAAGAATGCTTTTAAAGAGAAGAAGAAATGTCTTAAACTGCATAATACTTTCATGTTCAAGGGGGTTTATATTTTTCTAATGATAAACTATGTTTATGAGATGTTTAATTCATAAAATGTAATTCAAATTAAAATTAGTTAATTTTTAGTTTACTAAATCTATAAAATGAACTCCTAAAAGGTTCTACATATAAAGCACCTGAGAGAATCCTTTAAGGGTATTGTATAGAACCTTGTCTTCTAAGAGTGAATACAGCAGTTATAACTTTTCGAATAGCCAGTTTGATGCCCAGTATTGAATTTTGCATAATGTCTCATAGGAATATTTATTTATTTATTTTTGGTTTGTAAAATTCTGTCATCACTTACTCGCTTGAGCAAAGGTGAATTTTGGGAAGAATATCCTGTTCGCTCACAAATGAAAATGGATAAAGACTGATGATGTTAAGCTTCAAAACAGACAAAACAGCACAGTAGAAGTGGACTGTAAATTTTAGACTCTTGTCTAAATGTTTAGTCTCTTAATCATATGTCTTCAAAAGGCTTGAAATATACTGTGTGAGTTGTATGAACCACTATTATGATACTTTTTTGATGCTTTTGCTTCCTTTTTGAAACCTAAAAGCTTTAGGGCCCTATCATACACCCAGCGCAATGCGGCTCGATGCAGTTATCATTTTCACATCTTGCACCACGTTGTTTAAATAGCAAATGCATTTGCACCTATTTGTGCGCCCATGGGCGTGCTGGTCTGAAAACGAGGTGTGTTCAGGTGCATTGTTGCCGTGTTGCTATTTTGAGGCAACTAAAATAGACTGCGCCATTGACCAACTGAATCCTGGTCTAAAGTCAGTGGCACAATATTTTTTTGTTATTTAAAGAGCGCGTTAGTGACATGCGCTTATAGGCGGGTGCACAACGCGCGTACACTCTGCTTATTATACACACACACACAGGGACGCGCAGCAGCTTTGGTGGAATCCAGCTTGTCCCATAGATGGTCTACTTGCGCTTTAACCTCGCGCACAAGCAGATCCGTTTCCTCACTAGAGAAGCGTTCGGTTTTCCGCAAATTCCGCCATGTAAATAGTGAATCCGCCATGGCGCGAGCGCAACTGGCTTTTAAAGGGAATGGGAGATGAGACTCTGATTGGTTTATTGCACGTTATACCCAAAACACACCAATTGCTTTGGAATGACATGAGGTTGAGTAAAAGATATTTCAAACTTAAAAAAAACTTCAGTTGTGTTTACAGGCAGCCTTTCAGTCTCAACAGAATCTGTTTCCAACAAGCCACCACAAAACTTTCATCACAGCATCGTAACAATAGCACATAGCTGTAACACAACACAAACCACAGCTGCTTTTTCACGTTTTAACTTTTTCACAGCTAATATAACCTAGCTGGCCAGTGATAACCACCAGGCCAGTGATTGAATCACTAGCCCCTTTCACACGCAGTCTGTGCTGGTAAATTACTAGTAAATAACCTGTAAATTACCGTTAAGAGATAATGTGTGAACGGGACCTTTTCAAAAATTCCAGTACAGCACTTCTGCCAATTTCCCGGTATGAGAAGTTGTAACATTACCAGTAAATTACCGGTAAAGATGCTGTCTGTGAACAAAGAACAGATTTGCCAGTATGAGCACATATGAGGTCAGAACACACTGGCGTAAGTAGTCTGCTTTGGGCCATAAAGCCGCTGCTTTTACGGTATGTTTACACTTGTAGATCGGTAGATGTAGATCTTCTTTAGGTCCTGGCCAAAAATGAAATTGATACATTTAGTCCTGGTTCACTTAGCGTTGACCCTAAAGATACCAAAAAAAAACAAGCTTTTATGACGCCAATTTTGTTTCGGAACTTATCGAACACTTTCAAAGCAATGCTGTGCTGGGCTAAATGCGCTCATTGTATGTGTTTACATATAATGGTATTTTTACGAGCTGAGAAGAGCTTATAAAACGTGTAAAGGAGTCAAAACAGCGGCAGGAATTCCGTTTTAAACACAAACAAAGATCTGCTGCAAGGAGACGCAGTTGTGATGCCTGTACCGAACTATAATGGGCAACATTACGACTATGACAAGAAGAACCAGGTATGGTTGAGAATTCTGTCCATTTTAGGCTCAAAAGGGGACTGAGACCCACCTTTTCAGGGGTCTTGGTCCACTTGTTTGGTTTGCGCCAAATTTCAGAATGTTTCAAGTTTGAATGGCGTTCACACCTATTCAAATGAACAGAGCAATCGCACCAGAGTTCATTTTAATCCAACCAAACCTGCCAAGTGTGAACACAGCCTTAATTGTTCTTCACTATAAACCTGCTAGATGGACATCTGACCGCTGCGCCACGTCTTGTCTTCTGTTCCATTCATCAGCACTGTTGCTCTACAGTTGCTTTTTCATACTATAGCCTATAACTGCTGTTTAAGAGCAAAACTGTATTCTGTGTGATCATTTATTTTTGAAGAAAAAAGTTGTCAATTTGGACAGAAAAGCCCCTTTCACACAGAGCGTTGTTCCCAAAAAATTGCCATAAAATTGCCAGAGTGCCTTATGTGTGAACGCAAACATCCCCGGGATGGGGATCTAGTAACATTGCTGGAATCAGTCCCAGAACGCCCTGTGTGAACAGAAGCCAGGACCAGTGCCGTAAGGGGTGTGTCATAGTGATGACGCTGAAGCTCAGAATTGTTTACCAGCTTAGTGGAATGTTATGCGATGTGCTAGTTTATGATCAAATCAGAAAAAAAAGCGCACAAGCGTGGTTTGGCGAGAGAGAGAAATGGCAGATCATAAGCAAACTGCAGATCATAAGCAAACTGTGGAGATATTACACGTCACATCCTGGTGTCCAGTGTTGGAGTAACTTGAGTTGCATAATCAGATTACTTTTTTCAAGTAACTAGTAAAGTAATTAATTTTTCAATTTACAACAAAAAATCTGAGTTAATTTTTCAAATAAGTAACGCAAGTAGTTCTCTAAATGTGAACATGCATTTACTCGTCTTACTTGCACAAAAACATTCAGTATTCCTCAAAATGAATAAAAACAGAGAAATGCAATCTCAGAATTTTACACAAACCTGTAATAATTAACTATATTAAATTACACTAATATACTTTTTGTATTTAATCTCACTTTATTAACCAATGTCTTTACTGCCGACCTTAAATGATCTAATTCAACCATACTAACGAGCAAAAATGACTAGATTATATTTAGAAATAAGAGTGTTGAACTTCCTTCTCCTGTATCCTATTCTTCTTTAATCCAGAATAGCAGCACAGCTGAAAGGTTTGTTTGAGCTGCGCCCTCTACTGTACAGGCGTAAATATGCATTTCCTTCAGCCTGAGGCTTATTCATTTCACTTTTAGTATGAAGGGGCCTTTACATTTGCCTTTACATTTTGTTGTTGATAAAAAACAAACGAGCAAGCCCAGTCCAGGTGAGAAAAAGTAACGCAAAAGTAATGTAACACATTACTTTTCATAAAAAGTAACTAAGTAACGCAATTAGTTACTTTTTTAGGGAGTAACGTAATATTGTAATGTATTACTTTAAAAAGTAACTTTCCCCAACACTGCTGATGTTACATGTCTTTACAGGATCTTTACGGGATGTGTGTGAACGCACGCATCAGATTCCGGAAAATCACTGGCAGTGTGAATGAACCAAAATCAAACGATCCCAAGATCTGTGTATTTTCCGGAATCTCTGTGTGAAAGGGGCTATAGTAAAACTAAAGTGCTTCTTATCCAGGTGGAGTTTACTGGTATTTTGGTACTGATGTATGAATGGTAAATCTAAAAAGACAGAACGCTGTTGCTTGTGTGAACGACACATTTGTGTATTTACTGGAAAAGTCAATCTGATAATTTTATGGTAATTTACCGGGGTTGATGTGTGAAAGAAGCTACTGTCAATGTCCGTGAACACACATTTACAGCGTCCGCTTTGCAAATGAGCAATATGATGCAACCAAACTAGATCAATCCCATTATAATCAACAAGTGTAGACTGCTTCAAAGAGAGTAGTCTAGTATTGTGTCGTTCTGCTCACTTAAAATCTAGACACAGTGTTACACAGGCCTGCAAACACTGAGTAATTAGAGCATGTGGCTTTATTCATAACAGCTATATACATTTGACTGTATCACTGCAATCTAGATTCCAGTAAGTCTGATTTATCCCACAGTCACACACACATTCACAGATTTATTAAGTCCCTCTCTGCGTGTGTGTGAATATGGTAACGTATGAATCATACAGCTGAATGTGATAAAGAGCTTTTTCGGGAAAAGCGTGGAGAAGCGGGAAGACAGGAAAGCAGGCAGTGTGTGAGTGTGAGAGAAACAGAGTGGGAGGGAAACATTCAGAGAAAACAGTGTTGCTGCTTGAGTCTGTGATATACTCCCGCTCACTCTCTTTACCAAAGCATTTTGACTCTGTGGATTTATTTTTCAGGAGCTAAAATGACTAAATAGCATCTAAATATATAAATTATATGTTACATACATATTTTGTTAAGCAATGATGCATTCATCAAAAATTGATCAAATTGGACAAAAGTGACAGTAAATACATTTATAATGTTTTATAAAGAATTCTATTGCAAATAAATGAATGAATGTTTTTTTTTTTTTCAGCTTTAAATAACGACAATAAAAGTCTAATTCCTGTGTAGATATATTGGTCAATTTTAAGCACTGTTTAAGCACAACATTCTCCCAAAAGTGGGAGAAATCTTATGAAAAATTCCTTTAGCGTAATCTAGAGACATTCTCATTTGTAGTAACTATTCATGAATAGAGTAAATAATGTTATTTAATGATATATATGTATTGTATTGCATGTATAAAGCAAATATGTAATGTAGTAATTATAATTAATTCAATTTAAAAATATAGTCTATCTAGTCTAATTTAGATTAATTTAGATAATTTAGCAAGTAAATGTGTGTGTGTGATGCATTTATTCAGTGTGAATATATAGGTGTGTTTGCAGTTCTGTTTCCCACAGTCTTGATCAAAACACTCACTGAAGGTGGATTATGCTCATCTCCTAGGCTATGAATTTTGGTATTACATAAGAATATATATGTAGCAAATTATATTGAAAGCAACACACACACACACTCACTCATTCACTCTCTCTTTCTCTCTCTCTCACACACACACACATACACAAAGAATAATAAAAACAGCATGCTGCCCTCATCTATAATATGTATAATTTCCTTCGCCTCTAAAAGCAGACAGTTTCTCTTCTCCTCTTTTCCAAAACCGTGCGGTTTTCTCTTTGCATAAATCTGTCTTTGTCATTTCTCTCTCTTCTCTTTAAAAATGAGGCAAAATCTTCATATTTTATTTATGTTCCTTATTCTGTCTGCTTCTAATCCTCTGCTTGCTTTTTTTTGTAGCGATAGAAAGATTTTTGGAAGTTGACCCAGATAAAGGAAAAAAGTTTGACAGCCCTGCCAAGTCTCTGGGCTTGGCTTTCAGAGCGACTCCAAACCAGTTTGCTCTGGTTGGGTTGCCAAAGCAGGCGGGGGGGTAGAGGCCCGGAATATGAGGGAATACGAGGGAGTGTGAGTGGGATTTTTTTGATTATATAACACAGAGACACAGCTTAGCATTGTGTCGGTTTCTGTTCTTAGATCAGTGCTGCTGTGTTCAGGGTGGAGCGGATCGGACGGAGGGAAGAATCTCATTACCAGAACGGCTCTATAACCCATGATTCTATAGCATGGCTAAAAAATTACGTAATTACAAATGTTGAAATAGGTAGTTGACTTTTAGGGAGTAGGTCACCCAAAAAAATTTCGTTCATTGACTCTCATGCTGTTTTTTCTCCTTTTTTGTTTTTTAAAGATTTTTTTTTTGGCAATTTTTGCCTTTTATTGTGATAGTATAGTATAGAGTGGAAAGGAAGGGAGGTGGGAGAGAGAGAGGGGGACGGGATCGGGAAAGGTCCGCGAGCCGGGATTCGAACTCGGGTTGTCCGAAGCACAACGGTGCCACATGTCGGCGCGCTGCCCACGAGGCTATTGTGCCGACATGATGTTTTTTTCTGAGGGACAAAAAAAGATGTTTAGCAGAATGTCCAGGCTGCACTCTTCCATACAATGAAAACTTTAAAATAATAAAAAAAAAAAAATTGGGCCATGTGACTTTTGCATTAGTTGTTTAGTACAGTTGTTTTGCATTATATTAGTTTTATTAGTTTACGTACTTCAACCTAATTGTATTTATTAGCTGCCAAGGCAATGTTTCAAATTTTCATTTAAGTTTTTTAAGTTTTAGTTTTTCATCTAATATTTGAATTTTTATTTCAATTAACAAAAAACTTTAACAGCTTTTTTTTCTTTTTCACGAGAGAGCAGAATTCAGTGATCTTGCGCTTTAGAGATTGACAGCCTTTGGGTCGGTTCACACAGAACGGATTGTTGCTGTTAAAAACCTGAGACACAGGTCAATGGAACGGAAAAAAGCGCAAGGTCTAGAGACGCAATTTTAAAAATTATTTTAAAATTTTTGAACTTGCAAGGCACATTTTTAGAATGCTGAGTCATCCGCGAGACACTGCAAAAGACGCAAGCGTAACAGTTAAAGACGTCCGTCTAGCGCGTTTACATTGAAAAACAAAGGAAAAGTAGCACAGTGGAATGGCAAAACACGTTCTGTGTGAACGGCCCCTTAGTAGGAGGCTCTTCTCTGGCTTTCTATTTATTACCCATTCACAATCCGAATACAAGTTTAGTTTTCATGCTACTAAGTACACTGCAAAGTTTCTGGATTAACAGCCATATTTAAATGCACGATTGAATTGGAAACTGCGATGATTGACAGTGATAACCAATGGACGAGACAAAACACCTTTTTCTTAAGTACTTAAAGGTGGGGTAAGCGTTATTTCAAAAACGCTGTTGGACATTGTTGATATTTGAAATCAACCCAAACAAACACCCCTCTCTTCATTGCTCCGCCTCCAAAACTCACCCTCCAAACCGAACTACCCTGCTCCGAGTCTCGAACCCCGGTCTGATTGCTGCTGGTAGGCGAGGCGAGTACACTAACAATGACGCTAAACACCGCAATTTCTAGCGGTCGTCAGTGCACCTCTTAAGATAGGTTTACCTGCACAAATCTCACTAGCTGGCCACTGTTACACACGCAATGCGAGAGCGGATGTCTGTTTGTTTGAGCGGCGCCCTCTACTGTACAGGTGTAAATATGCATTTCCTTCAGCCCGAGGCTTATTCATTTTACTTTTGGTGTGAAAGGGCCTTTACATTTGCCTTTACATTTTGTTGTTATTTTGTTTTGTTAGCTGACAAGTAACAAAGTAATGCTTCATGAAAAGTAAAGCGCCGATGATGAACGAACGACAAGGAAGCACAAAAAATGAGCGTACAGTACACAAGAGTACATACAAACAAGGGTTTAGTCGCCAACAGCAATGACACTCAAACCCAGTGTTACGGAATTAAATCAGCCTCCGCGTCTGTTTTCGGGCCTTCCCGCTTAGCTCTCTCCAGTGCTGGAAAGCTTTTCTAATATTAACGCTGGTCCTAAAGTGCTTGCCCAGTCATAAACCTTCATTCCAATGATATTCTTTTGAGCTCTTTTGTATTGTGTCTCATCTCTCTTTCTTCAAATCACCCTCTTTCCCGGTCTGTCTCCTCAACCGTCACCTAACACTGATTTGTTGTTGGTGTCGGTCTGACTAACTTCCAAACAGTGTTTTTGAAATATGGCTTACCTCACCTTTAATTCAACAGTTCTTGCTCTGGTACCAAAATTGGTACCAAGAACCGCAAAATTTTACTGGAATTGGTACAAGTTTAAAACAGCATATAACATATGTGTTTAATATTGTGTAGTTGTGTTTGTTTAACCAATATGCCACTTTTGCATTCGCATCAGTCCCATCATCTACAGTAATCTTATTTAAACATTTTTAATTTGCATAAATATTTAAATGTAATGTCTGCTAACACTCGCTCCCTCTCCTCTTTCCGTTCTCTCACATTCGCTCCCCTTTTCCCTCTCTTTTTCACTGCAATCCAATATAACAGCCATCAATCATGTGCATACTGTATAAATACACAGCTCACAGTTGAATCTCACCAGTGAACAAGACGCTAAACAGTTAACAGGGCATTTCATTCAACTGCACACTAAATCCTGGTGTTGATTTACAAACACGAGTAAACTCTCTCCCACACACACGCTGAATAAATACAGTTGATAATGGAGCTGTGCTGTGTGGGCATACACCAGAGGCTGAGCGTTAGTGTTTATTACTGCGCTGGAATTTTCCATTACCTGTGATGAGTTCAACGCAGTAGGGAGCTGCGATATGGCTGAGAGAAGTGTTTACTGTGGGAAGAGTGAGAATGGCTGCTTAGGCAGAGAGAGAGAGAGAGCAATGCCGGGCTGGGCGGCCCACCTAACAGATGTGTGTTGTTTCATGTTGGTGTGAAAGTACGCTAAACATCTGGGTCTGCTTGACGTAATTGGTTTTAGTTGATTCAGGTCTTTTAAAATCTCTTTTCTCTCGCTCTCTTAACAGGAGGCCTTCTGGTCATGCTGATAAAGAAGTGATGGCCGCCACCGTCCTGACCACACTGTCCACCAGCCCCTTGGTGCTCAACCCTTCCTCCAGTGCCTCAGGTTAAACTCCGCTCTGATCCTGTCTACCATGCTAGCGCCTGCCACCATTAACTGATAGATCCCAGAGCATTTAGGTTAAGTGGGGGCTTGTCAAATAAGCTCCATAAGTGCCCAAAAGGACTCCTGCTTTCTCCATTCCTATATGTTTTATATAGAAAATGGATTTAATAAAGTGTTTGATTTCTGTGCCACCAAACAGAATTGCAAAAATAATGGTTGTTTTTGAACACTGTGTTCTAATGGAACCAGTCCATTCCATTTCAAACAGATTGTCCCGCACCGAACTCACACCATTGGTTAAACCAGTGTTGCTGGTAAATATGCCAAAACAAATGTTTTGTATGATAGTGCCACAGTGTTTAGAGTTTTTTAAGGGATTGAAATGGCTGACTTAGACTACCGCTCAAAAGTTTGGGATCGGTTAATACTTTTATTTAGCAAGGATGCATTAAAGGGTTAGTTCACCCAAAAATAACGAATTTACGAATCATTTGTTTCGAATCAGTGGTTCGGAGCATGTATCAAACTGCCAAAGTCATGTGATTTCAGTAAACGAGGCTTTGTTACGTCATAAGTGTTTCGAAATTTCAGTGGTTTACCACTGGAGGGCGTGACTTTGGCAGTTTGATTGCCACTCCGAACCACTGATTCGAAACAAAAGATTTGTTAAGCTTTGAAGCTTCATGAAGCAGTGTTTTGAAATCGCCCATCTCTAGATATTGTTGAATAAAGTTGTTATTTTGTTTTTTTTGGTGCACAAAAAGTATTCTAGTCACTTCATAACATTAAGGTTGAACCACTGTAGTCACATGAACTGTTTTAAATACGTCTTTAGTAGCTTTCTGGGCATTTGAAAGTGTTAACTGTCTTGCTGTCAATGGAGGCTTTACTGAGCATATCGGATTTGATCAAAAATATCTTAATTTGTAGGTATTACAGGTATGGAACGACATGAGGGTGAGAAATTAATGACAGAAATTTCATTTTTGGGTGAACTAACCCTTTAAATTAATTGAATCTGGCAGTACAGTAACAATGTTTTCTATTTGAAATAAATGTTGTTCAAAGAATCCTGAAAAAATGTATCACAGTTTCCACAAACATTTCAAGCAGCACTCGACATTGGTAACAATAATAAATATTTCTCGAGCATCAGATCAGCATATTAGAATGATTTCTGAAGGATCATGTGACACTGAAGACTGGAGTAATGATGCTAAAAATTCAGCTTTGCCATCACAGGAATGAATTACATTTTAAAAGTTTTTAAATTGTAATAATATTTCACAATATTACTGATTTTAATGTAATTTTGATAAATAAACACAGCCTTGTGAACAAAAGAGACTTTTTTCAAAGAACAAAAAAATCTTACTGAACCCAAACTTTTTAATGGTAGTGTATAAAGTAGGGTTTCTTGCACCAAAAATTGTCACAATTTTGTTTCAAATTACAATTTTTATACTCTACCCTTTACAGTTAAACAGGCTGTTCTCCCTGCTGTACCTTTAAGACTTCTGGATGTAAATGGCCTCTGTTATGATTGGCTAATCTCAGCATAGTTCACACCATTGTTCATTATACTAGATGAGTGACTACAAAATGACACCATGGCCACAAAGATTTCTAAACAGGCTGTTTTTGCAGATTAGTTTCACGAAATAGTCTGTGTAGACATGAGTTTTGCATGAATGTAATCATCTACATGGTCTTCGGACTCATATTTCAAAAGAGCAAGAAAAATCCTGTTTTCCATTTTATGTCCCCTTTAGCATGATGAAAGGAAACCCGGACTTGCATTTGAATGGGTTTGTAAGTGCAGTGACTGGTCCTTCCTTCAGCTAATGGCTTCCAAAACCAAAAGTATGCTGACAGATTTTCAGAAGAAAAGACAATAGATATTGTGCAGCAATAGAAGTGATTTAGCTCTTGCATTGATGTTTTATTGGACTTTGAATCAAAAACTTGTTTTGTCCTTGAATGAAAATGAATGACACCCTCATGTCGTTCCAAACCCATATGACACAAAAGATGTTTTGTGAAAAATAGCTAAAATAGCTAAAATATGCTCTATTCTATACAGTTGTAATACATAGGTAAAGCTTTCAAGCTTCAAAAGCTTATAATCTTACCCTTGAGTGGGATGTTAAACAGTGAGTCAAACTTGAGAAATGAATCAGTTCGATTCATGAAATAATAATTTTTGTGAACTGGATCAACTGATTTGTTGAACAGAACTAGCCAAAGATTGTTCTTTTTTTAAGAGCAGGATTTTTAATGTTAACTGGACTGTGGTAAAAGCGTTCTTGTATTGCGTTTGTTCTGACCTTTTCAGAGATTCTAGAACAAAATGAAAAGTGAGAGTATTCTTAAGCTGTGTCACAAAACAGCTGGTGTCACTCCAAAGTCCCTTACATTTGTGTCATAGAAGGAACAGGCTGTTTTAATGGATCCCCTGAACTTTTCCATGAAGGAAAAGTCAGATCATCAGCTCTCATGTGGTATTAGCCGACCTTCTCTGGTTATATATTGTACTATATTAGTTAGCCAACATTACATCAATGATTGATGCTTTATTGTTATATAGGGGAGATTGGGGTGTCAGTTCAAAGGTTTGGAGTCAGTAAGACTGACTATTTTATATTTTTGAAAGAAATTAATGAATAGTTCAGCCATGAAACTCTATTTGCGTTCTGATTGGTTCGTTCAAAGAAACGTTCTTAGCCAATCAATGTAATGTCTTCATTACCATTTCCCTTTATAACCATGACACATCCAAACGAATACACTATCTCTGCACGCTATGCAAATTCTTATTCTACCCTTCCACCTCCCCAGCACCACCTGCCTAGATCTGCTAAATGGTACTACTGTATTTTTGATCAAATACATTAATGCTGAAAGCTAATTTTCTACATGGCAGGTCAGCGAGAGTAAGATTTGCCTGTAAATAAAGAAAATGTTGAAAATGGTTCACTACATTGAAATATTCTGAATATTAAACCTTTTCCTGGATGGTTTATGAAAATGTGAATGTGCAGCTAGATGTAGAAATGACAGAGGACATTAGTAAATATTTTTTCTCGTGTTCATATTTGCATAAGTCATATTTCTATGTAACTTTGATATAGATGCTTTCAGTTGATAGCACACATCCTGAAATATCATAACATCTCATTACTCTTGCCTAGAGGACAGTTTAAGTAAAAAGTGGCACAGCTTTCCTTACACTCCATTACTATTTAATCTAGGACATTGGCCTTGGGATTGGATTTTATGTGTTTTTCATTTTGCATTGTCATTTTTTAATATCTTTAATGCAAACACATTGCCCATCTGGGAAATTAAAGACTTATTGTACTGTATCATGGTGGCTGCACAAATAAAAGACAAGAGTCCCTTTCCTCCCCACCAGAAAATAGATTAGGACTAAATAAATATGGTCCACCGGTAGCTCAGTATAGTGGCTCATGTAGACTAATGACTAACGGCATAAGGCCTGCTACTAAAGGCAGCTTGTTCTCGCCAAGAACTGCCCATATTGGAAGAGACTGTCTGACAGACTTGTAAAGTGACCAACCACAGTTTGGGTTTGTGGAATGGATTATACCACAATAAAATACTGATGTGGGGGGAAATAAATCAAACAATTTATCCACTAACCCTTCAGAAACATCCAGATGCATTCTAAAAGTTGTAACTTCTTCCTGAGTCTCTCCATCAGTGTCCGACTCCGGTTTGAACAATGTAAGGCTGAACACCGTTACTGACAATCCTCATTTTGGCTGTGTGAGATTCTCCAGTTTTGTTGTTGTTGAGCAACCGAAGCGCGAGCTGTTAAAGCTCTGCCCTCTTCTGGAAAGGGGACCGGGAGCAGCAGCTCATTTGCATTTAAAGGAACACACACAAAAACAGCATGTTTTTGCTCACACCTAAATAGGAGCAAATTTGACAAGCTATAATAAATTATCTATTTGAGCTGAAAGTTCACAGACACATTCTGGGGACACCAGTGACTTATATCAAATCTTATAAAAGGGGCATTATAGGTCCCCTTTAATGTTCTTCACTCTAAGAAAAAAATGGTTCTTTTAAGAACTGTTCACTGAAAGGTTCTTTGGGGAACCAAGAATGGTTCTTCTATGTGAAAACCCCTTTTTTAGAGCCTTTATTTTTAAGAGTGTAGGGCTACTTAGATTACAATTCTTTCCTGTCGCTATTGTGCCCTTGAGCCGAACACTTAACCCTTAAATCATGCTACTCCAGAGAGTCTGTTCCTGTAATTAGTGTACTGTAAGCCACTTTAAATGAAAAACATCTGCTAAATTGCAAGTATGCACATGCTGGAAGAACCCAGAGCATAATCCTAAGAGGTCAAGTGTCATGAAATGGAGGTGATTTGTCTGTTTGGGGTCATTCAAGGTCAGCAGAGCTTGGACTGTTGCTCAAGGTTGTGTGACATGTCTTTAAGCTTAGAGATTTAGTTGTTTAAGTTTGTTCAGGGTTATAATTGCTTAACATCAGCTAGACAGTGAGTCTTATTCTGCTGCATAGCTCAACGTAAGGTATATCTTCAGAATTGTGTTTACAGCCATTATGTTTTTACCTTTCTTATCTTTTTTAGAAGTACAGTCATGGCTGCTGATGCACCAAGTTTTATTTAGCTTGAAACCAAAACTAAAAATAAAAGTTTATTTAATAATTAGTCAATCAAATATATATTGTATAGTTGTATATAAGCATTTAATTAGCACATAAGGCAGTTTTTATATAAACTTTTTAATAATATAAACAGTGGCTGTAATAAAAACTTGTTTTCATGACTGATTTATTCAGACAAACATTTCGTTTCAGTCAATGATTTCGGCCTTCCAAAACCATTTTGGCCAAAAATGGAGGAAAAAAAAAAAAAAATACATATATATATTCATATTTTCAGTTGCCCGAATTTGGGTGCATTACTAATTGAACATTTAGTTTTTTCTTTGATATTAGATTTGGATCAAAACAATATGGTATGGTAAAAAGTTACATATTCTGCTTTTAATTTCTACCTTTTTAATTAATGTATTATGAACAAACATGAATTAACAATGAACTATAGTATAATTATAAAATAACTTTAACCTACACTCTAAAAAACACTGGGTTAAAAAGGTCACTGTGATTTTGCCAAGTAATATATGTTCCTGGTTCAACAGCTTTTGTTAATCCTGGAACAACATTCCCCGTCCAGAAATATAGTCTTAACCCTATCCCTAAAATCAGAGGGAAATGATAATAAAAGTGATGTATTGTAGAAGACCCTAACCCTGGTTGTAAGCCTAAACTTGACATTAACTGTAAACCTATCACTCAAATCTGATTGGTTAATTGGAATGTTGTTCCAGGATCAACAAGTATGTTGATTCAGGAACATGTTCTACTTGGTAAAATCACATTCACCAGGTTAGAAAAAGCCCAATTTGGATTGTTTTTAGCCCAAGGGCTGGGTAAATATAGGACAGAACACGTGTTGTGCTAATTTTACCCAACATAATGGGTTGATTTTATTCATTCATTTTTACTATAATACTAGTTTTTTTTTTTTTTTTTTAATTCATGAATAAGTGCTTACAGATTAACTTAAATCCTCTAAACTTTTGTAAAATACTCTACACAACCACTGGTTTACATGATTACTTCCTTTATTTTCAAAGGTTATCATATTTTACAGTATAGCATATTTCATACCATTTTTAAATATGTAGATTATACAATATTGTCTACATTTAAACTCATTTGACAAACATTGGAAGTAAAAATTAAACATTTATAAGCAATTCAAGTGTAAGTGACTAGTCTCTGTTATCTGTTATCTGTTATCCCATTTCCATCGTAATGGCACTGGTTCTATAAAATTGTCACGGAGTCACAGCCAACACCCACCAACACCAACAGCTCGCCACCAGATTGTCACGCTTCACCCACTTTTTCAAAGTCTCCCGAGTACTAATAACCTGCACCTCATCATCAGAGACACTATAAAGGCTCTCACCCCTTCACTTCAGTGTCTAGTCTCGTCTCACGTACCTGGACTCCTTACCCGATACTCACCTGAGATTCCCATCGTCTTCTGTTCTCCGTTCTCCGTGGATCCTTCACCTGCAAATACAACTTCTGTTATTCATCAGCTAAGTGACTATTCCATAAGTGCTTGTTCATTGTTCAGTGCTTGCTTTCACCGTTAACCTGTGTCCGTGCCTCTGTCTCAAATAAACACCTGTTGTTCAGTTACCTCTCTGCCTCCGTCTGTGTTCTGACAGAAGACCAGACCTTATGCAGAGCACCTCAGACACAGGTGGGGATCGTACTCCGGACCCGTTTGCCATCCTGGTCGACGATCCTCACTTCAACCGCCCACCACAAGCACCTCACCTACAGTCCCAGCAGATCTCGTGCACGCCGTCCGCCAAGCACTCCTTCACCCTGCATCCGCTGCTTCTTCTTCAGCTGCCTCTGTCAGTCCCATGGCCTGACCAGCGACATTCTCCGGTGCAGCGGAGGATTGCAGTGGGTTTCTCCTTCAGTGCTCGCTCTATCTGGAAGCCCAATCTCAACTCTTTTCATCCGAGTGCACAAGGGTGGCGTTCGTGATCTCCCTGCTCTCTAGTCGAGCGCTGCAGTGGGCTCAACCCCTCTGGGAATCCAACGTCCCAGTAACAGCCACCATCGCTGCCTTCTTCAGTCATTCAGGATGTCCTCCGATTTCGTACACTAGCAGTCGCTAGTGGCTGGATCGAAACGGCGCTGATAACAGCCTTTCGGTTAACTGTTAAACAGTTAATGGTTGTGTACGATGATACTACTGGGCTGGAAAACCTGATCCAAAAGACCATCCGCGTTGCCCAACGCTATTCAGCATGTTTGCTCCACACACCCACTGCCAATCCTCTGCCCGCCACACCATCTGTCGCCCTTCCAGCACCTGAACAGATGCAGGTCGATTCTTATCGCCTGACTCGAGCGGAGCGTCAGAGAAGAATTCTGTAACATCTCTGTCTATACTGTGGGGGAAATGACCACGTCATCGCTGCTTGTCCCATCCGACCACTACGCCCAGCGGTGAGTACAATCCAACTCCCCACTTGTATTGCTCCTCTTACCAGAGCTACTGTCCATATCCTCAACTCTCACGTCTGTGTTTCAGCGCAAGCCCTCATTGACTCCGGCTCCGCAGGGAACTTCATCAGCAACCAGATTCTCCAGAAACTGAACGTACGCCGTAAACGATGCCAACAGGATCTCCGCATACAAACCATCCAAGGAAAACCACCTCCGTACATTTCCTGGGCTACGTTATTGATCAACACGGTATCCAGATGGACCAGAGGAAGGTGGAAAAGGAAGGTGGAAACCATCCGCAACTGGCCATTACCCACTACCGTGAAGGAGTTACAACGTTTCCTGGGGTTTGCAGATTTCTATCGTCGCTTCATCCACAACTACAGTCTTCTCAGTGCACCCCTCACCTCGCTCCCCAAAGGCCTGCCCAAGTTTCTGTCCTGGACTCCATCTGCCCGAGAAGCCTTCCACCAGCTCCAAGAAGCCTTCCTCAGCACTCCGAACCTGGTCCACCAGAATCCTGACCTCCCGTTCATTGTCGAAGCCTCATCCACCGGGGTCGGGGCGGTGTTGTCACAGCGGCAGGGTGATCCACCACGACTCCATCCATGTGTCTTCTTCTCCAAAAAGCTATCCCCGGCGGAGCAAAACTACGACATCGGGAACAGAGAGCTCTTTGCCATCAAGTTAGCATTGGAGGAATGGAGACACTGGCTGGAGGGAGCAAACCATCAGTTTGAGGTCATAACGGATCACCGAAACCTTGAGTACCTCCAGGAAGCAAAGAGACTAAATCCTCGCCAGGCCCGCTGGGCCCTCTTCTTCACGAGGTTCAGCTTCACTGTCTCCTACCATCCTGGAACCAAGAATTGTAAAGCAGACACCTTATCCATGTCTCAGGATGTCTCCCACTACATCAGAGGATGATCAGTCTGTGCCGTTGCCAACACTCCTAGGAGGCTTCCTGAGGGTAAACTGGTTCCCTTGCAGACCGTGGACACACCTGCAAATTGATTTCATGACAGATCTACCGCCATCGGATAACTTCACCTGTGTGCTGGTAATAGTGGACTGATTCTCCAAGGCCTGTAAGCTCATACCCCTCAAGGGTCTTCCCACTGCGTTTGAAACCGCCAAAGCCTTGTTCAATAATTTCGTCATTTCGGCATTCCTGAAGATATCGTCTCCGACTGTGGACCACGGTTCATTTCCAGAGTGTGGCAAGCCTTCTTCAAACTCCTAGGAGTGTCAGTCAGCCTGTCATCGGGATACCATCCACAGACCAATGGCCAGACTGAGCGCAAGATCCAGGAAATTGGGAGATACCTGAGGTTATATTGCCACTGGAACCAGGACAGCTGGAGCCAGTTCCAACCCTGGGCGGAGTATGCCCAGAACTCCCTCCGGCAGACCACCACAGGGCTCACCCCGTTCCAGTGTATCCTGGGCTACCAACCACCTCTCTTCCCCTGGTCGGGTGAGCCCTCCAAGGTTCCAGCTGTCAATCACTGGTTCCAGCAGAGTGAGAGAGTGTGGGACTCAGCTCATGTACATCTCCAGCAGGCAGTTCGGAGACACAAGAAGCATGCTAACACCAGAAGGGGCCCCACTCCTCGTTACCAACCTGGCCAGAAGGCTCTCGACGCGGGACATCCGTCTCCGATTGCCCTGCCGCAAGCTGAGTCCGCGGTACATAGGTCCATTCACCATACAGAGGCAGCTCAACGAGGTCACCTATTGTCTTAACCTACCGGCACAGAATCGCATCTCACCTTCATTCCATGTCTCCTTGTTAAAGCCCCACACTGAACCCATGTCTTCTCCTTCCACAGATACTGGTGACGATGCGGTACCTCCTCCTCCCGACATCGCTGAAGAAGAGGCCATCTACCGGGCGCGGGTGATCCTCGACTCGCGGCGACGGGGTCCCCAACTTGAACACCATGTTGACTGGGAGGACTATGGCCCAGAAGAACGTTCCTGGGTCAACTGTCACGACATCCTCAACTCCTCGCTCCTTACTCAATTCCACGCTGAACATCCGGACCGCCCTGCTCCCTGGGGTCAAGGTAGACCCCGTTGTCGTCGCCACTTCCGGTTGTCAGGAGCCGCCCGTGGAGGGGGTTGTTGTCACGGAGTCACAGCCAACACCCACCAACACATCGTCACCAGATCTTCACACTCCACCCACTCGTTCACAGTCTCCCAAGTACTAATCACCTGCACCTCATCATCAGAGACACTATAAAGACTCTTACTCCATTCACTTCAGTGTCTGGTCTCATCTCACGTACCTGGACTCCTTACCTGATACTCACCTGAGATTCCCATCGTCTTCTGTCTTCTGTTCTCTGTTCTCCGTGGATCCTTCACCTGCAAATACAACTTCTGTTATTCATCAGCTAAGTGACTGTGCCATAAGTGCTTGTTCATTGCATTCACTGTTAACCTGTGTCCGTGCCTCTGTCTCAAATAAACACCTGTTGTTCACTTTCCTCTCTGCCTGCGTCTGTGTCCTGACAAAAGTGTTACTTTTTACACTTTAGTACATTTTACTTTTAACACTTATTTACATTTTAGTACATTTCAACTATTGTATTTTAACAAATGAGTCTCATATAAACACATTTACTGAAGCAGTAACATAAGTTGTTAATTTCTGCATTCATCAGTGTACACAAGGTCATGTGTTTATTTTTAAAACATTTCTTTGACAAAAAATGCCACTGGCAACAAAACCAGTTGTGAAACAAATTTCTATCACGCATTAATGAAATAACACAATGGATTTAGTGTGCATCTGTTATTTTATCTTGATCCAGTATTGCGTGCCTTCATAAAAAAAATGTTCTTTATGTTCTCACCTCCGTGTGACTAAACAGTATAAAGGTATTAAAGGTATTATTCACAAACAAATCAATACTATTCACACTGGGTCAAATGCCAAATTCTGTGCGTTCTGCGAGAGAGAGCATATCTTTGCATATATGGCATGCTCTCTTTAACAGAAATTGGCCTAGTCTTCAAATAACAAAATGATGGATAATTGCAGTATAGGTTTGGATTGATACCATTTTGGCTTTGGCAAGTTACCAGCCTTATATTAAAGAGGACCTATTATGTTTTTTTACATGTTCAACTTGTAATGTTGTTGTTTGAGCATGAAAAAGGCCTGCAAATTTACAAAGTACAAAGTCACTCCAAAGGGAGTTATTCTCATCAGTAAGCACTGAACTCTCTGAAACGCCTCAATTTCTTCCGGGAACAAACAGGTCACAATGTTACTCATTTAAATAATTCCCACCAAAGACATATGCAAAAAAAAGTGGCATTAGTAGTGTGTTGAAATTCGCGGTTATGGTAAGGGGTGTGACATTTCCCAAACACACTGGAAGCAGTTAACCAATCACAACACTCTGATCCCGCTGACCAATCAGATCACTTTGTGTTTTTTAGAAGGAGGGGCTTCATAGAGACCGGAACTAAACAGAGCGTTACTGACAGACTGGGAAGTGAGGTGCTGCAACAATGTCAAATATGTGAAAAACAATGTGTTTTTTGAACATTCAAGCATGAAAACTTGTTCTAGTAACCCAAAAAAAATCAATACTTTGAAAAAATCATAATAGGTCTCTTAATTGTTTAAATATAAATATTTTTTCTGTTTTTGTTTTGTTGTTGTTTTGTTTTTTTTGGGGGGGGGGGGGGGGGGGTAATTAGTTGTGTTGTTTTGTTATTTTTTTGTTTGTTTTTCTTTTGTGTTTGTTTTTTGTTTTTGTTTTGGTGTTTTGTTTTGAATCTGTGGATGTGTTTACTGTTGATTTCTAATTAAATCCTGCAGTGTGTTGGACTCTGGGATATGTAACCGTGCATACTGCCAGTAATAGCCCAACAAGTCAGTCAAACTTTTAGAGCTCTTTTCCTGCTTTTAAAATTGCTGTCTTCTGTCTTCAGGTGTAGATCTGGCTTGTAAGGGCTGGAAGGAGAGCCTGTCTGCCAGCTACAGCAGCTCCACCAGTGGGAACTGGAGCTGGGACGCCAGTGACCAATCGGTGCCCTCCACGCCGTCCCCGCCCCTCTCCAACGATGCCTGCAAGAGCTTCCTGCTTTCCTCCCAGAGTGATGACAACAATGAGGAAACCGAGAGTACACACTTCCTGTTTGAGGACCCCATCCCCCGGAAACGAAAGGTAGGGGTCAGGTCATATGAGCAAACAGTGTTGTTTATCAGACCTTGGTAACAATGTGTTCAGAGTTCAGCTGAGTAGTTTTTGTGTCAAAGGAATTAACATCCAGTAATTTAAGAGCTCCATTAAACACATCAGCTTGGCTCTGACACAACAAGTCTTGTCACCCACGTGATGGAGTGTTTTCATTCTCTCTTTCGTCGTCTCCATTTCATCCCCTCTTCTTTTCAGTTTTTTGTAGTGTGGAATCACTCCAGAACGTGAATGTGGTTTCAATGTCAGGAAGCCATTAGCCTTTCTGCCTGTTCACCTTGTTTTGGTAGAGGCCGAGGATGTGTGTGTTTGTGTGGGGGGGAGGGGGGAGGGGTGGTTCCGTTACAGATCCACTCGGGCTTATCCTTTTACAGCACTACACACATCTTAACACAAGTTTTTCGCACAATTCCTGAGTGCACAATCTTGTATACATGGATCCTGTCATGCCTACACGCCACTTTCTGAAAAAAAGAAGAAAAGTGAAACATGTTTACTCAGAGGTTTCTTTTCTTTTCTTTTTTTCATACAGAATATTTCTCAATTCTGATGCAATATGTGCAATTCCAGATATTGAACGGAGAAATTAATTGGGCAGAAAAACTTTCCTTAAGTGATATCAGACATTTAAAGGCACAATATGTAAGATTTTTGGATTAAAATATCCAAAAACCATTAGAACAATGTTATATGTTTTGTTGACTTGTGTACTTACATCATCCCAAATGTTTCCAAGAATGTTTAAATCCAGAGAAACAAGCAATTTTAACCAGGACATGTTCCGTTTCCGTGTGTCACCAATCAATGACATCATACCCACGTTACCCCTGATTTCCTTAGAAACAGATTTTAGATTTTGTAGAAACAAAATTATATTATGTTTTATGTTATATATTAATATATTATATGTTTTATTAAACAGATGAGCAACTGTTTGGATACATTTATAGACAGAAAACTAATCATTTTTATATAGCTCAACATGATCAACCCAGTCTTATTGTTTGAATCTCGTTTTCTTGATTTACTGCAAGTACCATGTTTTACCATGCCTAATATCGATCTAGAGTAGCATTATAACAACTTTCAACACACAAATGTATCTAATATGATAAAACAGCGCTGCATTACCCCACATACGCATGACAGGAAGAAGCAGAAGCGGCGACTGTGGCATAATAAAAGCTCCACTGCTCTCGAGACGTGGCTGTTGTTTAGGACAGAAAACATGGTAACACTTTACAAGGTTCATTAGTTAACTACATTAGTTAACATGAACTAATAATAAACTGCACTTCTACAGCATTTATTAATCTTTGTTAATGATAATTTCAGCATTTACTAGTACATTATTAAAATCTTGTTAACATTAGTTAATGCACTGTGAACTAACGTTAACAAATATTAGTAAATACAGAAACACACGTATTGCTCATGGTTAGTTCATGTTATTTAATACATTAACTAATGTTTAACTAATGAACCTTATTGTAAAGTGTTACCGAAAACATTTTTGAGGGTTTTTAAATGCTTATCAAGGCTGCATGTATTTGATAAAAATACAGTAAAAAGAGTAATATTGTAAAAATGTCTTAATATAATTTAAAATGTAATTTATTCCTGTGATCAAAGCTATCATTACTCCAGTCTTCAGTGTCACATGATCCTTCAGAAATTATTATAATATGATGATTTGCTGCTCAAGATAATTTCTGATTAATATAAATGTTGAAAACAGGTGTGCTGCTTCATATAATTATGGAAACCCTGATCATTTTTGTCAGGATTCTTTGATGAACAGAAAGTTCAAAAGAACGACATTTATTTGAAATATGAATCTTTTGTCAAATTATAAATGTCTTTACTGTTACTTTTGATCCATTTAAAGCATCCTTGCTAAATAAAAGTATTAACTTCCTAAAAACTTTTGAACTGTGTTACGCCCCGTTCTAATAAGAAAAAGGGCTAGGCGTGAGTTTGACGGTAAACGGGAAACCAAACCCAGCTGACAGATCACCACAGACATAAAAAGTAAGATCCACAAATGATTTATTGAAGTAGAATAAAATAATTAAATAAAGGAGCCATAGCTTCAGGGTGTCCCAAGGACAAAACAACAAACAAAATAACTTACAAATAAAACATAAATAAATGTCCTAACAAAAGAAACAAAATGCAATAAACTTCCCTAATTCCCTAAAATACACAAATCGCAAACAAGGTCAAAATAAATGGCAGGACACCCCTACGCTCCTAAAGCACAGGCAGTATCTTAATTAAATCACTTCACAATGAAAATATGAATCATTTACAAAAACAACAAGTGGTTTGGAATCTGTTGACGGGAGAAGGAATCAGGAGCTCCTCACGCTAGAAGGCCAACGCCAGAAAGGCGCCACCCTTTTAAGACGGAGCATCAGCAGGTTAAGTGGCAAGTTTTGCGCATGATCTACTGCTGACGTGCAAATTAAAGAACAAAGACGCAGTCAAATAATTTACATAATGACCAATGCAATCTAACAAGAGCAGCGCAAATTGGCGTTGGGTCGCAAATAAGCAGAGCTGATGCTCTCATCAGGTGCGGGTCGACACGGGCGCAACTTGTTACATGTAATCTGACAAACACATATAGGCCTAATATCGTTTGCCAAGTCATGTTGGCCTGTGTGTGTATATATAAATATAGACTATATGTTTGGATAACCTCTTCCTCTGGCATTCCAAAGAAATTAATATGAGTGGAAAATATTTTCTCCCTTCTACCACGCGCTCTCTGTGCCATGCAGCCATGTCGCAAAATGGGTTAAGACATGCTTTTTTGGGGCGTTAAATAATGGCGCAAATACCAGTAAATTGACTAGCGCAAACATTAGTAAATCACATTGCGTGATTTATTTAAATACTCTCCTCTCATAAATTTTGCATCTGAAAGGGAAACTCCTACAAATGCATATGCAATAAGGTCAGCCGCAAACAACGCAGCCCACACCTTTTCAGTGCTAATTTTGCACTGCGTATCTTTAGTAAATCCCGACAGTAGTTTTTTAACGCCAAAAGAGGGTTTGTGCTGGCGCAAGTTGTTAGTAAATCTGGCCCTATATCACAAAAATCACATTTACAGCAAGGCACTTGCTGTGGAAATGAATAGAGCAAGGCATTGCACTGGAATAAATGTTTAAAAACAAACTGTTACAAAAAAGACTTCGACTTGCTAACATTGTTAATATAGGAATGCTTGCTGACCATATCTGTGCAAAGTTATATACAAAAGTTATGTCATAAAGTTTGTAAACCAAGTAACTTTTGCAAAATATGTCAAGGTATCAACAAACTCCAGTCACAGGAATTACATCATAACGCATAATAACTGGAAGTTTATCCACAGTAGATAAACAGATTATTTTACAGCCCCGCAAAACTTTACTTTCAACTTTAAAGCTCATATAACACACTTTTTTTGTAGAGAACACGTAATATAATTAAGTTCTGCTGTGAAAGCCTATGGACTTCCGTTATAACCTTGTCAAACTGGACGTGAACTGCGTTGCTAATGGAGTTTCTGTCATAACTTTGATCTCCTAAAAGATCCTAATGGGAATACACTAAGACCTTACTAAACAGATTTTAAAAGAATCCTTAGGGAACTGAAGAACCCCTTAGAGGATCCCATTAGGATTGTTTCAGATTATGTTAGAAACCCCATAAGCCATCCTGTACACATCTAGAAATTTAGTCAGAAAAATGTCAGAATTAAAAAAATGTAGTCGAAAAGACAGAATTAAAAAAATTGTTATTTATTTCTCGCATTACATAATGTTTAATATGTGTTCAGCTCATTTTTGGCTGGAGTGCAATTCCCCTGTGTGTGTACAGAGACGGATGTGTCCCGTACTGCTAATGCTTGTCTTAGGCAACAGCGCTGGCTACCTCTTCTATTATTTCAGCTCACCAGACACCTCCCTGCATGCATATATGTCCTGCTATAGCCAAAAAAAACCACTGTGAATGAAGGAGAAGAGAAAAAAAAAGCAAAGTTCTTTGAACCAAACCAAGCCAAATGTTGAGCAGCTGGGTGAAGTGTAACACAAGAGGACTGGCTGTTCATTCATAAAGACAGATGGAAATATACACTTCCCAGCCCTTTTTCAGTAGGTTTTGGTTAATGGTTGTCACATCATCTCTAACGAGGCTTCGATGGGAAATGTTTCGTAGGCTTTCGTGATCTGTGAAAGGGTTAACACCATCGGCCTTGAGAAGAGCTGAGAGTATTTGCTTGTTTTTGTATGTGTGTGAACAGACACACACCCACTCATTGACTCTGAAGAGAGCAGTGAACAGGTCCGGACATGTTTCACATTTCAGAAGAAATTATGATGATTATTAAATGTAATGACAATTTAATCTTGGCTCACTGTTTGTTCCGGAGTGTCATTATTTCACACCATTCTCAGTCTGAGAACTTATTTTTTAATGCAAGTACATAGTAGTTAAGGCCACCTAATATAAAGTGGGACTGGTAAATGAATTGAGAAAATTCGCCTCCTATATATATATATATATATATATATATATATATATATATATATACACACATACACACACACACACACTGCACATTTTACTGTGCAAAAGTCTTAGTATTTTCACCAAAAAAAAAAAAAAGCCAGTTATTTATATCTTTTGCTGTATTTTGTCAGTTGGAAATATCAGTTTACATTTCCAAAACATTTCTTTTGCTATTAATTGTAGTAATCCAGTGAGATTTTTGTATGCACAAAGAGTCTGACAACAACCGGTATGATCTAATCTCACCACCATCGAATCTGTCTGTGATTACATGAAGAAACAGATGAAACTAAGACAAACTAAATCCAGAAGAACTATAATAACGTATCCAAGACGCTTGAAAAAACCTTCCTGCAAAGCTACAGTACTGTGAAGAGTTTTAGGCACTTGCTATAAAGTGAGGATGCTTTCAAAAATACTGTCAGAAATAGATTTTATTTATCAATTCACTTCTATTAACTAAAATCAATATTTGGTGTGATCACCCTTTGCCAGCTTTTGTCCTAGGTACACTTTTCAGGTAGCTTTTCATTATAACTATTAATGACAAAAGAAATGTTTGGAAATGTAAACTGACACACTACAGCAAAAGATATAAATAACTTGCTAAAAACCTTTGCACAGTACTATACCCACATATATATCATAAAATTTATTTTAATTTATTTTAAATGTATTATTTTATTTAATTTACATTGTTACTATTTCAAATAAATGCTGTTCTTTTGAGCTTTTATTCATCAAAGAATTCTGGTTTCCACAAAAATGTGAAGCAGCACAACTGTTTTCAACATTGATAATCAGAAATGTTTCTTGAGTATCAAATCAGCATATTACAATGATTTCTGAAGGATCATGTGACACTGAAGACTGGAGCAATGATGCTGAAAATTCAGCTTTGCCATAACAGAAATAAAAAAATAAAGAAAACAGCTATTTTAAATTGTAAATATATTTCTTAGTATTATTGTTTTACTGTATTTTTGTGCAGGACATCAAGTAACTGGTGAGTAATTTCTTTGTATGTATTTTTTAATTTTTTTTTTTATTAGTGTTAATTTTGAACATTGGCATAACTAAGCACTTTATTGCGGTAAAGTCTGTTAAGAGACTGATTCATCATTTGAATACAGAACCACAGATATCAAGTATGTTAGATAAACACAGATGAGATTTAGAGCGAGAGGGGAAACAAAATACGCTTAGAGTGCTGGTGAAAGTGACAGAACAGCACAGGAGGTGTGAATCTCCCACACATGGCACACATGCCATCACCTGGCAGTGTCACTGTTGTTTTGAAGTGCTGTAATAGTTGTTTCACTGCAGCAGTGAAAAGCCTTCGTGCTTTTGGGGCAGCAGTGGGCTGAAGGGAATTTCTGCTGCACATACACATGAGGCTTATGCAATCAGACCTCTGAATCACTGCTGATAGCGGCCTTGACTGCAAATAGAGCAGATCTCTTTTTAAAGATGCACTTACTAATTATCATTCTCTCATTATTCATTTTTAAAGTGTGTTTTATGCTTATAGCTCTAAGGCAGAAGTGTATTGATATTTTTCAGGCAGGTTTTTCTTCAATTAATTCAGCCCAAAACACTTGGCATATGGACAACATTTAAACTTTGTTTTGTAGCCTTAGGTGTGCTATTTTGGTTTTTTATAAGCTTCATACTGGGGTGCTTCATTCATGAGAAATGTAAGATTTAAGTTTGACTTGATAAAATAGCATATTTAAAAATCTAAATATTACAGCAAGGATGTCACTGTGAAATTTGCATTTGGATTTGTGATTGGCTGCCTTTACAGTCCAGAAACTTAAACTTCCCTAAAATTTTAGCAACTTCGGAAACACTGGTATGTCCTTTATAAAACATAAATTGTATGTTCCAGAACTCCATGAAGGTGATGTTTAAGTGTCTGTGGAAGAACTGTGAAAAAGTCCTCAGCACCTCCTCAGGGATCCAGCGCCACATCCGCACCGTCCACCTGGGGTAAGCGTCAATCGGACAAATCACACCTGGAATAGATGAACATGTTTGTTCTGCAGTTTGAACATTTACACAAGCAATTTGTTTGCCCACACTAGACGTGACTCGACTACAAGACCTGACAAAGTCAATCAAAAATCACAGCCAATCAGGAGAGTGTGTGGGCGGAGTCTCTCTGCAAGCGCACTGCACTCACAATAAATTCATAAATATTACACAGATTTAAAGGGTTAGTTCACCCAAAAATGAAAATTCTGTCATTAATTACTCACCCTCATGTCATTCCACACCCGTAAGACCTTCGTTCATCTTCAGAACACAAATTAAAATATTTTTGATGAAATTCGAGAACTTTCTGACCTTCGATAGACTGCAACACAATTACCACTTTCAAGGCCTAGAAAGGTAGTAAAGACATTGTTAAAATAATCCATGTGACTACAGTGGTTCAACCTTAAATTGTTGAATAAGGTAGTTATTTTTGTTTGTTTTTTTGCGCACAAAAAGTATTCTCATCGCTGTGGTGAACTAACCCTTTAACATAATTTAAAATACATACTGAGTGACTGAAACAATCTTTGTCATTGAATACAATTGTTTGTTCACAGTTGAATGTTCTTGTTTCCTTTTATTTTCAAGATCTCTGGTGAATTTTCCATTTTAGTACAGCCAGAAAGGTCACGTAAAATGATATTCAAACTTACATTAAACTCTTTTAACATTAAAAAAGCACATGATCAATACCTGAGATTATAACTGTCATACTTTGTATGTTGTCGTTCCAGTTGCGACGTCGCAGAAATAGAAACTGTCACAGGACACTGTGTTAAAAGTAAATACGGGGTCGGGGACATATTGGCAGTCTTTCAGGGGCGTTTCCTGCAAGGAGGAAAGGGAGGCAGTGTCTCCTCAAAAAAAACTGGATGAGAAAATAATCAATATTACATTAAAAGTGTAAAAGTCATTTTGTTTTTATAAAGTAACAGGTGAAGTTACAGCGGTAGATCCCTGATCCTATTGACTTTTAACAGACCCCCTAAACTGTGCGCTGGGTTTAGTGGGGGGTAACTGAGAAAGAATGGGGGAAAATCACATGAGAGGAGGCAATGCCTCCATTGCGGTATGACTGGATATGATCGATTATGACTGGATATGATTGGTTCGTGTGATAAATCCCGCCTCTTGTTTTCGTGCGCGTTCTGCATGTTCCTGAACAAAGACAATGATGGCATTAATGGGAAGACTAATTAAAAAGTAAGTAAACAACTCAGCCATTTAGATATCACTGCTTTATGTCACGTCAAAATCAAACTTGAAATGGGCTGAAAACATGATGATGGTGGGGTTTTAGTGAGCAGTCAGCTTGGGAAAATTAAAGGTACAGTGTAGCTACAAGCTTGATGACTGCTGAAAATAAGTTGATTATTAAAAAGCTGAACATTAGATTACAAATAAAATATATTGTTTAAATTGTTACTGCCTTTAGTCATTATTTTGGAATAAACGTAAAAATGCATTGACTTGATGAAATTTATACTTGATTGTAATAAATGCAACATTACATAGTGTAAAACTACAAAATAGAATTGTATTTGGTCTCTCTTTTTTATGTAATACTTATTTAACCAGGAAAATTAAGCGTAACAGGGACATACATTTATATTTGATGTAAAAAAATCACGGAGGACCTTGCCTCCTCATTTTAAAACCACTGCTCTCTTTTTAGTAAATGTAATGTTAACTTTTAAAGCTTTAGAGGCGGAGATGATTTTGTCCATATGAAGGGCGCAGTTTGCCTGTCAGTCTCTGAGGATAGGGCAGCTCGGGGTGCTCTTCCCTTTCTGAGCACCATAACAGGAGGTAGAGAGGGAAACACATTCTGATGGAAGTAGTAAGAGTGTTTTTATAGCCTCTTGTTGCTACCTGACCATCCCATGTAAATCAAGCCTCTGTTATGACATTGGCACTACTGCCCCCTGCTGGCTGCCTGTTGACGTGCGCTCAAGAGCACCGAGCCTGCAATCCGAGGCTGGCCTAAGTTTCAGTATCATGTGTTTTCAGGCGAAATGGAGATTCAGACTACAGCGATGGCGAGGAGGATTTCTACTACTCTGAAATCGAGGTGAACATGGACACTCTTTCGGAGGGGCTGTCCAACCTCACGCCCACCTCTCCTACTACGTCCGGGCCGGCCCCCGTTTTCCCCATCCTGACTTGTGATGCGTCTCGATCTGAGCCTGCCCACATGATCCACACCCCACTCAGCCAATCAGCACCATCGGCGCTGTGTCACATCCGCACTGACCACGCTTACCAGGTAACATCGCTCTTCTTCTTATTTAACACACAATCCCCTCTATCTGCACTCAATGGAGTGCATGTGTCATATAATGGGTTTGAGGTTTAGTGATGAAGTCTTCATGCACACTCTCCTACAGTTCTTTTGTCAATCTGTGTGTGGGTGGACTTTGAGAACATGATATTCTTTCAGATCCCCCACGCAAGGCTCTGTTTTAGTTATTAATGCAGCTCAAATCTCTCACCATCAGGGTCAGAGTCAACAAAGCTTTATTATCATGGCTATACACCCAAAATCAAAAGAAAAAAAGCCAATATATTTTGTTTGAAGAATATGAAACCACATTTTGCATTATTTTCATGACAATTAATTGCAGTTCCCTAATATTCTCATTAGCGTGTGTCTTAAAGGGATAGTTCACCCTAAAATTCTCACCCTCTTGTTGATGCAAACCCATAATCCTTCTGTTCATCTTTGGAACACAAATGAAGATATCGTTAATATTTTCTCATAATTTCTGTCCATTCATTGAAAGTTACAACGACAAAAAGACATCGTAAAACTAATCCACATGAATCAAGTGGTTGAATTCAAGTCTTCTAAAGGGACATGATCGCTTTGTATGAGGAACAGATTTAATGTGGGCTTTTAGTCACATATGAAATGTGCAAATTTTGGTTTTGGCAATGGACCGGCAAAAATGATGAGAGAATATTAAAAATATCTTCATTTGTGTTCAAAGATACAGAACTCTTAGGGGTTTAGAATGACATGAAGGTGAGTAAATGATGGCAGAATTTTCATTTTTGAGTGAATACAGCATTAAAAGCATAAACAAATACTATCAAGATGTATAAATACAATTGCATTACAGTTATTTTGGGAGGAATTCTGCTTAACTGTTGTCAATAATATGCAAAAAATCTTAAAGGGCCTAAAAAACAAGATTCATTTTCTTAAAATGAAACTATAATGTCTTTTTTTAGTTCACCCAAAAATGAAACTTTCTGTCATTAATTACTCACCCTCATGTCATTCCACACCTGTAAGACCTTTGTTCATCTTCAGAACATAAATTAAGATATTTTTGATGAAATTTGAGAGCTTTCTGTCCCTCCATAAACTGCAACGCAATTACCACTTTCAAGGCCCAGAAAGGTAGTAAAGACATCGTTAAAATAGTCAACACGACTTCAGTGGTTAAACCTTAATGTATTGAAGCGACGAGAATACTTTTTGTGCGCACAAAACAAACAAAAATAAGGAATTTATTCAACAATTTCTTCTCTTCCCTGTCATTCTCCTGCACTGTTAGTGTAGTAAACAGTGCAGCGATTCCGGGTTCTACATCGGAATCCCGGCTTATTATTGGCCGACTCCTGCATCAGCATTACACGAATGCGTTGTGCTGCTCACCTGAACAGCGTAGTAGACTGACACGGAAGAGAAGAAAGTGTTGAATAAAGTTGGGGTTTTTTTTGTGTGTGTGCACAAAAAGAATTCTTCTCGCTTCATTACATTAAGGTTGAACCACTGAAGTCACATTGACTATTTTAACGATGTCTTTACTACCTTTCTGGGCCTTGAAAGTGGTAATTGCGTTGCAGTCTATGGAGGGACAGAAAGCTCTCAGATTTCATCAAAAATATCTTAATTTGTGTTCTGAAGATGAACAAAGATCTTACGGGTGTGGAACGACATGAGGGTGAGTAATAAATGACAGAATTTTCGTTGCTGGGGAAACAAACCCTTTAATTCAATATATATATTTTTGTAAAATAAGAAATCTTGCAAGTGCACTTATCTTGTTTTAAGGATGTTTAGACATTTTACAGGAAAACAAAATTTGTTTGCAACGCAATTAGTGTGTGGCTTACTTTCTACATCTCTTTGCAGGAGTTTCTTGAGAAATTTTATCCCAAATGGAATGAATGACCTTTTTATAAATCTTTCAAACGGGCAGAGATTTATATATCTGACCTTTGCTCGCGCACCAGATTGAGGGCTCTGTTAAATATCAAAACGCCAGACTACTGCATACACATGTGTCTCTTTAATTGCCGAAGTCCATTTTGTTGATGTATTTATGGGTCAGTGTGATGAGGTCAGGATTTCAGGACCAGGTTGGATAGGTTGAGTATCAGACCGTCTCATTTCTAATGGCTTGTCATGATGGTGTCTTTGAGGCAGCTCTTCTTGGCTATCGGTGGGTTGTGGTTATACTTAACAGTGTTTTCTCTTCCTCTCTCCGCTGGCTTTGCTAATACAGCCTCTTACACACACTATGTTTTTCAGGCTACAACCCCTGTCAGCATTCCCAGCATGCCCTCTGAACCGCCTCACAGTGAGGATAGGATTAGTGTATCCTGGCAGTCGCCCCCTGTCATATATAAAGCTCTACCGGTGAGATGGCTCCTTTCTTTCTCTCTTTCTTGTTTTCTCACAATCTCTCTTTCTGTCAGAGACGCAGTCAACAGAGTTCGTCACCTTGTGAAAGACTTAGCTCACTAAAAAGGGCAGTGATCCTGTAAGCTTGGTCGACTTTTATTTGTCACTCCCAGCTTGTCTTTCTCTGTCTCTTGGGGTCTTTCAGAAGTTGCACTTGCATGACTTTTGGTTTCCTGTCTCAGATGCTTTTGCAGAACACAGAAAGTAGCTTCCAAAGCCCTGTTACAGGTTGACAACTGAAGAAATCTAATACCTGTCAAAAAGACAGTGTTTATGAACTAGTTATGAAAATATATTGTGATCAGGGATGCGCCGTAATGGACCAATAATTAGCGGCGTTTGCTAAGAAAGCTTCGCTATTACTGTTTTTTGCCTTAGAAACTAGCCATGAGAATAACCATCTAGAATCAGCCAGAACACTATAGCAACCACCCACAATACCCAAACATTGTTTTGCACAGACAAACAATACTCACATGTTTTTTTTTTTTTTTTTAGAAATTATAATATATAATGGTATGAAAATAGGTACCAAAACACTCAAGGCTGAGTAAAAGAAAAAAGATGAACAACGATTACTTTTATAACCTGCCATTAAATAATTTACTGTTTGAATTGTGTATAAATGTATTAACATTCAAAAGTTTGGGATAGGTACGTTTTTTTTTCTTTTTCTTTTTTTTTTTTTTTTTTGAAAGAAATTAATACTTTTATTCTAAATTGATCAAAAGTGACAGTAAAGACATTTATAATGCTACAAACCATTTCTATTTCAAATCAGTGCTGTTCTTTTGAACTTTCTATTTATCCTAGAAACCTGTATCACAGTTTCCACAAAAATATTAAGCAGCACAAATGTTTTCAACATTGATAATAATCAGAAATGTTTCTTGAGCATCAAATCAGCATATCATAATGATTTCTGAAGGATCATGTGACACTAAAGACTGGAGTAATGATGCTGAAAATTCAGCTTTGATCACAAGAATAAATTACAAATATTCAAGTATATTAACTCCCCTGACTTTGATGGAATTTTCAGTCATTTACAGTTTTTTCAAATTGCTTACACAGTTTTTGAAACTATGGCTCCATTTCTCAGAACTCTACACACAAAACACAAACCCACAAAACATGCACACAACATGCAAAACGTCACACACATCTTTCAATCACTTCACTCAAAACTATTTTAACTATTTTAAAAATGGTGTTTTTGTGTAGTAACTCTACACTCAAACATAAAATGATTAGCCACATACACGCCAAACTACACACAGACGTGAAAAATGTAAAACACTATATCTTGTGTCTTTTGCTTGTTCAGTGTGCAGTTGAGTGTACAGGAGTTTGTCATAGCACTTACATGTACATTTGCACAAATACAGTATATACAGTATGTATGCACAACTGATTAATTTTATACAGTTATGGAAGTGAACTGAATCAATACTGAACTGACTTGAAATGTATAATGACACTGTTTGCTTGTTAGACCAGAACTGTTACTATTGTGTGTGTGTATATATATATATATATATATATATATATATATATATATATATATATATACATATACAGGTATATACACGTAAATATATATATACAGTATCTCACAGAAGTGAGTACACCCCACATTTTTGTAAATATTTTATTATATCTTTTCATGTGACAACACTGAAGAAATGACACTTTGCTACAATGTAAAGTAGTGAGTGTACAGCTTGTATAACAGTGTACATTTGCTGTCCCCTCAAAATAACTCAACACACAGCCATTAATGTCTAAACCGCTGGCCACAAAAGTGAGTACACCCTTAAGTGAAAATGCCCAATTAGCCATTTTCTCTCCCCGGTGTCATGTGACTCGTTAGTGTTACAAGGTCTCAGGTGTGAATGGGGAGCAGGTGTGTTAAATTTGGTGTTATCGCTCTCACTCTCTCATACTGGTCACTGGAAGTTCAACATGGCACCTCATGGCAAAGAACTCTCTGAGGATCTGAAAAAAAGAATTGTTGCTCTACATAAAGATGGCATAGGCTATAAGAAGATTGCCAAGACCCTGAAACTGAGCTGCAGCACGGTGGCCAAGACCATAGAGCGGTTTAACAGGACAGGTTCCACTCAGAACAGTTGAGTGCATGTGCTCAGAGTCATATCCAGAGGTTGTGTTTAGGAAATAGGCGTATGAGTGCTGCCAGCATTGCTGCAGAGGTTGAAGGGGTGGGGGATCAGCCTGTCAGTGTTTAGACCATACACCACACACTGCAAAAATTTGTTTTACAATTGCAAACTGAGTGTAAAGCACGTAATGTGCTTGTAGTTTTGCAGACCTGGTCTGAAGATTCAGTACATGAGTGAATGGTTTCACTGAGTGGGCCTCAAGTACCACTTTTAGTGTGTAAACTAAATTTCCATCATTTAAGACACAACACTTCCCCGACACTGATGGAATTTTCCGTCATTTAAGACACAACACTTCCCCGACATTGATGGAATTTTCCGTCATTTAAGACACAACACTTCCCCGACATTGATGGAATTTTACGTCATTTAAGACACAACACTTCCCCGACATTGATAGAATTTTCCGTCATTTAAGACACAGCGCTTCCCTAACATTGATGAAATTTTCTGTCATTTAAGACACAACGCTTCCCCGACATTGATGAAATTTTCCTTCATTTAATACTTTGACGGAATTTTTGAGAAGAGTCTGTCTGCATCCCACAGTAGTACAAACCATGGCCTACAAGTTACAACTATTACTACAAGTTTCGCCTCCCACAAAGAAACAAGCGTGAAACAAAAGTACATTTATTTTATTTTATGAATGAAATGTTTGTAAGGCTAACTTATATTGCTTTCAAATATTATGAAGTGTGAAATAACAGCAATTAGTAAAACATAATGAAAGAAATGAAACTATCAAATACAAACTCATGGTATCTATCTATATCTAAAAACCTACCTCTAACCCTAAACCTTACCCTAAGCCTACCCATTTAATAAAATTAAAATGTATTGTAGAGTTTCATAATTAAAATACTTTAAGGACTTGCGGCATCTGCTGAATATGATTTGTATAGCTTATCACTAGGTGGCGATGATGAAGCTTAAAAATGCAAGGAAAGTGGAGTAGAAGAAAAGCTTTACTAGTGACAACATCAGCAATTCTAGAGGGAGGTGCTAACTGGCCGTTTCATTGCAGGGGGCATAATTTGTAGGGGCGTAGTTTTTAGTACTGAGGGATGCAGTCGCACAGACTTGAACAACCGTCGACTTGAACTTCCTCAACAACCGTCCATACCGGTGTGATGAATACGATCCTCAGCTGGATGGAACTGAATTAAATACTTTGAATGTTGCGATCCTATCTGACTTATGATAGCAACCTGAGTCGTAACAAAGCACTTTTTGCCAGAGGAGAACTGGCCCCCCGACTAAGCCTGGTTTCTCCTAAGGTTTTTTTTTTCTCCATTTTAACACCTGTTTGCCACCTGATGTCACCTGTTGGAGTTTGGGTTCCTTGCCGCTGTCGTCTTTGGCTTGCTTAGTTGGGGACACTTGATATTTGACATTTGATATTCAACAGTGTTTTGATCTGCCTGCATTGACACTATTCTTTAAGAGCTGCTGTGCAGCCAAAATAATGTACCAGTTATCACTGTAAAGCTGCTTTGACACAATCTACATGGTAAAAAGCGCTATATAAATTAAGGTAAGGTGACTTGAAATTTTCCGGCAATCTCCGGATCAAAAGAAGAAGCAGAAACAAGCAATAGAAGCATTGCTTACGCACATGTAAAATAATGTGGTCATCGAACATTCAACAGCATATAAATAAAAAACTGTTAACAAATGAAACGTCGACCCAGGACGAGGTACAGGACGAAGATTTGGGGGTGTTGATGGAATCTGATCTGAACTTAGTCTTTTACAAACTTTTTCTTTTTTAAACTTACCCACATTCAAGAGTTGATAAAAAAGAAAGCGTGAAGCAGAGGCTCTGTTCTTTCTTTTGATATATTACATGTTCAGATATTCATACAACAAAATATTCTGGAGGCCAAGAAATTTTTGTGAAAATTATAAAAAATGCAACTTAAAAAAAGAAAAAGAAAAAAAATCATTGGTCGGGAAAGAGTTAAAATAGAAAACAGTAAATGGTAATATTAAATGGTAATTTTTCACAATATTACTGTATTGTTGATCAAATAAATTCAGCTTTGCTGAACATAAAGTGATTCTTTCAAAAACATTCAGAAATCTTACCAACCCCAAACTTATGGAAGAAGTGTCAGCTGAGATGTAAGCATGTCTTCACTTGTGTATTTGGCTGCACTTTTGTTTAGTCACCTTTAACCTGAAATGCCTTTGCAGGGCCCGATGACTCAAATCCGCACTGTGAGCATTGGTGAGAAGAGACAACCTGTTAACCACACCACTGTCAGCAAAACACACAGCAACAACACCTCTGCTTCCAAACCCACCACTGGAACCAGGTAACCTGTCTGCCGAGCTCATGGCTTCATGATATTTTTGGAGCCTCGCTTCACAGCTGACTGAAACTATGTGAAATATTTCCCCAGGAAACCACGTGGCGAAGCCAAGAAGTGCCGAAAGGTGTACGGCATGGAGAAGAGGGACCTGTGGTGCACAGCGTGCCGTTGGAAGAAGGCCTGCCAGCGCTTCACTGACTGAGCTTTATCCTTTAGCCCACTTCAAAACGTGCTCTTTTATTGCAGCTGTTCCACGGATTAAGCACCAATATCTCCTGCACAACTCTCACAGGGGACTTGATGAGCTGAGATGGTGTCCGTCTGAGGCGTGTGGCCTTTTAAATGTCACTGATTCCTCCAGGCCACAAGGGGGTGCTCTTTTCCTACTGCTTCCATAGTGGAACAATGAGACTTATTCAGAAAAAAAAACTGATAAAAAGCTAAAAAGAGGAAAATACTTTGAGAAAAAGAAAAAAAAAAGCTTTTTGGCTTTTGCTGCATTGCATATTAAGGCAAAAAAAAAAGTTACTTTTTCATAAGTAATCCAGAAATGAAACATTCAAAGCAGATTTTTCAGGCAGTTTATTATACTTTCATGTATGTGAGCGTTCTGTGGAATACAGCTAACGATTTTCCATGATTTTAAGTGTGGCAGACTTTATACATAGCAGTTTTTAACTGTTCAAAACTGTTTAAGCTATTTTGACTGGGTATTGAGTATTTTAAACAGTTAACCCTCTCACACCAAGAAACTCAAATTCATTTATGGACATCATTTAAGCCTCAACCAACTCGGATTTTGTTCAAAATCGAACTATTTCTGGAATTACCGCTTTATTTTGCCTACAAGCACTTTTAACAGCCATGAAAATCATTTTCCATTTCGATAAAGCAGAGTGCAGTTTAGCATCACAACTGGCGTTCATGTCCACGGTGAGCATTTCGCCAAATAGTCAAAAACTGTTTCGACACACATTGCTAAAGTAATACCTCTAAACAAGAATGAGCCTTTCAGAGAGAGGCCTCAGTGTACTTCAGCGCGAGTAGTTGTAGTGCAGGAATGTAAAATGGCCTCTCTCTGCGCTTACGCACCGAAACTATTCTGTCCCTCACAGATCAACTGCCTCTGTATAAGCTATGAGGTTTATTCCTGTCAGTCCACAGTATTAATTCAATGGCAGGCACTTTAACCAGCCACACTTCAGATTTAACTGTTATCCCAGCAGGACATCCCAGTCTAATGTGATTCAGAAATCAAGTGTTTTCCACACAAACACACCTTCCTTCATATTACGGAAGTCTTTGTGGCAAATTCAGGCCACATTGTGCTTCCTAAGAAATAATTTTCTTCTCGTTCAGCTTATGGATATTATTCACGTAAAGGAAACGCTTGCTCTGATAACATGTAGATGTCTTCCACTGTGCTTTCTTTTCATACGGAGGTGATCATGTGATGTCTTCATGTAAACAGGCACACTGTGCTGTCTGACCCTTTCAATATGAGCCAAGCAGCTCTGAGCTGTTACACTGCCAAAAAAAATTATTTGCTTTTTTTTGTTCATTACAAATATCTAAAAGCTCTCAAGATACATTTACTTAAAGGGATAGTTCACCCGATAATGAAAATTTTGTCATAATTTAATCACCCTCGTGTTGTTTCAAACCTTTATTTCTTCTTTTAAAAGAAGATATTTAAAAGTATGTTGGGAGTCAAACAGTTGATGGTAGCCATTGACTTTTTCAGTAGGAAAAAAAATACTATGGAAGTCAACTGTCTGGTTACCAACATTCTTCAAAATATCTTCTTTTGTGTTCAACAGATGAAAGAAACCTGTACAGGTTTAGAACAACTTGAGGGTGAGTAAGTGACAGAATTTTTTTGTGAACTATCCCTTTAAGAATGGAAATGACTCAATATTAAGTCTTAAGGTGATAATACGTGGGGCAACTTTTTGAGCGATGTTACTTGGGCACTTTGCCATTGAGATTTAGGCAACAAATTTCGATCTAAAGTATCCAGATTTGTTGCCCATTCTCAGTGCCCAAGCAACATCGCTCAAAAAGCATAACCTTTAGTTTCTGAAAAAAAATATATTTAAATCCAGAAACAATATTCTTGTTTTACCCCACTTGTTTTAAGCATAAACTCACTTGATGTTTTTCTAAAAAAAAAAAAAAAAAAAAAGATGGTTAAATCATGTTGCTTTTCAAGTCAATGTATCTTGATTTAAGAATGTTTAGATATTTGTACTAGAAAACAAAAATACTGAGTTAGAAAATCCTGTTTTTGCAGTGAACCCATGAAACACTGACTGATTGGACATGTGATCTGTATCATTAAACGGATAGAGTTCACCCTAAAATTTACTGACCCTCATCTCGTTCCAAACCTGTATGACTTCTGTGAAATATCATTTTGGACCCCATTGACTTTCATTGTATGGACAAAAATGCCATTTTTCGAAATATCTTATTTTGTTTTTTCACTGTTTTGGAAAGACGTGAGGACTGATGACAAATTTTGGGTGAACTATTCCTTGCAGGATATTAAAGGAATATTTCACTCACTCATTTTTCAGTTTTGGGGTGAATTATTCCTTTGAAAAGAAACTCTAATCCCAACCCTGTTAACACTTTGCATCAAAACATTTATTTTTCACCTTCCAGGTTGAAGATTAAATCTCGTTTTTTCGTTTTATCAGACCCAACAAAACAAATGGCAATCAAAATGTAGCTCCCAAAATTGTAGCGGTTCAAAGAAACAACTGGGCAAGTGCGTAATTACCAAATGACCGAATCTATCTGTCAAAGTATATTGTCCAATCACAGCTTAGAGCAGCTTTGTCTTTCTTTCCCAGCGGTCAGAAAGGAAAGAGCGTCCCTCTCATGATCATAACCTTCACTAAGTGCCAATGAGAAGAACAAGAGGGAAAAAATGTATAATTGCACTAACTTGTACTGCACAAAACGTATATTTTTATGTACCGTTTTTATACGCAGAAATTGAAGTTTTTAAAAAGCGAAACCGCCGTGCTTCTCTTCATCGGGTCAGGGACGGGGTCTTTTCTCTGACCTCGCAACTATAAGCTTACGTGGCGGTACTTTATGGCGGCGTTGTGCTGGTTCGGGCCTCGCGGTGTGCAATGGTGAGTTTGTGACTGCAGGCTTTGGCAACTAGCCTTCAAACTCATTTCTAGGGAACGTCACTGTCTTGATTTATAATAAAAATCGTTAAACAAATTAAACATTGTTTTTCTTTATAGGAAAAAGAACCATGACGATTTGGATTTTAGGCATCGAAAACCAGGCCGTCAGACAGTGACGCATTAAATACGTTTGTCAATTTCATGGCTTCTTTGCCAAGACTTTGATAATATAATATAAAAACCATAAGAGTGCTTTTTGTTTTAAAGAATGAATATAGTATCATTGTATATTTTGGGGCTGAGGGGAAACGGGGTGGGGGGAGGGAAAGAAGCATCAATGAATGTAAAATCTACAAAATGAATATCGGCTGTCTCACACAAATTTCTTTCGGTCTTTTACTTTCTTTCATATCAAGTAGTTAGAACCACTCAGTGTTTTTTCCTTTCGTTTTCATTTTCAGTTGGCGCTTACATTGATGCGTTTTCATTGTTCTGTGGATATGCGAGTGTGTACATCATGGTATATGTGTGTATTATTGTGAGGCAGGAGGGACGTTGCTATGTGGATCATTGCGTCATCCTGCCCTGCACATTCCGACAGATGACTTCATGTTAGTTCGTCTGAGCTTTTGTCCCTGTTATTCTAACTTCACTGACTGCCTGTTGCTTCTTCAGCCAGGATATTAAGCTAAACAACCAAGAAAATATGTAAAAGCTCCACTTAGTCTCTTTGTAACTTTCAAAACACTTCAGTGTTCAAGAAGCATCTTTACAATAATCCTACTATTCTATACAGCTTTAACATACATCATACGATTCAAACTCTTTCTGCCTTGTTTAACTGTTGAGGTCTTGTCATTGTCAAGCCCTTTCCCTTTTCCATTGTTCATTGGTTGAGATTTGATGCATGTCTTGTATCATCTTTGTACTATCTTGCTTTATTGGAACCATTATTGTTTTTCAGAAGTTGACAGTGACTTGTCCAGAGTTGAGTGAATGAACGAGAGGATGGAGGTTTTTCTGGTGTTGATTTCGGTTGGTTGGGTGGTGATGAGAGTGTGATTTCTTGTGACTGTAATGTGGAGATTGAAATAAACATGGATTTCAGAAATATGTTTGAATGAAATTCAATTTTTTTTCTTTATTTGTGCAGGTTTATGTGTGTGGTTCTACTGCAGTTCTAAAAAATAATCTCCAGTAAATGGTCCTAGAACAGTACTCTCTCAGTAAGTTTATTATGCCCCTTTTCACAAGAAAGTCTGTGTCTGTGAAGTAACAGCTCAAAATACCCCACAGATCATTTATTATAGCTTGTCAAATTTGCCCCTATTTGGGTGTGAGCAAAAACATGCCGTTTTTGTGTCTCTTTAAATACAAATTAGCTGCTGCTCCCCGGCCCGCTTTCCAGAAGAGGGCGGAGCTTTAACAGCTCGCGCGTTGGTTGCTCAACAACAACAAAGCTGGAGAATCTCACGCAGCCAAAATGAGGATTGTCAGTAACGGTGTTCAGCCTTACATTGTTCAAACCGGAGTCGACACTGATGGAGAGACTCAGGAAGAAGTTACAACTTTTAGAATGAAACTGGACGTTTCTGAATGGTTAGTGGATACATTTATGTAGTTGTTGTGGAGTTGATTCAACTCATCGACTAGCATGTGCCGTCATGTTAATCTTTCGTGCAAATCCAGAGTTGAATTGACCCTCGTTTGTGAAGCAGTCCGGCGTAAAATGACAGCTTGGCAACAACTCTTACTCTTCTCTAAAGCAGCTCGACATGGCCTCACACCCTTTGTTGTGTTCTCAGGGGCGGGTTTATGTAAATTTTGGGGTTTGTGATGTCACCAACCCAGGAAAAAGCTTGTTGTAATCCCTACCAGCTGTTTGTTGTAGTCCTTAAAAAGTGATTTCTGTAAAAGAAAATATCTCCCTTTGTATTGAACTTTGAGCGTCGTAACTTTGCAGATGTTGTTTATGCTCAAACAGCAACATTACACACTAACTGAAGTTAAAAAAGTGAAATCATAATCAAGGACCCCTTTAAAGGGAAAGGCATTAATAAAGCTGGTGTGTTATGGACTGTGATCATTCAGAGACCAATGCAGTGAGAGAAAAAAAAAACATTTGCTTTTGTTAAAGAGGACCTATAATGCCCCTTTCACAAGATGTAATATAAGTCTCTGGTGTCCCCAGAATGTGTCTGTGAAGGTTCAGCTCAAAATACCCCACAGATCATTTATTATAGCTTGTCAAATTTGCCCGTTTGGGTGTGAACAAAAACACGCCGTTTTTGTGTGTGTCCCTTTAAATGCAAATGAGCTGCTGCTCCCGGCCCGCTTTCCAGTAGAGGGCGGAGCTTTAACAGCTCACGCTTCGGTTGCTCAACAGCAACAAAACTGGAGAATCTCACGCAGCCAAAATGAAGATAGTAACGGTGTTCAGCCTTACATTGTTCAAACCGGAGTCGGACACTGATGGAGAGACTCAGGAAGAAGTTACAACTTTTAGAATGAAACTGGACGTTTCTGAATGGTGTGTTCTGAATTCCCTATACTAATCTGACTTCACCACTGACAATTCAAACTACCTCCAGTTGTCAATATAATATAATACTACAGTACCAATACAGTACAACAGTACCTTTCCCATCCTGAATATAATACAATATAATACTACAGTATCTCGAGGTAAATCCCTTCTCAAATACTTTTAATACATTTTCAATACTTCGAGGTAATTCCCCTCCCGAAGTAAGGTGACGGCGTCCCGTCAAGAAGCTACTATCACTACCTCAATCACACGTGAGCACACAGGTCTTTAGCATCTATACACTCTCACTGTCCTTCTCAGGTGTATTCTGGTTATCCAAGCTAACGAGACTCTAAATAGTGTTCAGTGCTCGTCCGTGCAGCCAATGATAGACCAGTTAGCATGCTTTGCTCAAATTTTTGCCATGGAGTTAGGACTGATACACCATTTTCGTTTGCGAAAACAAAATGACGGCGCCGTGGGTGGAACCGTGCAGATTAAGCGGCAGCAATATTATAATAAGATCCCCTTCCTACGTTACAAGGGGAGCGAAATCTGAGTGGCTCGTTTTTTCACATGCTTGCAGAGAAAGGCTTACTAAAACAAAGTTACTGGGTTGTCCTTTTTCACGTTTTCTGGGTTGGTAGATGCACCGGGGACCTGATTATAGCACTTAAGGCGAGACACCCTAGGTGAATAGGGTAAAAAAAAAACAAACAAATAGATATCACCTTACTTCCCCAGTTGATTGATTACACTAAGAATTGCAAACATTTTTTGTATTACAAGTTTTCTGAAATGTTATGAGGCATTATCTAATTAAATATGCACTAATTTGCATGAATAAAATCTTAATATTGGATGAAGTCAGGTTCAAAATTCTTGTTTAATTTTTTTTACATATTAAAGTCAAAGGTTTCTACAGAGGGAATTTTGGATATCTATTTTTATCACTCCATAAATCAAAAAATACTATCAACAGCCAGAAAAAAATACATTTTCACCATTTTTTTTAGTAATAAAATGTATAAAATCAGGCAAATATTATATAAATAAAAACCTTCAGAATATAGATAGGAATAAAACTGTAAAGTTTGCTATAAGTTCTGCCTTTAACGATATTTACTGTAACTGAAATCTACAGATGCAAATAGATAAAGTGCTATGAAAGACACACTTTATACAAAGGTGTAGTTTGGATGTTTTCTTTCTAAGAGTCTGAAAAAAACACTTTATGAAAAGCCAAAAAGCACAAAATCTCAAAAATGACAAATGCATGAAAAAAAGTGTTTTTGCCTGTAGTGTCTCCCCTTAAACATGAAAAAAGTCAGATTTTCATGATATATCCCCCTTTAACCAATGATTTTTCATTGAAATTACATAGTTTCTAAGAGTTTGGTTGGTAAGATTTAATATTTTATTTCTTATGCTCACCAAGGATGCATTTATTTGATTTGATGAAACAGTATACACAGTAATATTGTGATTTTATAAATAATATTATCACACGATCCTTCAGAAATCATTCTAATATGCTGATTTTGTGCTCAAGAAACATTTCTTATTATCTTAATAAAATCACTTACCATTTTATGTAACTTAAAAAAAGAAACATGTTTAAAAAAAAGTCATTTTATAAAACATTAATGACTACTCGCACTCCAACAGATTAACCCTTGAATGAGGTATTAAACATGTACACGAAATCAGCGGTTCAGTCATAGAGGTTCCCCACTGATTACATTACTGCATCTTTAGGGAATATTCATCACTAAATCTTTGATAAAACAGATGCCAGGCAGAAAAGGAATCATATGGGCTGAATTCCCCTGGTGTCAGTAGTATGTACTTCTCCTCCGGTCCATTGCGTGGTGCTGTAGTTCAGACTAGCAGTGGGTTGTCTAGCACTGCTACTCCTGCAGCCACACCCCCATCAGCATGCTCAGAGCTCTTGGTCCTCAGCAGGTGGCCCACACATTCATTAAACACCATGTCTTTGCCTTTCCTGTGTGAGAAAAAGCGATTTGCTGTAACGCAGTGAACCTTAAGATGTATGTACAATAAAAACAGAGAAATTATCCCACCTGACATATGCTCCAAACACTCCCAGTTCACTCAGACAGGAGTTCAGTCTCAGAGGAGCTCCGGGCCTGAGCAGATAGTTCTGAACCGGGACGGGCTGGATCTTGTCCATTAGGATGTAGGCGGTCCTCTCACTGGAGTTCTTCAGGTTCTCCAGCACCTCACAGATCTCACTGCCGTAAATGTTGTTGCCTGTGACATAGGAAACCTTTGAGCAAGTGTGAGATATATGCGTGAGCACAGGACACGACATGTGACCACTCACCTCCTCCCTCCCGCTGAGGTTTCAGCACATACTGATCTGGATTGGTCAAAGCCATTGCTAGTGTTTTATCACCTTCTTCTCCCTGTGGAAAAAAAGACAGGTTGACCATTTAAAATCAGTTTCATAAAAAAAAAAAAAAAAAGTACAGTTGAGTAGTCAACAGTGGTACTCAATCCTGCTTCTGACGTTCAAGCATTCTGAAAATGTAGTTCCTACCAAGGTTATCATTATAATAAAATAATATTCAGTAAAATTACATAAAATATTGTTATGTAATTTCTGTGCCATTATTCGGTCCACAATCAGCTGAAAACAGCCAACAAGCAGCAGATACATTGGGTCTTAATCACTAATAGACCATACTGAAAACGAAGCTCACAGTCTTTACAATGGTACGCACTGTATAAAGGTCCAAGATCATGTGATCTTCACAACTCATGACTTTTAAGTTTTTGTCAAAAGAAATCCATATGTTGTTACACAAAACAGTGCAAGCTATTGAATGTCATTACTGTCAAAAATTAAATATGGTACTACACTAATGTCTGTGTTTACTGTGTTTACATACTCGCCAAGACAGGCAATTTGACAATTTTGTGTGTATTTGACCGTTTAAGCGCAATAAGCTGTAGAAAAGAACTCAATTTGGTACTCGTGAGCTGTTTGAGAGGCAGATTTATGTGTCCGCGCTTTCAGTGTGAGAGAAAACCTGCATGCAATACCCGCACTGAAATTCAGGCCCTGTAACACCAACACTATTCAACCGAGTGAATGAGATGAGTGAGTGTGTCGACCTAATGTCGGAGAGGAGAGAGCAAGAAAACGCAGCTGGTATCAGTCTATCGATACTGCGGAAAATGAGTATTGGAACCATTTCAGATATTTTAGTATCAAAAATCTATATTTTTGACAACACTACTATACTGTGAGTGTTCTGTTGATTCATTAACTACTGTATAATAGAGTTTGGTTGAAGTGCTTCATTAGAGTTGGATCTAATCATATGGTCTGTCTACACAAGCAGGATTCAGCACCACACATCAACAATGTTGTTCCTCTACCATGTCCAGGGTGTACAGCCCAGCGAAAGTAGCCCGAATCTCAGCAACTGCTTCAGGTTCGTCGGGGAAGAAGCGCTCCAGAACCCCTGGCCGGGCCAATTCCTGCTGCACCTTCTTAGTTCCAGCAAGATGGGTACTGATGTCGGGACACTTCACCGCCAGAGAGCGCTCCATCATCAGACGGGCTTCCCAGCTCTGAAACATACGTCAGGTCAGGGGTTTGATTCCCAGCGAACACTCAAATCATCTCTGAGAAGAGGAAAACAAAGCCATGTCCTCACCTTCTCCGAGGTGTAGTTCTGGGGCATGTATCCGTTACGGAAGTAAACAATAGCAATCTCACGGCCATCTCTGCAGGATGAATTGAAAAATTAGGTCTTTATTGACATGTTTGTGTATAGTTGTTGATGTTGGAAAAAATACTCATGTAATTGTTTTGACTAAACATTTCGAATGCGTTACACAGAAGAGAAACATGTGATACTGAATCACAATCACTCACACAAAGAGCCTCTTGCTCTGATCCAGAGATCCGGTTCTGCAAACACCTTCAAACTGTCTTCTTATTACAGGGATATTTCTGTACATATAAAACAACAGATCATCACTTTTGTCCCTATATAAGTTCTTGGGCAGAGGAAAAAGTAACATGCTTTGCTTCACAAACACCACTAATTAACATTAGCTGCTTCACAACAGAATTATATACATTAAGTACATGTTGCTCATGACTGGTTCTCAGTACTTACTAATAAAATAACACTAATGTAGTTATATAGTAGTTAGATAGTAACTAATGTAAAATAACAAGACTATCTCATTACATACTGTACCTTTTCCACAGCTCATTCTCTACGAATCGATGGTCATAAATATTCCTCTGAACATCCTCAACCAGAAACATAACCACTGCCCTATAAGGGACAACATCAGACATGAAGAAATTACCACTTTATCACTTCCATTACAAAGTAAACACTGATAAACCAGCAGTGAGTGAAACACTCGTTTTCACATTTCAGTTTGATACAACAACAAAAGTGTCAGTAAAGACATATATAATGTGACAAAAGATTAATATTTTAAATAAATGTTCTTCTGGACTTTATCCATCAATAGCCCCGTTTGCACCTGGTATTAAGATGCATTTTGATCGATCGGATCACAAGTGGACAATACAGGTCTAAACGGGGTGTAAAACATTTTGAGCTTGTCCACTTTCGACCACTTCCAGAGGTAGTCGAAAACGCATCGATCAGCCACTCTTCACCTAAACATTAGCACGTAAACATTATGGGAAGCGCGCTAGCCAGACGGGATTTAATCTTTGTCAGTTGAAGACCCAAGTTCGGTTTGAAGACGAAAAACGTACCAAGCACAATGTTCGCTTACCATTTCACTGTGTTCGGCCAGTCTTGTGGCTGTCAGAGCGACATTTACCCGGCCATAGACCCTTCCCTCGAAGAAATCAGTGGTTGAAAATGGACAAAAAAGACGGATTAAAGTACTAGGTGTAAGCGGGTATGTGTCTCCCTCGTCTACTTGTGATCCGATCGACCAAAACGCATCTTAGTCGCACAACTGTTTTCAACATTGACAATAATAAGAAATGTTTCTTGAGCATCAGATCATCATATTGTAATGATTTCTGAAGGATCATGTGACACTGAAGACTGGAGTAATGATGCTGAAAATTCAGATTTGCATCGCAGAAATAAATCACATTTTTAAATATACTCAAATAGAAAACAGTTATTTTAAATTGTAATAATATTTCACAATATTACTGTTTTAACTGTATTTTTTATCAAATAAATGCAGCTTCGGTGAGCAGAAGAGACTTCTAAAAATCTAACCGACCCCAAACTAAATGTTGAACACACCTCTCAGATCCATAGAGCTCCCAGGCCTTGGCCAAACCTCTCGCCAGACCTGCTGCTGGGTTGTTGTCGAGAACACGATTACACTCCTCTGGCAGGTTTGCGACCTTCAGAATGTGTCTTACAGGATTGAGAAACAGTTTATCACACCACTGACGTTAAAGGATTAGTTCACTTCTGAATAAAAAAAAACATGTCCTGATAATTTACTCACCCCCATGTCATCCAAGATGTTTATGTTTTTCTTTCTTCAGTCAAAAAGAAATTAAGTTTTTGAGGAAAACATTCCAGGATTTTTCTTCATATAGTGGACTTCAATGGGGTTCAACGGGTTGAAGGTCCAAATTGCAGTTTCGGTGCAGCTTCAAAGGGCTCTAGATGATCCCAGACGAGGAATAAGGGTTTTGTCTAGCAAAACGATTGGTCATCTTTTTAAAAAAATAAAAATGTATATATTTTTTAACCACAAATGCCTGTCTTGCACTGCTCTGCGATGCGCCACGCATTACACTGCAAAAAATGTTGTTCTTACTTAGAATTTTTGTCTCGTTTCCAGTCCAAATATCTAAAAATTCTTAGATAAAGAAGCATTTTCTTGACAAGTAAAAATTATTTTCTTGTTTTCAGGAAAAATAAGTCAAAATTGAGCGAGTCAAAAGGTCACATGTGACATAGGCGGAAGTACCACGGTAGGGGGCGGAAAACTTCATCTAATTTTCTCCTCCAACTTCAAAAGCATCTGATATCGTTGTTTTACCTTTTTTTTTTTTGGAAAGGCTGTTTGGATCTGGATCGGTACTTCCGCCTACGTTACGCATGATCTTTCTAAAGTGATTACGTAATGCGTGCGGATCGCAGAGCAGTGCAAGATGAGCATTTGTGGTTAAAAAGTATATCAATTTTTTTTTTTTTTTTTTTAGAAAATGGCCTATCATTTCGCTAAATAAGACCCTTATTCCTCATCTGGGATCGTGCAGAGCCCTTTGAAGCTGCACTGAAACTGCAATTTAGACCTTCAACCCGTTGAACCCCACTGAAGTCCACTATATGGAAAAAAATCCTGGAATGTTTTCCTCTTAATTTCTTTTCGACTGAAGAAAGAAAGACAAACATTTTGGATGACATGAGGGTAAGTAAATTAGAAAATTTTCATTCAGAAGTGAACTAATCCTTTAACCCTTATATGATAAACATCATTTAGTCACTCAGTCTTACCGATGGACATCTGGTGTCCGTGAAGCAAGACCGCCAAAACTCGCAGCAATAGTGTTGATTTCAATCTGCTTTAGAGACGTCCCACCGTCTGGTCTGTGGTCCAACATGTAATCGGAGCGATTCAGGCCCAGCACTATTGACTTGGGGAAGGAGCTATAGTTTAAATAAATGTGTCTAAAGAACATTAACAATTAGGTTATTAACATCACATTTATAAGAAGTCAGCTGTACTACATGTATAACAGAACATGAACAGTGAAGTAAATGTTCCTAATGTTTCTTAAACAAAAAAATTAATCAACAAATGGCTGGTAAATCATTATACCTGGGGTGAATGTTCCTGTTGAACTTGTTTGTGTATGCTGAAAAGTCTGGCTGTAAAATCATCAACTTTGATAGTGCTGTTAAAAAAAAAAAGAAAAAGAAATATTACACCAAAATTAGTATTAAATATTGAGTTACAGACTCTAGTGGCACTATATGGAATTGCAAAAATACTGACAGAACAGTTAAAAAAAACAAAAAAACAATCCCGCGTCTGCCATTAGTTGGACAGACAGATAGTTTCATGTCATTTGCAGAGTCAGTGTTACAGTGTCATGATTTCACAAACAATCACAGCAATGTTCTGCATGTTAAGATGAGATAGGGGAGCATATTTTAACAAATATGACACCATTAAAATGTGGCAATAAGGAAAAGGATACTCAATTTGCAATTAAACAGGGCAGGGATTACCAAACTTTTTTCAGCCGAAACTCAACTGACCTAAAATATTTTCTTGAATTATTAACGTAAAATCTTTAACAATGTAACAACAACACATGTACATGTTCACAATTATCTGCAAATGCTCGAATGCGCACATGAAATGCAAGTAAATATATAAAATACTTTTAGCGTTTTATTTTAATTACTATTTCATTAACTCACAAATCCCCTGCAGTTCCCTAGTTTAGGAAAACCTAACAACAGAGCAACTGTATCATACCTGGCCAGAGTTTCTTCTAGAAATGTGGGGTCCTGGCTCACCCGGTCCACCAACAGGTTAAAATGTGTCTGCACTGCCAGTGCCTGATGAAAGAGTGCTGTGGGCACCGGTGTGGGAAACAACGTGAACGGCGCATAACTCACCACCTGTCAACAAACACGCATTTATTTGGCATGTATCTACACCAGCAGAGCCCTTCAGTCACTCCTGATTCTTTGAGCGAGGGATCTCTGCTCAGTATTGACTCAACGGGGCAGAAATAACTCTCCATAATCCAGAAACAAAACACGGTTGTAGGACAGACAGAATTCCAGACGTGACTGTGAATTAACAAAATGTCAGTTAGTGTTACAATCCTAAAGCTTCTATGAAATTGTTTTTGCCTTTATTTATGGAATAATGTCTATCTAGGAGTCTTGGTTAGACATCTCAGATCTGGGTTAGGTCTACAGCGCCATCAGGGCCCTTTCACAAAGGGTAAAAGAGCCTGTCGCTGCCTTTATAGTGCCGTGAGTTTCATTAAATATGCATACACATAAATGTAATTGTAAATGTGAATGGGTTCCTCTAGAGTCTAGACAACCTTTCCTCCCTCAAAACTGCTCTCAGTGGGATTTTGTAGTTTGGATGAACAGTGCTCTTAAATGTCTAAATGACATGTCTTTCAGACACATGAAACTATATTGCTCTTACTTCAGGAGAGTTTGGCGTTTCTTTGGTCCGCATCAACACCCCATGTAGAAGTGCTGTGTCTTTTGCGATCTCTTGTATATTTTTGATCAGGTTTTCATCTTTCAGGACATCCTCCCGTTTGACAGACATAGCAGAGAATCTACAATCACAATGAAACACATTGTAGTCATTACATATGCTTAATGCCACCTATTTTCCCAAGAAGTCTGGATTTTTATGGAGATACAGACTTTCAGATAGAGGTTTTTCTTTTATTGGAAAGATTATATCATGAAACGATCATATAAATGTTATTATTTATACGTTTAAATTAGTAAACTTCCATTACTCGGACTTTGTGCTGGTGAGAGAAAGGAAGTGACTTTACTGTACGTTAATTACGTCTTAAAGAGACTCGCAGATGAATGAGACTGTACACTATATAACAAGCTGCAGTGATGTAATGATCAGATCACTGTACTCATCATGACGCGGCACAACTGCTCTGAACTACTTTTATAGACAGCACACTAAATATCAACACTAGCTCATGTAAGTTAGCTGTTGAGTTATGGCATAACGTTACCTGGTGTTCGCGGGATTTGTTTGGTCACTCCTGTGGCACTGAAGGTCCTTGTTTACAGTGGGTCTGAAGATTATTTAGGTCCAGTTCACCTGCTCAGGTTTGAGATGAGACTGGCAAGTGGTTTCAGGCGTGCTAACCGTGGTGCTGTTCGTATCAATGGCTCGTACACTAACAACAGTTAACCAATCAGTGAACAGAACGCTGATGACGCTACTGTCCACGTGCGCGCGCAGCAGCAAGTTCATATCACACAGAGGTCGGTCTTTTTGACCGTAAAAACTGTAACTGTAACTGTAAAACGGGGACGGGACACCAAGAACCGTATTTTTCCTGGAAAACGGGGTAGTCTGGTCAAAATCACAGAGTGAGCAAGCTTCATGAAGCTTTAAAGACCTTCGTGAATATTACTTAAAATCAGTGTTTTTTGGAGCGCGATAATATATTACACAGACACTTCATGTTTAATGATATTTGATGGTTTAAGAAAGTAAAAAAAAAAAGAAGAAAAAAGAAAAAGAAGCGTTTAATGCACGTTTGCGCTGAGTTTCCGTTGCATTGACACACGTTTGACCAGCAGGCGGCGTTGTGGAGTTTCCATCACTAAAGTGAGCTGCTGCTGGAAAAGACCACGAGCAAATACATGGTTGAACAAATGAACTAACATCATAAACGACACCAAGCGAATCAAAAGAATAAAGGCTACTTTTTCGCTTCACTTATTATTTTGAAGATTATAAAGTGCTTTTGTTTAATTTGCTAATATATTTGACAAAACTTCACATTCATAAATGCAAGTATTCCAATAAGTATAAAATTGTAGGTTGACGGTATCAGAGACTCCTTAAATAAGAAAGCTAAAGGACCCTAAAGATTTGTGAGCTTTACAAAAGGTTTTTTAAACCCGCCTGTATGGGCACTTTCCTTTATTTATAGATTATACAAATACAGTGGGTACGGAAAGTATTCAGACCCCCTTAAATTTTTCACTCTTTGTTATATTGCAGCCACTTGCTAAAAACATTTAAGTTCATTTTTTTTCCTCATTAATGTACACACATCACCCCATATTGACAGAAAAACACAGAATTGTTGACATTTTTGCAGATTTATTAAAAAAAGAAAAACTGAAATATCACATGGTCCTAAGTATTTAGACCCTTTGCTCAGTATTTAGTAGAAGCACCCTTTTGATCTAATACAGCCATGATGCAACAAGTTTTTCACAACTGGATTTGGGGATCCTCTGCCATTCCTTCTTGCAGATCCTCTCCAGTTCTGTCAGGTTGGATGGTAAACGTTGGTGGACAGCCATTTTTAGGTCTCTCCAGAGATGCTCAATTGGGTTTGAGTCAGGGCTCTGGCTGGGCCATTCAAGAACAGTCACGGAGTTGTTGTGAAGCCACTCCTTCGTTATTTTAGCTGTGTACTTAGGGTCATTGTCTTGTTGGAAGGTAAACCTTCGGCCCAGTCTGAGGTCCTGAGCACTCTGGAGAAGGTTTTCGTCCAGGATATCCCTGTACTTGGCCGCATTCATCTTTCCCTCAATTGCAACCAGTCGTCCTGTCCCTGCAGCTGAAAAACACCCCCACAGCATGATGCTGCCACCACCATGCTTCACTGTTGGGACTGTATTGGACAGGTGATGAGCAGTGCCTGGTTTTCTCCACACATACCGCTTAGAATTAAGGCCAAAAAGTTCTATCTTGGTCTCATCAGACCAGAGAATCTTATTTCTCAGCATCTTGGAGTCCTTCAGGTGTTTTCTTAGCAAACTCCATGTGGGCTTTCATGTGTCTTGCACTGAGGAGAGGCTTCCGTCGGGCCACTCTGCCATATAGCCCCGACTGGTGGAGGGCTGCAGTGATGGTTGACTTTCTACAACTTTCTCCCATCTCCCGACTGCATCTCTGGAGCTCAGCCACAGTGATCTTTGGGTTCTTCTTTACCTCTCTCACCAAGGCTCTTCTTCCCCGATAGCTCAGTTTGGCCGGACGGCCAGCTCTAGGAAGGGTTCTGGTCATCCCAAACGTCTTCCATTTAAGGATTATGGAGGCCACTGTGCTCTTAGGAACCTTAAGTGCAGCAGAAATTTTTTTGTAACCTTGGCCAAATCTGTGCCTTGCCACAATTCTGTCTCTGAGCTCTTCAGGCAGTTCCTTTGACCTCATGATTCTCATTTGCTCTGACATGCACTGTGAGCTGTAAGGTCTTATATAGACAGGTGTGTGGCTTTCCTAATCAAGTCCAATCAGTATAATCAAACACAGCTGGACTCAAATGAAGGTGTAGAACCATCTCAAGGATGATCAGAAGAAATGGACAGCACCTGAGTTAAATATATGAGTGTCACAGCAAAGGGTCTGAATACTTAGGACCATGTGATATTTCAGTTTTTCTTTTTTAATAAATCTGCCAAAATGTCAACAATTCTGTGTTTTTCTGTCAATATGGGGTGCTGTGTGTACATTAATGAGGAAAAAAAATGAACTTAAATGATTTTAGCAAATGGCTGCAATATAACAAAGAGTGAAAAATTTAAGGGGGTCTGAATACTTTCCGTACCCACTGTAGATTACACTGTAGTCTTCATGTATTTCTAAACCCTCTGTAAATGGTTAGAGGTGGCTGAAATGCAGCTTTATGCACAAAGTCTCTGGAGACTCCAGAGACTTCAGCAGCTTCAAACACCTCAACAGTGGCTTTTTTAATAGCTGCACTTTTAATACAATTAATTTGTTTAACAGAAACTTTCTTTTAAAAGCCTTTATCTGACCGTTTTTTCTTTGCTCTCAGTCACTCACAAATCTTCTGATGGTTTGATAATCTCTATTCAGTTTTTGCTAAATATTAGTTGTTTTTATGCCTTTTGCAAGACACTGCACAATTTCGTGCTTTTCATCTTCAGAAAGATCTTTCTTCCCATATTGCACAAGAACTTGCTTAATAATGTGGAACAACCTTTTAAACCTGGGAAACTATTTAACAAACCTGTCTGAGACTGATATCAGTTATCTAAAAAGATATAAGAAATAAAACAAACACTTTCTTTGAAAACCAGTCTGAATGTTGATTGTACTGAAATCCTATTGTACTGAAATGTCACTTCCATAATAATTTGGAACACAGTGTATATAGGTTAGGCCTAAGTATATATAAGTGTGTGTGTGTGCACGCATGTTTTTGTGACATACCAGGACACAAATTTGTATAATGGGTATGACATAGGTATTACAAGGAGAGGGTGACTTATTACCCCATGTCCCCATTTTTCAAAAGGCTTATAAATCATACAGAATGAGTTTTTGTGAGAAAGTAAAAAATGTGCACAGTTTCCTGTGATGGGTAGGTTTAGGTGTAGGGTTGGTGTAGGGCAATAGAAAATACGGTTTGTACAGTAAAAAAACCATTACGCCTATGGAATGTCCCCACAATTCACAAAAACAAACGTGTGTGTGAGTGTGTGTGTGTGTGTATGTGTGTGCGTGCGTGCTGGAATAGTAGGCCTACTATAGTATAGTTGAAACAGAGTGGAGGTTTGGACACGGAAACAGTATTCAAAACGTCATGACTTAACAAATGGACAGTTAGAGTCCACTTGTTAGACAGTATTTAGAGGCAGGAAAATCCTCCAAAGCAGTTGTATGCTTTGGAAGGAAGTGAACAAAAGATATGAATCAGTACAAGAATGATTTGTTCAGTTAAAAAGTGTCATTCAACACCGATTCATTTATGAAGCACACACATAGAGCAGATCCTAGTGATGCTGGCCTTTACAGATGAGGATATAGTATATGAAGATGATAATGGTAATAGAGCAGCGTATTATATGGTGCTCAAGCAGCTCTAATTGCCTTACTGCTGATATGATGACTTGTTTATATTTAAATGATCCTCAACATTCTCTGTCAGTCCAGCAGCTTGAGTTTATATCTGAAATCAACACAACTGTCCCTGATCACACGTGCTACAAGCTCTTGACATCTGTCCAATTCAGTAAGTGTTTCTTCAGTCATCATCATGGAGCAACGTCACCGGAGAAGAACCAGGACTCTTCCCACACACCTGAGGGGATTCTGCGTGGAGGGGGGATCTTCCACTCAAGAGTCCAGTGTAAGCAGGTTAGATCACACTTACAGCTGCATCTCTGGCAAAGCTCGAAGATCCAGCAGCATGGCTGAACACTACCTGAAGAACGTTGCTGTCCTTCCTGACGTCCGTCCAGCAGCCTCAGTCTCTTCAGTGGACGTGTGTCAGCAGGAAGAGCCTGTCTCCATCCACGGCTCCAGCGTCCAGGGCTACCAGGACATCTACCGTTCTGTGGCAGAGCCCATGATGAAGACACGCTGTGGTCGGCACCGTCCCTACAGCCTTGGGCTGGGACTGCAGATCAAGCAGCGCCTATGGGAGACTCTCAAGCGCCCTTCACTGCTAGAGACAGAGCAGCCTGATGGACGCGTCCTGGTCACTGAGAGCTTCTCCACATCCAGCAGAAGAAGCTCCGCTCCTCGTGTCCATGTGGACATCAGTGAAGAGCCGCTGCCAGAAGAACCGCCGAGAAAGAAGCCCAAACACTGAGTCATCACAGCCGGGCCAACGTATGTACTCTATATAGTCTATAGTTACACAGTACGTTTTTAGTTTGTAGAGTAAGATTTATCTCATTGCTGTGTGGATGGTGGGATGTTTTCAATGATTGTCAATGCATTGATATGCAGTTTCCAGGTTGTTCTAAGCAGTTTTTCGTGGTGCTACGTGGTTGTTAGGATGTTTTGTGTGGTTTCCTGTGTGTTGACATGCGTTTGCCAACGTTTTCTGAGCAGTTGTTGGCATGTTGCTCTGCGGTTGGTGGATTTTCGTGGTGCTACGTGGTTGTTAGGATGTTTTGAGCAGTTGGTTGACATGCGGATGCTTTTAAAGAGTTAGGTTAGGGTCCCTCACATGGTTTGCAGCTTGACGTGCTGTGAGGGCTTGTGAGCATCAGTGATGCTGAGAGCTTCGCCACTTCAGTACTGCTAGGGTCACCCATAGTGGACAGGTCTCAGCTGAGATGCCAGACGAAGACAAACCACCTGAATCTGGACAGATTTACCTTTTGATATAGTGAAAACTGAACAGATGAGTGTTTGAAAAACTTTACTAGACCAACGACCTATTAAAAACACCATCACATGGACTTCACCAAATGGGTTATACATACATATGTATGTGGAAGTTGCTGATGGATCGATGGAAGCAACCATTCAACCAGAACTAGGAAATACATGATGGTTTAATATTAGTATGGGTTTATGACAAGGCTGAATTCTTTCTTTAGCACCGTTGTAACGGAGCTCAGCCAATCAAATTTGAAGGCCGGAGGTAAGTGGCATCTGTCTATAAACACTTTATTCATCACAAATGTTTTCTTAGCGCATAACTTCCACTCAACTGTTATATCCTCATCTCTAAAGATTAAAACGTTAGTATTTCTATGCTTCATAAAGACGAGTTTCAGGTAATATGTAACAGAAGCAAAGCTTTGACAAAGAAGTGCAATGCAAATAATTTTTATTCATGAAAATATAAGTGCAATGTGTCAATACACTGATAATAAAATAAGATTATTATACAATATGATCTCTTATAAATTCTGTTTTTATATGTTTTTTAAGATGTAAAATCCTCAAAAAGACTATGGAATGTCCTTACAAGCTTGTAAAACATTTTAATGTACAGTGGGATCCAAAAGTCCACATTTAAATTCTAGGATTTCAAATCCCATTAACAAATTAACAAATAGTTTTAGGATTTCTATTACATGAAATCATTAAGATCCTGCACTTTTTGTTAGATCACATATCAAATAAGTACATATTGTACTTGTGCAGATATTCTCAGATGAAGTGATGCTGTCATTCAATCATGGGGAAAAACTAAAACATTGTGAAATTCATGCTAATATTTGGATGTACATCTTTGGATGTAAAGTGGACTTTTGGACATCTGTAGCTTTAATGTATAGCAAAATATCAAGTAATATGTCTTTTTAAAGAACACTGATGCTGATTTGGAAGCTGATTTCACCATTTGTATAGTATTTTTCAGCATTATATATCCTTTAAAAGACTATACAGTTCTTGCTAATAACACAGTAGAGCAACAGAGTATGTTGCTGTGTATGTATGTGTGTTTGCTTTTCAGGACATGAATGCACGCACACTCCCCCGAATGACCGCCCTGCATATGGGGCAGTGACGCAGACTGGCTGCGCAGTCTGTGCAGACGACCAGATGACCACAGGGGATGAAGACCATGGAGACGAGTTTGTCCATGCAGACCTTACAGGTCCTCTCTTCCTGAAGCTGTCTCAACTGTTCCTCTGGAGTCAGATCTGATCGCACTGAAAAACACACAAATACACAGACATTTTAACTCAACCCGGGGCAATTAAGATTGATTGAATGATCTCTTCCATCCCAGAGGCTACTAGATAGAGAAAAAGATGAAGATACAGCCAAACACACACACACACACACACACAGACATTATAAGTGCAATGAGAGCGTGTTAATATGGACCTTTCTCCCTGTCTGAGACCTGCGTTCTCGGCGTTCGCGGACTCTCCACAGTCTCTGAGGGAACAAACCATCCACACGTTAGAGGAGGGAACGGCACTTTATAATTTCTTTTTTAATGAACAACACATGGCTCTCAGTATAGGTTACATTAAAGGACTAGTTCACACAATAAAAATTAAAATTCTGTCATTATTTACTAACTCAAGTGACTTCAAACCTTAGTAGACATTCATACTCAACACGTATACAAACTAGTGCTGTCAAATCGATTAATCGTGATTAATCGCATCTAACATAAAAGTTTGTGTTTACGTAATATATGTGTGTATATATTATTATATTTATATATATTATATGTATGTGTTTCTCCTTTTGTGGTTCAAAAAAGAAAGAAGGGCATGTGGCATTAGAGGGTAAATAATAGTAAATAATGACTGAATTTTAATTTTAGGGTGAACTATGCCTATAAATAATGTCTTCTTCTACAGCATCATGTGAAAGGGATAGTTCACCCCAAAATGAAACTTCTGTCATCATTTACTCACCCTCAAGAAGATATTCTGAAGAATGTCGATAACAGTAAACAGTTGATGGACCCCATTGACTTCCATAGTATGGGAAAAAAACACTATGGAGGTCAATGGGGTCCATCAACTGTTTGGTTATCGACATTCTTTAAAATATCTTCTTTTGTGTTCAGCAGAAGAAAGAAATTCATACAGGTTTGGAACAAGTTGAGGGTGAATAAATGATGAGAGAATTTTTATTTTTGGGTGAACTTCCTTTAAATATAGGTTTGATCTGTTTTGAAGGATGGATGAGTTTGGAAACAGAGGGTGCTCCACACCTGGTCTGGGCTCCCCCGTCTGCCTTTCCTCCTCCTCGGCCTGCAGGACGTCGGTCACCAGGTCAGAGACTGAGGTGTAGTGTGAGCCGGTGAGCAGGTAGCGTGACTGCACCAGGCTCTCCACTAGTGAGCGCTGGAAACCCATCTGCAGCACCGCCTGCACCACAGAAGATAACATGGCTGCCGCCACTGAGCTCTGCCCACCCAACACCTCTGCCAGCAGGAACATAAAAATGCCAAAGGTGTCTTTATGGGTTTACTAATTTGCTTAATGTAATAAAATGTACAAAAAAAAAAGGTATTTTCTTGGTCCACACAAATAGAAGTATAAGCAGAGCTTGGGTGTACAATACATTATTCACACTACGACATCACTTTGTAGGCCGATCGGCAGTTAGCATCACACTGGTTCCCTCGACAAAAACCCAATAGGATTCTCCCATAGGCTTTTGGATTATCACAAAAAATAAGTTGTTATCAACAAAAGTTTACGATACTTGCATGCTTTGTCCATCAAGATAATTTTCACAGATGAACACAACTTTTATGAATTTTGAAGCCTAAATGCAGTTGCCAGAAGCAAAAAGCTAAAGGTAGGCTATAAGCGAAATACACCACGGTCGATTAACTTCAACGTCACCAACACTAAGCTTCCCTGAAATTTTAAAACAGAATAGTTTGTAAGAGCGCAAGAATAAGCATACTGAAGTTGTAAAAGCGGACTGAGTTTACCTGTTCGGCGTGATGCCGTTTAATGTCACCGACAGCCTCTATAGTCCGATTTAGCCACTTGTTAGCAACTGTCATTTTCAAGACATGTAACAGCTTAAAAAAAATAACGAGTGGGGCAATACTGATGTATTTTATGTCATAGAATAAAATGTGAAAGTAAGTCTTAAGCTTGTGTTTACCACGGCCCTTATTTCAGCCATTTAACCAAAAACCCATTGACTTTGGGACGATGGAACCGATAGTGCTAAAATGCTAACTCTACAGTCATAGTTCCACAACTCTGTTATACAATCATTTAGGACTTTTCTCCTTTTTGGCATAAAGTATCTTTAAAACCCCAGGGTTTTCTATAAGAACACTTTACAATAAGGTTCATTAGTTAAACATTAGTTAATGTATTAACTAACATGAACTAACCATTAGCAACACATTTGTTTCTGTAGTTACTAATCTCCGTTAATGTTAGTTAATGAAAGTACAGTTGTTCATTGCTTGTTCATGTTAGTTCACAGTGCATTAACTAATGTTAACAAGATTTTAATAATGTATTAGTAAATGTTGAAATTAACATTAACAAAGATTAATAAAGTGCAGTTCATTATTAGTTCATGTTAACTAATGTAGTTAACTAATGTTAACTAATGAACCTTATTGTAAAGTGTTACCAAGAACCTTTTCTTCTAAGAATAAGAGCAAAATATTGCTGCAGGTAATTTATTCTGTGATTTATGCAAAGAATCAGTTCAGGTATGTTTGTTTACCAGCAGCGTACACACTGTAAAAAAGAATTGCTGGTTTAACTTTTAAAAAAAAAAGTTACCTGGTTGCCTTTAAAATTTTGAGTTCATTGAAATGAAAAATTTGAGTTAATACAATGAAGGCGATTGATTTAATCAACAGAAACTCAAAATATTATGTTGTCTGAACCACATTAATTATCTAAATTGATTTGACAAAAAAGAAAAAATGTTGTAATAACAAATCATGAAAATATTTTTTTTTTTACAGTGCAGTGATTTATAGCTTCAAAAATCACAAAAGACTAAATGTTCGGGTAACACTGATCATCATCATTGTTAGTTGAAGAAAAGGAACAGTTGGGTGAGATGAAAACTGTGAGAGCTGGAAGAATAACAACAACTCCTGAGGAACATAAAGTGCAAAGCAGCATAAAACACAAGCTGATATTATCCTGCTTATTACACGGCTCTTTGCACAAAAAATAAATACAGGAAATATTGATTTGAGTTTCAGTTATTTTATTTTTTTACTGTGGAAAGACAGAAATGAGCACAGCACAGATTTCCAGGACAAGCAGTAAGTTATACTGTGTCATGGATGGACAATGGTTATTATTCAGAAATATCTGATGCTGAATGTTGTGAATGACCAATCAGAATCAAGTATTCCAGAAAGCCGTGTAATAAACACACATAAGAGTCTGTTGATCCATAGAACACAAGCGCTACTCACAACAATGGAACATTTTATGGGACTTTAGAATTGCAGAGAATCCATAAAGTCAGGGGTTTTCAAACTGGGGCCTGTGGACACCCAAGCGGAAATGTATGTCTCATATCTAGCTTGTTTTTGTACACAGTATAAATGGGTCTGTACATTAAATTTAACTGCCATTATACTTGTGGGGGGGGGTCATCATATTCGGGTGTCCTTAGCATTTAAACATTTGAAAACCCCTGCACTGTCACACCTTTAAAAGAAGTCATGGCGTGACTCACCTGATGTAATGTTTCCTGCAGTTGATGACAGAGATCCACCCTTTAAAACAAAACAAAACAAAAACATTTAAAGCCCATAGCAATCATAGCTGTTAAATTTATTATAAACTGATGGTTAGGTGTGCATCAATATTACCACTCTCTCATTCATGTTGAAGTAAGACTGCTGGATATTGCTCACATATTCCCGTCCTCTGGCTTGAAGCAAATATTCACATCTTTGGAAGCACATGATAGACCAAATTAATAATGAGCATACATGCACTGAAATCAGTAAAACATCATCCACTTGGTATAAAACAGTACATGTAATATTCCCTTTAGTACTTGATTACATTGTATTGTATTTAAGGGGTTAGTTCACCCAAAAATGAAAATTCTGTCATTAATTACTCACCCTCATGTCGTTCCAAACCCGTAAGACCTTCATTCAACTTCAGAACACAAATTAAGATATTTTTGATGAAATCCGAGAGCTATCTGACTCGTCCGTAGACAGCAATATAACCACCACTTTCAAGGTCCAGAAAGGTACTAAAGACATCGTTTAAAAAAGTCAACATGAATGCAGTGGTTCAACCTTAATGTTATGAATCGACGAGAATACTTTTTGAGCGCATAAACAAAACAAAAAACAAAAAACAAAACAACTTTATGTCAGAAGATGAACAAAGTCTTACGGGTGTGGAACAACATGGGGGTGAGTAATTAATGACAGAATTTTCATTTTTGGGTAAACTAACCTTTTAATGTGGGATAAAAAACTTCCTGTTTAAAGTAGAAAGAGAATAGAAATAATTCAGCACTCACTGTGGAAACCATTTGGCGTGTTCCTGCCAAGGGTCATCACCTGGTTCCCAGTTCCTCAGACCACCATCACAGAAGAAACACTTCACATTGTCACCATGACCTAAGAAAACAATCACTTGTTATTACCATCTTCTAAAAAAAAAAAAAAAACCACACTATACTATATATTTTAAAGACACAGAGTAAAATATATAAATCATTTTTGCCATTTCTAATCAATTTTGACTTCCAACTTAACTTTATCTGTAATAAATTGAATGTGGTAAAAACAAGTTGAGAATTTTGAAGAGAATGTTTTTATAAATTAACATGTTCTTTACTGAGAGCAAACAATGATATGCAATTTTGAATGCATATTATTTGTATAAGAAATAGGCAGAAACACTGTTGCTTTCAGAATAATGAGCAGCACGCGCTGCTGTGAGGCTGGGCTGCACTGCGCTCGCGGGCTCTCGTTCATTCCGTTTATTCACAGTGCGCATGACTGCCGCGCGCGTGACTGTGAGCGCAGAAAACAGAAGCAACTAAGTTTTGGTCCTGTGATGAATCGAAACCACATACAATCCCAAACATATTTTACACGTGACATTTCATTTCAGTTTATTTCCCCAAAACAGCGTTTATCATCCCTTTAGTCTGAGACAGACCTGTATAGAAGAATCCAGCTCGCGCCAGAGTATCGGGCTGCACTGATGCTCCTGTGGGCCAGTTGTGGTAGGTGGACAACCTGTTGTCCTCTGACTCCATCTCCGGGTAGGCCGCCTGCCCGGACAACACCTGCTCGTCCACGGTCAGCCGCTGCAGTTGACTCAAGAGCTGCCCATCCACAGAGTCGGACGAGCCCAGCGGAACATTCCCCACATCCCTGCCCATCATTAAGCCGCATGCGGGGAAGTGCCTCTCATGCTCCCCCCGCGGAGTGTCTCCATGAACCCAGTGCCTCAGGATCCCATCACAGCAGAAGCACTGCACCGTGTCCCCGTATCCCAGATAGTGAAAGCCAGCCCGGGCCAGCTCAGCAGGGCTCACGGGCGCATCTCTGGGCCAGTTGTGGAAAGTCTGGAGTCTTTCCTCCTCACTCCGCATCCCGAGCCGAACCCCCGCCTCCATCCGCGCGCTGCTCTCGCGCTCACGTCCACGATCTCCCCTCATCCTGCTCACCTTCCATAATGGACTGTTCAAGTGTGCTCCAGCTCCCCCTTCGCTGGCCATATAGCCTATTATTCCCTGTAACACCGTTTACTATAGCACACACATTTCCAGAATAAGCAGTTGTTAAAATGATCTGCCCTGTGGCCAAGCCCTGAATAGCATATACAATAGACGCCTTTCATGGTGATTTTTTTCCAAATTTCACATGTGGCTGGGTTAAAAACAACCTAGTGGGTTATACATTTTAAAGTCACCATGATATTAAAATGGACTATTTTTATGAAATATAGCGGTGTTCATTATAGGCCTAAATGATTTATCATAATTTAAATAATTACATAATTCAAAATATTACAAAATTGCGCATAGTTTATTGTTTTGAACAAAATGAATAAATAAAAGCATAAAATAAATACATTTCGGGAAACAGAATTCTCCTTTACATTATTATTATTATTATTATTATTATAGCAAATTCAGGGCTTTTGAAAGTAGTTTTGGACTACATCTCCCATAATCCCTCACAGGAAGTCCGTCATATGTTGACGCCAAACATAATGGCGGCTTAGTGAAACGCACAAGCTTCGCAAGCGCCTTGATTTTGATCCCTAAAGTAAGTAACTGCATGAAATTTCTTCTATTTTTAATAACAGCGCAGTTGAACATGTTCTTAGTAAATTTGTTTTAATCGGTATAGTCTTGTTCTGGTTCTTAAAGGTTTTGTTTATTGAAGAGAGCAGGCCATTGCTGTGCTCAATGCTGTTCCTTCAGTGTGGAGTTAAACGATATTATGAAAACTCCACTGCGTTTTGTCATTGCAATATATACTGCACGTGTAATTGTATAGTTACATATTTCAGCTGTGTTTTAATGATTGCATTTAATGTAATGTGACTCATTTTCTTAAACAAGCACAGTGTTATTAGGAAACAAATATATCTCCGCGATATATGCCAATTAGTCTTGTACTTACAGTAAGTTTCGCTGTAAATTTGTCTTATAAGCATGCGTCATAACATAATGCTGGCTTTGCTTTCCTCTTCTGTCCAGATGGCTGGTGAGTCTTCTGATAAGAAGGAACTGGACAGCGCAGTGAAGGAGCGGGAGTCCCGTAAACGCAGTCGTTCTCGCTCCAGGGACCGCGATCGTAAGGGATCTCCTGGCAGAGAACGTAAACGGCATCGGTCTCGTGAACGCAAGCGCTCCCGCAGCAGATCCAAATCTCCAGACCGGTGTGTAGGGCTATATACTCTCTTATTCTCATGTGAATGATAATACATTTCTAATCTAACTCTAGCTCTGCTTATCTGTTTTTAGAGATCGTCGTCAAAAAGACAAAGAAAGAGACAGAGAAAAGGACAGAGACAGGAACCGCAAAGACAGAGAAAGAGACAGAGACAGACGGGACAAAGACCGATCCAAGAAATCAAGGTTTGAATCATACTTGCCTCACAAACCTTTTCAGGGCTGAACAATAAGGATGTCAAGAAGATGCTTGCGAATTTGAACGTTTTTTTTTTTTTTGTGATTTACTGAACATTGTTTTTGCATAATACTGCGGTTTTACATGTCACCAAGGTCACCAGTTTAAGTCCCCCTGTAATCAATAATTTTATTCCTTAAAACTCCTATTTGGGCACCAAAATGACATACTTAATGTTTTCACCTGTGAATAAAAAAAAATCTTCATGCCTTAAAATAGCTAGAATGTAACTCTACACCCTTGCCTGATTTAATATATGTGGATCAATGAATATGCAAATTAGCCCCACCTCTACTCGCTCACACCAGCTCAGAGATCCACTCGGTCATCTTACTGAGGTAAACGCTGCACAACGGGATCGTTTTTTGCAACATTGGACACATAACGGTAATTAAAATGATTAGCCTTTTGTTTGACTATTGGCGCTTTTCCATTGCGTGGAACGACTTGGCTGAGCTCGGTTTAGCACGGCTCGGAGAGCTTTACCTCAACAGAGGTGGAACTATTTAAAGGTGCAGTAAGCAATTTCTGAAAATCTCTGTTGATATTTGAATTCACCAAAACAAACTTAAAAGGATCACACCCCTATCTTGATAGCTCCGCCCCAAATTCACAAACACACTATGCAGCACAGGCACCTCCCCCCTAATGAGTTGACACGCCCCTTACTGCTGATTGGCTACAAGTTTGTTTTGGTGCTTGGTCTGATCCACTTTCAACAGCGTTTCTCAGAAATTGCTTACTGCACCTTTAAGCGTGTAGTGGAAAAGCACCATATGTTATCAAACAGCTAATAATGTGTTGCTAATGCTACACAAACCATGTTCTGTTTGCCATCTTAGAGTCAGACAGCTGCCTTCTAGCAATCTGTATCCTTAGAAACACTTTGAACAACTCAAACGTTAGTAAAGGCATATAGTTTATCATAACATCATAATATATATCATACACCCGCTATATTACTAAATCTACCCGATTTTTCATATCAACAGAAAAATATACCGGGATAACCTGACTTCTCTAGAGACTCCCCAGCTAGTTCGCTGTTAATCATATGTTAAACCCTGGCAGCACATTGACGCGATTGGTTACAAGGTAGTTTGTGACATATGTTGACATATGAATGTGCGCACAAACAATTTCTCACTTAAGATAATGTAATAATGAAATTAAAACACTAATACTATAAAAAAAAAAAAAAATGCTATAAAATGTAATATTAGTACAAATCTAAACTGCGAATGGGCCAGGAGAAAAAAATAATATTGAGAGTTCTGTTTATGTTGAATTGACCGACATTCTTTATAGTTATCATACTTTAAAATTTAAGGTTACAGATGCTCTTGTTAAATGGGCTCCAGTGATTTGCCTTATTTGGACGTCTGACAAGTCGACCATTTCACAAAAGGCTTGTACTAAACACTGCTGAATACCTGCATATATATATATATATATATATATATATATGCATACATACATGCATACATATATATACATACATAATTATATATATATAATTATGTATGTATATATATATATATATATATGTGTATGTATATGTATATGTGTATATATATATGTATGCATTATATATATATATATATATATATATATATATATATATATATATATATATATATACACAATGTTTAGATATTTTAAATATTTAAATAAAAATATAATGTAAATATTTGAGTATTTAGTTATGAAGTGTTTTTTTTTCCTCTCTCAGGAGCAATTCTCCAAAATCCAAGGATTTGAAAATAAAGAGGGATAAGGATGTGAAAAAAGAGGAAGATGAGGAAGATGAGAAGAAGAAAAAGAAGGTGCTCTATTAGAAGACATTTCAAGTTTGAAAGTTGTATATTGTGTACTTTTTTGACTTAGACTTTTCTGCAATCTTTCAGGTGCAGCCTCTCTCTCTTGAAGAGCTGCTTGCAAAGAAGAAAGCAGAAGAAGAGGCAGAGTCTAAGGTATAGTGGTTTTATATATTCATGCAAATTAGTGCACTCCATTTTTTTTTTTCTTAAACATATTCTCCTGTTGCAGCCCAAGTTCTTGTCCAAAGCGGAGCGAGAAGCTGAAGCCATCAAACGGAGAGAGCAGCAGACAGAGGAACGCCGCAGACAGGTGGAGGATGAGAGGAAGAAAAGAAGAGTATTTCAGGACATTGGCAGAAAGATGCTAGGTGAGAGGCTAGAACAAATAATAGCGTCTGTAGAAATATGGTTATACTTTTATTATTGGAGTTTTGTAGCTTTTAGTCTGTCTATTAGCTTTGTGGCCATCTATATGCTAATGCACTCCTGAATGTTGACTATAATTTTTGGTTTTTATCTTTTCTTCTCATCGTCTTGCTTTATCTAATTTGCAGAGGATCCGCAGGAGCGTGAACGGCGGGAAAGAAGGGAGCGGATGGAAAGAGAGAACAATGGGAATGATGAGGATGATGGACGGCAGAAGATTAGAGAAGAAAAAGACAAAGGAAAAGAGCTGCAGGCCATTAAGGTGATGAGTTCTACACTGTCCTTACCTATTCAGCTGGAGAAAACACTAACCAATTCTTTAGATCTTTGTCTTGACTGAGAGTAATCTTAAAGGCAAATTAAATAGTATTTAAACTAGTACTGTTGATTTAACGTGTTAATTTAATTAGTTATGGGGAAAAATAACTTGTTAAAATTGAAGCATGTAACGCACCCGCCCCGCCCCAGACCTACATAAGTTATCTTACATTTGAAGTTGATTGTTGATTGGTGACGAACATGAAGCAGGGCAACAACTCACCGCGTGATGGAGCCTATAGAATGCTATTATATGCCCCTAAAATTCAAGATATCAGAGCAAAGCCTGTTTTTTTTCCTCATATTTATATCATGATATAAATCACACAAATGCTGTTTTTGTCCCAAATACCCAAAGAGTGCAAATGTGATATTGATTTTATACAACAGTTCAATAAATAAGTTAACAGGGTCGCCACGGGTTCTGATTCGATGGGTCTTAAATATTTTTTGTTACATCACCGCAAAAAAAATTCTCCAGTCTGACGAACCCAATGACTGTTTCCATTTATTGAACAGACTGAAGAATATGTTTTTCCCACTATAGTTACTGCGTCATCAAAGAGAACTGTGGTATTAATGCAGCACACATTTTCTGTTTGACCCATGGCCTAGCACATAGTTGGAGAAATGGAGATGCAGCAATATGTCGTGTTAAAAAATGCATGGAAAGCGCAGAAGCGCCGCTTTCTTCTTTCCAAAGCACTTGTGCACCTGTGGCATCTGTCAAACCATGAACTGAACTCTCCACGACGATGAGGAAGTTTCTGCAAAGGATAACCCCACAATGATGACAGTTATTGTTGTTTCAAACATTTAATAAAAAATAAACAAATATATAAATTAAAAAGGCAAAGGATAACCCCAATTGATTTCTAGCCCTTGCATTAAGTGTGCTACCAGATATATTTATGGAGATGAGAAATAAAAACCTGCCCTGTACAGCTATGATCAGCTGTTTGGTTGACCTTTAGATGTTCTATGGAAATAATGTAAAGGTTACGGATTAAAATATGCGATTAATCACAAGTTAACTCAATCATGCAATTAATCGCGATTAAATATTTTAATCGATTGACAGCCCTAATAAACACTGATGGCTAAGTTAGCAATCAAAATAGTGAATCACCTTTCGAAAGTAACAGTTGTATCAATTACATCGTTATGCCACTAGGTGGCGACGAGACTGTTTAAAAATGTATTTTGTATTGAATCATTCATTCAAGAGATTCATTCAAAGCAATTACTATTTTGTCAAAACCTCTAGTAAATGTTTTGTTTAGTAATCTGTTCAGAATCGTGGGAGAATTGTGATCTGTTTGAAAAAAAATTGTGATTTCTTAATTTATCCAGAATCGTGCAGGTCAAATTTTTTAATTTCTATCGCAGGTTTGGTCTTAAATTTCATATATGGTGATATTAAAAAGGTCTTAAATAGTCTTAAATTTAACTTGTTTATAATCTGTAGACACCTTGGTTAATATTGTGTTATAATTTAGACACAATATTGTCTACTTTTGCTCAAATTTGCCAAAGAAAATATTACCTATAAAGTAAGAGCGGAGATGTTGTGCATCTCCAAGCAACACAGCGGTGTTTCGTTTCCACGTTTTGAGCGAATGTATGAATCAGCCATTTGAACGAATCAAATAAATGAATGACTTCTCATTTCGAAGGCTGCATCTTCTGGGGGTTGCATTTTTAGGCTGAATACATCATCAAGGATGTCTTATTTAAGAAAAGTAACCATAATAAAATTGTCTGTTATTCCTCGTGAGGTGTAAAATACTGTAATATCTTTCTTTCTTTGCAATCTAACAGTTACTTTTCATGAGACCGCCATGATGAAGTATGCGGTCAACAAATGCGACCTCCGGAGGACGCAGCCTTCGAAATGAGACGCAGCTATTGACTTACTCATTTAGACTTTTACCGCCACCTACTGGCAGTTTTAGCTTCTTATTTAGGGTTTCATTTAATTAAAAAAAAAATTCATTTTTTCATATTAATAAAAATCCCATTAAAGGTATAGTTCACCCAAAATTTTAAATTTTGTCATCATTTACTCACCCTCATGGCCCTTGAAGCCTAAAAGTTTGTGTAATAAATTCTATGTTGAATCAAATCAAATATTTTTTTTCTAATGATACTTTTTGTAATGTCTATTTGATGCTTTTCTCATTTAACACAATAATGACTTTAAGTTACTCAGCCAAAATCAATGTGCGATTAATTAGATTAATTAGTCGCCACATTGTGTAATTAATTCGATTAAAAAATGTAATCACTTGACAGCCCTATTTTAAACCCTGTATTACCTATGCAGGGTATAGGTAAAAATGTAGAAATACTAGATTGGACATAATTTTAATTTGTAATTAGAATGTGTCAGGTAGAAAAAGAGTTAAGTTTTTAAAATTGAGTAAACTGTTACTAAACATGCCTTTGGTAATATGTCAAGCAAACAGAAAAATCTATGAAATTCATTTGCACATGTTTAGAGCAGTTTCTGCCCACAGAATATCATCTTTCCATGTATTTTTGCCTTAGGTGGATATGTGTCTTTTTGTCGAATGGTGAACCAATACTTATTCTCTCTTTAGGAGCGATATCTTGGCGGGATGAAGAAACGGCGGCGTACACGCCATCTGAATGACAGGAAGTTTGTCTTTGAGTGGGATGCGTCTGAAGACACCTCAACCGACTACAATCCAATGTAAGCATGTCATGGGACACCTCAAATAACTGCACATGAATGTTTTTACATGAAAGGCCAGATTATTTTGTATATTTTATTGCATTTCATTTGGTCATGACTTCCTCAGGTCACTTGTTTTACATATTTATGTAGTAAATGTGAGAGAGGAGCTAAAGAGTTAGTTAACAGCACATGACTGTTTGTGTTTAGCTATAAAGAAAAGCATCAAGTTCAGCTGTACGGCCGAGGCTTCATCGCCGGCATCGACCTCAAGCAGCAGAAGAGAGACCAGTCCCGATTCTATGGAGACCTGATGGAGAAGAGACGGACCCTTGAAGAGAAGGAGCAAGAAGAGTAAGATCCACACACTTCAATCAGTATTCAGTGTATATACATCATTTGGGCTCAGTAAAAAAAGTATTTATTTTATTTTATTTTTTTTTATAAAGAAATTAATACTATTCAACAGGGATGCATTAAATCATTAATATCAATACCGACCGACATTTATAATGTTACAAAATAAATGTTGCAACATGCAAATAAATGTTCTTTTGATATTTCGAATCTTGGAAAAAAAAGTATCACATTTCCACAAAAATATTAAGTAGCCCAAGTCATCTTCATTTATATAGCGCTTTTAGCAAAATATAGCAATATTTCACAATATTGTGAAATATAGCAATATTTCACAATTTTCACAATATTTTCACATATTGTTTCAAAGCAGCTTCACAGTGACAATAGGAAAATTATTATCGAGCTAAAGTTGGTTTTTGATTTCACTTCTGTTGTAAAAATGGTTAATTACTACTTTAGGGGCCGCTTAAATGACACCTTTCCTACTGGGAAAAAAACCCAAAACATAATACCTTTAATGCATTCTAAGTGATATTTGCCAAATTAGTCGTGTCCGCGGATCTATGCGAACTGGAATCAGTTTGATAACGTTTTATCTATACATAGGGAAAGGAAAGGGAAGGAGGCCTTCGCAGGGGATAATTTTGTTAAAACGTCAGGTCCTTCATCTCATCTGGATATGGCCTGGATCTGGCAGGCTGCGGCAAACCTCGGGATAAACAGAGAGAGACTAATATTAGCATAGACGCCATTCTTCTTATGATGTAGCGAGTACATCAGGTGTTATGGGAAGTGTTCCCGTTTCCGGCTGAGTAAATCGTAATAAAATAACAGCAATTTTGTGAAATATTTTATTTTTTTAACAAAAATACCCAATGACAGGGTTGTAATTGACACAAGGGAGAGCTAATGCTTCGATTATGAAAAATGGAAATTATAATCAAATGTTAACAGTTTTAATGGATATGGTATTATGTCATTTCACAGACTGAGGCTGAAGAAGGTCCGAAAGAAGGAGGCCAAGCAGCGCTGGGATGACCGACACTGGTCTCAGAAGAAGCTAGATGAGATGACTGACAGAGACTGGAGAATTTTCAGAGAGGACTACAGTATCACCACCAAAGGAGGGAAGATCCCCAACCCCATCCGCAACTGGAAGGAGTATTCACTGCCGCCACACATTCTGGAAGTCATCGAAAAGTGTGGCTATAAGGTCAGTGTGATTCTGTTTGCTGTGTTTCCAAATTATGACATGATTAGATTGTTCTGCTAATGTTTAAAAATGCTCATGACATATGGCATCCATCCATGTAAATGTGTTTTGTATATATTAAAAACGTTTTCTTTAAATGTTCATTCTTTGTCAGGATCCTACACCTATCCAGAGGCAGGCCATTCCTATTGGTCTACAGAACCGCGACATCATTGGTGTGGCCGAGACTGGTAGCGGTAAAACCGCCGCCTTCCTCATTCCCTTGTTGGTCTGGATCACCACTCTACCTAAGATTGACAGGTGAGCTCACTTTTCTCTGTCACACTTTTATGTGCCAATACATGTTCTGAGGAATCAGATAAAATATGGGAAACTTTGTGTGTGTTTGACTGTAGGATTGAGGACTCTGATCAGGGACCTTATGCCGTAATTCTGGCTCCAACTCGTGAGCTGGCACAGCAGATCGAGGAGGAGACCATTAAATTCGGCAAACCGCTGGGGATCCGGACAGTAGCCGTGATTGGTGGAATATCCAGAGAGGATCAAGGGTTCAAACTCAGGATGGGTTGCGAGGTGAGCGTAAAATACCTTCCATTAACCAATTGTTATTAATTATTCATGTTTAATCATTTTTGATGTTGTTGTTGTCAGGGTTATTACACTTAACTAAAACCATAAATAAACATTTTGTTACTTGAAAAAAAAAAAAAAAAAAAAAAAAAAAAATATATATATATATATATATATATATATATATTTAGTTTAACTTGATGTAGTAAAATATCTAAAACTGAAATAAGTTGTTAAAAACTACATAAAACATAAGACATAAATAAACTAAAAAAAAAAACTAATAAAAATGACAAAGCAACAACATTACTAAAATGAAAACAGAAAATACAAAAATAACTAATAAAAAACAGTATCTCTATATTTAGTGATAAAATAACACTGGTCGATGTCTGTATTCGTAATAGATAAGCTCACTGTAGTTGTAGATCTGATGTTTTGCTTCCTCATTCTCAGATCGTCATAGCCACACCTGGTCGTTTGATCGATGTGTTGGAAAACCGATACCTCGTCCTGAGCAGGTGCACGTATGTAGTACTGGATGAAGCCGACAGAATGATTGACATGGGCTTTGAACCTGACGTCCAGAAGATTCTGGAGTACATTCCTGTGACTAATCAGAAGCCAGACACAGATGATGCTGAGGACCCCGAAAAGATGATGCAGAACTTTGAGTCAGGCAAACACAAATACAGACAGGTAACAGATACTGAGTTATCATGGTTTAAAAAGGAAATAACTGACTCTGATTCCCCATTATGAAATGAAGTCACAAATTCTATTGCTTACTTTAGTTCCCTTTTTCCTCCTTTAATTTCTTATTATTGCACGTCCCCTCTCGTTTTTCAGACGGTCATGTTTACGGCCACTATGCCTGCTGCAGTGGAGCGTTTGGCCAGAAGTTACCTCCGACGGCCTGCGGTTGTGTACATCGGCTCTGCAGGCAAACCACATGAGAGAGTGGAGCAGAAGGTCATCCTCATGTCTGAGGGTGAAAAGAGGTCAGAGCGCACACGTCAACTGTAACCCCACATATTCAAGTGGAAGTTGTCATTAGAAATGTACTAAACCTTTTCTTGCAAATGTTCTTGTGTGGTAAACAGGAAGAAGCTGCTGGAAGTTTTGGCAAGTGGCTTCGAGCCGCCTATCATCATCTTCGTTAACCAAAAGAAGGGTTGTGATGTGCTGGCTAAGTCTCTGGAGAAGATGGGAGTGAGTACACAGTGTTTATTACTGTCTGTAATTCTTTATAGAAATAACTTTCAGTCCGTAACTCTCAATCTTTCATTTCCTCTGTTCTGCAGTACAATGCTTGTACACTTCATGGTGGTAAAGGTCAGGAACAGAGAGAGTTCGCCCTGTCCAACCTGAAGGCCGGAGCTAAGGACATTCTGGTGGCCACAGATGTGGCAGGCAGAGGTATCGACATCCATGACGTCTCCATGGTCCTCAACTACGACATGGCCAAGAACATTGAGGGTGAGTCCGACATAGTTTCTGTCACTTTATCCATTAAACCTTTTTCCCTTTAGAACTGTTAAAAGGTTATATCAGGGGACTTCCTGTTTCCCATGCCCATTTTGAGGATTAATTTTTAACTTTGCTTTTCTCAGACTATATCCATCGTATTGGCCGAACGGGTCGTGCTGGAAAGAGTGGTATGGCGATGACATTCCTGACCAAAGAAGACTCTACTGTGTTCTACGACCTGAAACAGGCCATCTTAGAAAGCCCCGTGTCCACCTGCCCGCCCGAGCTGGCCAATCACCCAGAAGCCCAGCACAAGCCCGGCACCATCCTTACCAAGAAGAGGAGAGAGGAGACCATCTTTGCTTGAGCCAAACCCCTCACACGTGTTGTTGTTTTTCTTTTGTGCATCTTGTGACTCTGCTGTTTCTTCTCACCAGATTCTTCATAAGAGACTCCCAGTAACGCATGGGATCATAAATCATAGTTTTCTGACCGATAAACCAGTGACAACTCTGTGATAAAACAGGTATCATCCCTTGACACCATCAGGTGGACAGTTGGTAAAACATAAAAGTGTATTATACAGCACACCTCTTTTGTGTTTTACACATTACGTGTAAAATTGTTTGTGATTTTTAAATTGTGTAAAAATACCAATTCATTAATGCATTTGTAGATAACCCCATTTCAGTCAGAGGATGAGTAAAACTGTTCTTTCTCTCTCAATAAATTCACAATAAAGTCCTTTAGACTGAATAATGTGTCATTTGAAGTTCATTTGATTATATTTCTCTGGCATGAGCGTAAACTTTGGTACAGCAAACACAAGATGGAAAGATTTGATGATGGAGAAAATCCGTAGTGACAAAGTCCCTTTCAAGGAAAGTCTGTTCACTTGGTGGCCATATTTGCAACCCGTCCATTGATCCCAGCCTTTCTGATTTTACGTTTCATACCCCCTATTCTCTCATCTATGTGGTTAGGAGAAAAACGACCAACTTCCTATCTACATCTTCCATCTTAACCCCTTCCTCAGTCCATATGACCTTTTTCTGAATGTGTTCATTCCAGGTAAACTGATCATGCATCACCTCAAGAACCACTCTTTCTTTCTGAAACCAGGAAAATACCCACTATCAAACTATGCCCCGAACAGAAGGGGAAGATATATGTAAAAACAAAAACACCTCATTGAAGGAGCATTTTGTTTTGTTGTTTTTTGAAACATTCAGGATAGAATGAGCCAGTGATGGCTCTGTGACATCCAGTCTATAAAATCGAACACAAGTGTAAGGCAAAGCCCAACTTACTGCTGCACACATGTCCTGAACTGAAACGCCCTTAGGTAGCCATACCTCTGGTAGAATGAGCTCTCAGCCCTTCCAGAGGACCAATGCTATTATAACCTAATATAACCGCTTCCATTACCCAGTGGGACAGGCACTGACGTGAAATAGGTTTGCCCTTATTCCTTAGTGCCTTCATTCTGTTCACATAGTGATGCAAAGCAAGGACAGGTCACAAACAAAGAAGCCACTCTTCTTCTGATGAGGAAAAAGTCAGGCGGATGAAAAACCAGTAAATCCACCTGCTTACGGGTGAGAGCTGATTCGCCCACTTTAGGCACAAAAGCTGGATTAGTTTTGAGAGTTACTTTAGCAAGTTATCCATAGCAAACTGCATACAAGTTATGAACAAAAAAAGAAGTTCACTAACCCACTTAATAGTCAAGAGCCAATAATAAAGCAACCATTAGCAAAAGGAGCTATAAATCAATACTCTCTATAAGGCTCAAAAGGGGACTGAGATAAGGCATCAAGGACCACAGACAGATCCGACCACAGAATCAGTGGCTTTGAAACCCTGTTCTATCGCTGCGCACCTCCATACGAGCTGGTGTTGACCTATAGTGTTTCTGTCAATCCCCACATGGTATGCAGAAATTGCAGCCAGATATACATTATTTCTTGTCTAAAAGGATCTGCCCTTGTTTAAAAGCTCCTGCAGGAAGTAAAAACCCTCCACAACCAAACAGAGAAAAGGAACTAGGGGCCTGATTTATAAAATGTTGCGTAAAAACAGTCCTAAATTTGATCTTATAATCATTTCTCCGATGTGCGTACGTGTGATTCATAGAATGAACGTACACCAGGAAACGAGCGTACGCCTCGCTTTCGGATGTGAAATCTATAAATGATCTTGATCGCAAATGATCTTGAACTTGTGTGCAGCTGAGCGTTGACGTGGATTTAAGCGTACACGCGCTTTATAAATGAGGCCCAATGTGTCTGTGTGCACCATTGCTCAAACACATTCCATTTCCCACCATACGGAGATCACTTTGAAACAATTAAGAATGCAGAAGCAGCTTCAATCACCCTTGGAGGCAAACCCACCACTTTGTCCATGGCTGGGTGAAAGATCTCCCCAAGCAATAGGAGAGCCCTAGGGTGGTCGCATAGGATTTGAATTCTCTGTCTCTGTCAGCCACAACTTCCCTGGCCAGTTCAGGACTCTTCTTAGAATAGGCATGATCAGACTCAGTGGAGGAAATGTGTACTACAGTGCATTTGGCCACAGGTGCACCAGAGCATCCACACCCATAGGTGCATCGTCTCTCACCAGAGAGAAGAATAGAGGGCAATGAGGGTTTTTGTGCATGGAAAAGAGATCTACGGCAGCTCGGCCGAACCTCTCCCACAACTGGCTCACTACCTGAGGGTGCAGAGTCCATTCCCCTTAGAGAGCATTTGCTCTGGATAGGAGATCCACTCCCACATTCATTATTTCTGGCATATGCGTTGCCCGTAATGAATAAAAATGCTTCATGCCCCACATGATCAGTTTCCTGCCAGACTGTAAAGCTGAGGGGAGCGTGTATAGGCCACCGCTGTTGTGTTGTCTGATCTGATCAAAATGTGGTGGTTCAATAGGAGCTGCACAAAATGTTTCAATGCCAGAAACATTGTTAACAGTTCCTGGAAGTGCATTCTAGATTGAGACAGGCTATACACCTTTCTCTATCCTGTCCTCACACACTGCACCCCAGCCTGTGAGCGATGCATCCATTGTCACCACCTTTCTCAGAGAAACTGGCCCCAGCAGAGTCCCAGACTCGAGAAAAGAGCAATCTCTCCATCTCTCCACTGAGCGATCTCTCCACTGACAGAGAATGCGCGTGCAGAATGCGCAACACATTCATGAATTTGCAATTACATATAATCAGATATAGTAATAAAATGTGCATATTTGGTGTGCTGTCCGAGGAGAGTGCTCCGAGCTCAGAATTTGGCCCAAACCTAGAGTACTCCCCCCATCCCTGGCTAGGATAGGAATAATCGAGAGTGAGGAGTTGGGGTGGAGGAGGGATGCTGTAAAAAAACTGTCATGAAACAGAGGTAAGTCAGCTCTATATACATGCTTCCTCTTGCGTTGACTGGGTAGATAATCTGAATGCGCTCCTCCCGAACTTTGTTAATAAAACATCATTTCACGAGTTTGTACTTGCACATATTTAGATATAGTATAAAATATGCAAAAACACCCAAAATATGCCGTGAGTTGACAGATTGGCATTAATGAGGAGATTGGCTGCTTGACTGAGAGGGCTCACTTAGCATCCAACAGGAGCCTGCAGCTCACAGCATTGGACAGCTAAGACCCGCCAGTATTAAAAAAAGGGGTGGGGGTGGGCATGAGCGATTCCAACAACCTGATTGGGATGGCTCACACAGCATCGCAGAGGCAAGTCCCGCCAGAAACTGAACGGGGGTCAGAGCGATTCCCAACTGCCTAATAAGAAGGTCTCACACAGCATCTGACGAAAGCCTGCAGCTCACAACATCACACAGGTGAGCCCTATAAGCAGTTGAACGAGCAGTTGATTTCACCACCCGACCGGAGGGGTCTTTCAGCATCTGATGGGAGCCTACAGCTCACAGCATTGGACAGGTAAGTGGCCGGATGGGCACACAACACTCCAACCTCCAAACCGGGAAGGCTTGTGCAGCATCCGTCGGGAGCCTGCCTGGGCGCAAGTGGTTTTAACCGCCCGACTTGAGAGCTTGCACAGCATCCAACGGGAGCATGCAAATCACAGCATCAGACAGGTGAGCCCCACCAGGCCCCGTACGGGCACACAAGTCTCCAACGACCTGACTGAAAGTGGGTGCTATAGGTTGAGTGGAGGGCAAAGAACAGTGGCTTTTCACCGGGTGGAATCTGGGGTGCGGTCCAGGCTTGCTAAAGGCCTACTGCTCTAGCCATGTGCTCGAAAAGGGCATGATCTTGTGCAGAAGGAAGGCGGTGATGTTGCAAGAGGCGAGTTTGGGGCCCTATGGGTTTTGCTTGCTTGATTGGTCGCTCTGGAGGCTGGAGTGGATCTAGAAGTTGGCTGACCGTAGGGAGACATATAGATCGTACAGCTGTGCTTTGTTCAATCTTCTTGAAAACTGAATGTCTGAGTTAATTAGTGCTTGTCTTAGTCCTCAGTCCAATGTCCACACGATAGCTAGGGGCTCGGCAGTGGCGTCTGGCGGACTGTGGCAGAGGATCCGTGCTTATGCCAGACATAAAGCAGTCTTTAGGACAAATTAAATGACACTGAGCATGGACATTTTGAATTTGTACTTCCTGAGGTGTTTTTTTTTTTTTTTTGAGGTTCCACAAATCCAGAATGGGACAGAGATCTCCTACTCTCTTGGCAATGACAAAGTACCGGGAGTAAAAGCTGTGATGACTGTTCTCCGGCAACACAATCCGAATTGCTCTTTTGCTCAATAAAGAGGCTATTTCTTCCTCTAAAATTTAAGCTGACTTCAGCACACTGTTGAAAAGTGGTGGTTTTACAGTAAACTGCAGACGATAATCCTGATTTATTGTGGATAAAACTAAAGGGTGTTCTGTGCAACAGCACCATCCAGCGGTGAAGCTGGGAATTGTAGTTCTGATCTGAATAATTTTGTTTTTGTGTTTTTATTTTCAAACATTGCTGTGCCCTCAGCGCACTGCCTGGATGCCCAGGGAATTAGTTCATTATTTTCACACCACACATTCTTTTGAAAACTGCCCTCTGCCCTCCATGTAACCCCGTGGGTGGAGGGGGAGAATTTCTCTGTGGGCACTGGGCGAACTGGTGCCAACTCCACACTTGAACTGGTCATAAGGTAACATTGTGATATTTTTGAGAAAATGTTTGAAAGAGAACTATTAAAATTCAGGAGACATTTTCTTGCTAATTGTGCCAACTAACCTATGCCACTCTCACAGCATACATGCATCAAAGTACCCGGAGCAACTTTTTTCTATTTACGGATAAGACAGGCACAGGTGAGAGATGCAACCTCCCAATGAAAACCATCCCGTCCAGTCTAAAATATAAACACTTATAATAGCAAGACAAAAACACTGTTTGGAAGGATTGATGTATTGACTCATTATTTAATTGTTGTTCATTTTGAGTGTAACTTTAACATTTGTTAATGCATTAAGACAGGTGTCCTGTGGGAGTTTATTTCCAGCCCTGCTCTAACATATCTGTAGTTTAAAAAAAAAAAAAAAAAAAGCCAGAAGGACTTGATTAGCTGGATCAGGTGTTAAATTAAAGGGTTAGTTGACCCAAAAATGAAAATAATGTCATTTATTAGTCACCCTCGTGTCGTTTCACAACCGTAAGACCTTCATTCATCTTCGGAACACAAATTAAGATATTTTAATTAAATCCGATGGCTCAGTGAGGCCAATATTATTATAAAACACTGCTTCGGAATTTTAGGAATCGAATCAGTGACTCGGCGCACCAAAGTCACATGATTTCAACAGTTGAAAAGGAGATCCGAATCACTGATTCGATTCGTAAAGCTCTGAAGCAGTGTTTTGAAATCGGCCCATCACTATATTGTTGAAAAGTCGTTATTTTGTTTTTTTTTAGCGCACAAAAAGTATTCTTGTCGCTTTATAATATTAAGGTAGAACCACTGAACTCACATGAACTGTTTTAAATATGTTTTTAGTACCTTTATGGATCTTGAGAGAGGAAATGTCATTGCTTTGAATGCAGGCCTCACTGAGCCATCGGATTTAATCAAAATATCTTAATTTGTGTTCCGAAGATGAACGACAGGGGTGTAGAACGACATGAGGGTGAGTAATAAATGACATTATTTTCATTTTTGGGTCAACTAACCCTTTAAGGTTGAATCTAAACTCCGCAGGGATGTAGCCCAGGAACTGAATTTGACACCCCTGCATTAAGAACTAACAATGAATAGTGTATGTTTTTAAATTAACCAACATTAATACAGGTTGTAGAACTATTATTGTTTGTTGTCGTTCATAACACCTAATGCATTAACTAATGCTTCTAGAACTTCAACGTAACGTGTTACTGGTGCTTTCACACTAGCTTATATACTTTTCGTTACATAGTGACAATAAAACAGTTGCATAGACTGGTGGCAGAGATGCTACAAATTATAACATTCTTATCACTGCTTTGCTTTCTCAGTTTTTAAACTTTCTCTGTAATAATCTGAATGGTGTATTTTACCACAGGGAGGCAGTGTGAACTTTGATTTAACAAATTTAAATGGCCAAATATTGTATCTACATACAACATGTACCACGTTAGCTCTGGACTACTGCTGACTTTCCTATGCAAGTGACACTTTACAAATGAACTTATTGCTCCCTATTCATATCAATAGTAGAACAAACAACAAATCATGAACATGAATCATGAACATTTACAGAATACATGGTAATTAAGCCTATTCAGTAATCTTTAATTTGCATTAGGCTAAATCATATTTGTATTTCACATTTTACAATAACTTGACGAGCCCACTTAAACTAATGAGATGAGTGAGCCTCTCAACACATTTTGTTTATTCTTAATGACAGACAGACTCTAAAATCATTCTCCACATTCAGACAAGCCTTGTGCTTAGTCTTCTTTGCAGCCAAAGTGAAGAATGATAGGTAAGTGGAAATTGGAACAATTGGAACAATATTTCAGGATACTCATGTGAGAGGGAGGGCCAAAAGTCTGCATGGGGCACCTGCTGAAATCTGGCCTTTACAGAATTAGTCCTCTTCTGCCTCAATAGTAAGGCCACTTGTTGCAGCTGGGGCAAAGGGATCCCACACCCATTCCCAGGCATTTGAGTTCACAAATGTGCTTGCTCAGTGCAGTGAGGTGAGAGGTAACTACCTCTCGTGCTATAGTCAAAGACAAGTTGTTTGTGTGGAGAAACTTAGTAAGATGGGGGAACATTGCTGTTTTCTTCATGAAGGCAGTGATTTTGTTGCTGACTAAATGAATAATGAAGTAACTACTACTACTACATTTTCCAAGTAGCTTGCCCAACACTGGTTGCTGATAGATGCATAGCCTCCTTGGATAGAAAGGTTTAGACTTGTTGAGCAAGCTGAATATAGCAGTAAGATATGCCAGTTTGGTTTGTACGTTTTCATAAATTCTTCCCATGAAAGAACCATCACACTTCTGTGTGGTATAGCAGTGTGTCATGCCCAGTGTCCATTTCCTTACAAAGTTGTCTAAGCATATGTGACTGCAGTGCTCTTGACTTCACAAAATGTCCTTGCCATCGCACCATCCATCCATTTTTCTCAGCTTCAGTCACGAAAACATCCAGGAGTCTAAATATTCCTCACTCGTTGTCCTGCCAGGCATCTCCTTACAGAACAGAAAGTCTTCCCAGAAAATCTTTCCTCCCCGTGGATAGCGAACCAAAACAATGAACTGAGCCACACTGGCGATGTCTGTTGATTCGTCCAGCTGAATAAAAATGTCAGGTATTACCAGACTCAGAGAGATGAAGGTGAAACCAAGTGTAGGCATTTATCGAACACAACACAATGATGACAGGCGAGAATGAGAAACATACAGTAGACAGTTCAATGGCAGATTGCAATGATGATGATAGACTGAATGTCTTTCTCCAGGTAACGAAAGAGCACACACAGAGGATCAGAGGAGATGCAGGAGAACACAGGGACATCACTGGACTAGGAGATTGCTGGAGACTGGCAAGTACCACAAGAAAACATAACAAGTAAGCCTTGCAGGTAAGAGAGTCAGATTCCCAATGGAGGCCAGATACTGAATGGTGATCTGTGCACCTATAGGGACTGGGATTACGATGAGGATGAGGGACAGGTGCACATGATTAGTACTCTGTGGAGTGAGAGGGCTGTGTGCGTGTGGTGGGGGAGCCTGGCATGAAAATTCCTGTCCAGTAGCTGACTGAATGTCAAAAGAGAGTTCTTCAATTCTCCTCCTCATGGTGTCATTTGAAAGACGTACAGATTTCAGTTTATTAACTGCCTCTGTGCCAAGCATAACTACACACATTTCAGTGGCTGCTAGAGTTCCTTTGTAATTGTGTGTTTCTTACTTTTAGCAATCCGTTGAGCCGCCATAAAAGAAGCCTGCTGTGCTTTCTCTGAAGCTGTGGCCAGGTTCACCATCCATGTTTTCCGGTGGATGTATTCCTTGCTCTTTTGAAGGAAAAAAAACTTGTTTTGCCCTTATATACTGGGTGCTTTGTAATCAAATGGCTTTTTAACTTGGCAGGCTTCATGGCTTGGTTTGCTAGCACCTGAAGACACAAGGTGCATTTTGGTCTCCCTTTGCTGTTCTCAATAAAACCAAGCAAATACTTGTGGAAATTAAAATATTTCTCCATGCTCGCCAGTTCACGAGTTCACACTTACAAATAATAAGATAGAGTAAAGTGATGTGCGTATTTGGCATGCTGTCCGAGGAGAGGGCTCCGAGCTCGGTATTTTGGCCCGAACCCAGAGTACTCTCCCCGTATTTCTGGTTAGGAAAGTAACCAGGTGAGTGCGAGGAGATGGGGTGGTGGAGGGATGCTGAAAACTGTCGAGAAACATAGGTCATATGTCACTATGTCACAACAGGAGTCGACTTATATATATATATATATATATGTATGTCTCCACTCATGCTGATTGGGTAGACATGTTGATTGCTGATTGCTGACTGCTGGTTGGAATGATGTGATGATTAGTTAGATCATTTAAACGTATTCCTCATGAACTTTGTTAATAAAACATCATTTAGCAGCAGGAATGGTTCATTGCGTTCTGAGTGAAGAGGTTTTCTTCATGAGTGAAATGAGTGGTTCATCACAGATTGTTATAATATGTCTCAATCATATCAGAGTTTCTATTGGTCCAAAGTTAATGTGGGTGGGAGTAATGAACACAGTATGCTTGATTTATTGGCACAAATGGTCCCCATATGTAAATATGCACATTTTAATAATACAGCACAATTTTATAATTTATAGCAAATTCACACTTACATATAATTAAATAAGTAAAGTAAAGGTTATGCGTATTTGGTGTGCTGTCCGAGAGAAGGGCTCCGAGCTCGGAATTTGGCCGAACCCAGAGTACCCCCCCCATCCCAGGTTGGGATAGAAATAGTTAGAAGTGAAGAGATGAGTTGGTGGTGGAATGCTGGAAAACTGTAATGGAACAGAGGTAATTCGGCTGTATATATATCTCCTATCTCTCTAATTGAGATGATTAACTGAATGTGCTCCTCCCATGTTAATTAGGTTAATTATCTGAACGTGCTTTAAACTTTAAAACATCATGTATTTTTCAGGGCTATGGGATACCACTTAGAGAAACCCTGATTGCGAGGGCTGGACTCATTCCGCCATATTGCGCACTGCACTTCCTCCAATTCATAGTAATATGAGTGTCTTTATATATTTAAAGTCTTTGGTAGTGATGCTCATGTTGTTGAACTTTTAAGTGAATTAATTAAGTGTAAACCGCTCTCTAAAACTCACTAGTATCAGTGTGATTTACATAACGTAACTTACAACCCGAATTCCGGAAATGTTGGGACGTTTTTTAAATTTGAATAAAATGAAAACTAAAACACTTTCAAATCACATGAGCCAATATTTATTTACAATAGAACAAAGATAACATATGTTTAAATTTAGAAATTTTTACAATTTTATGCACAAAATTAGCTCATTTCAAATTTGATGCCTGCTACAGGTCTCAAAATAGTTAAGACGGGGGCATGTTTACCATGGTGTAGCATATCCTCTTCTTTTCAAAACAGTTTGAAGACGTCTGGGCATCGAGGTTATGAGTTTCTGGAGTTTTAGTGTTGGAATTTGGTCCCATTCTTGCCTGATATGGGTTTCCAGCTGCTGAAGAGTTTGTGGTCGCCTTTCGTTTAATGATGTGCCAAATGTTCTGAAATGGTGAAAGATCTGGACTGCAGGCAGGCCAATTCAGCACCCGGACTCTTCTACAACAAAGCCGTGCTGTTGTAATAGCTGCAGTATGTGGTTTTGCATTGTCCTGCTGAAATACACAAGGCCTTCCCTGAAATAGACGTTGTCTGGAGGGGAGCATATGTTGCTCTAAAACCTTTATATACCTTTCAGCATTCATAGTGCCTTCCAAAACATGCAAGCAGCCTATACCGTATGCACTTATGCACCCCCATACCATCAGAGATGCTGGCTTTTGAACTGAATGCTGATAACACGCTAGAAGGTCTCCCTCCTCTTTAGCCCGGAGGACACAGCGTCTATGATTTCCAACAGGAATGTCAAATTTGGACTCCTCTGACCATAGAACACTTTTCCACTTTGAAACAGTCCATTTTAAATGAGCCTTGGCCCACAGGACACAATGGTGCTTCTGGACCATGTTCACATATGGCTTCCTTTTTGCATGATAGAGCTTTAGTTGGCATCTGCAGATGGCACAGCGGATTGTTTTTACCGACAGTGGTTTCTGGAAGTATTCCAGGGCCCATTTAGTAATGATATTGACACAATGAGCCGATGAGTGATGCAGTGTCGTCCGAGGGCCCGAAGCACAGAGATTACTCCAGTTTCTCTGAATCTTTTGATGATGTTATGCACTGTAGATGATGAGATTTGCAAAGCCTTTTTTGGTTTTAAACATTGTTTTTAATGTATTCCACAATCTTTTTACGTACTCTCTCACAGATTGGAGAGACTCTGCCCATCTTTTTATTCAAATTTAAAAAATGTTCCGGAATTTAAAAAACTTTTCCAGAATTCGGGTTGTAGATACAATCATGTTAATCCACGCTGATAGATATCAGTGCAGCATCTAACAACATTGTGGTATCATTACTTAAAGCACACAATGAATACACCTTAATATCAAGGTATTTGGATGGGGAGGGATGTAAAATTAAGAGCGCTAGGTGACATATTTTGTTGAAAGATTATGATATGCATAATGTGCACTAAATAAGACCGAGAATGTGTACTAAGATTAAATATGCTTTGGAAGACAAAACAACAGTGATGCATAAAGTGATGCAAAAAACACTTGCAATGAAATGTGAGCAATGATCAAACAATTTGAGACACAACTGGAGTGTTAAAAGTACATAAAATGTTTTTTGTTTTTTTATTATAACTAGTGCCATTTTCTTTAAATAGAAAGCATATACAGCATCAGGCAGGATTTTATTTTTCATGTAGTCAGAAAGATGAAGGGGCGAGAGAGAGATAGAGAGAGATAGAGTGTGTGCCTACATCACATCTGAGGACCAGTTAAGTGTCCATTGCAATTATTATTCTACCTAGTGCATTTATTGCATTACAAAGAAGACATCAAAAAAAAAAATAAATAAATAAATAGTGCAATATCTTTTTCTCTACTTACACAGAAGAGGAAGTGTTAATGTTCTAAGGCGTTTTCTTTCCATGTTTGTATTGCATACAGAATCGAAGACAAAGGACTCAAATTATACCCATTGGAAATATTGTGCTTCTTAATACCTCAGAAAAAGAAAAAAAATCAACATTTGTTATGGATGCTGTATTGGTCCGCTAGAAAACAATGCAATGCCATAACAGATAAGGGAAAAAACAATGTATCATATACATTTACATGTATTAAGACATGCAAACCTAAAATAGTAGACCTTATACAGTACACATCCCACCAAAGCTCCTTTACACTGTAGATAATACAGATTGTTTCTTTTCTCAGTCTTAATATCAGTCCAACTACAACAATGCAAGTTCTTGCCTTATATAAAAGTAGCTGAATTCATATCCTACTGGTCCTGATAAATGCTATTTAAAGGAATGTTCTAGGTAAAAAAACAAAAAAACAAATTAGGTTCTATTGACATTGCCACAGAAAATAATTTGGACTCGTCTTTAAAAAATCTCATGTACAGTAATGGACTTACAATAGAAGTCTATATGGCAAAACATACTGGAGGGTTTAAAAGCAGAAATGCGCAGCTTTTATTTTTGTTTATATCAAAAACTTGTTGAACTAAATGAACTTATGGTTGTGTTACCAAAATAATTACTCTGAGTGGAGTTTTACATGATCATGACAGGAGTTTAAGATGAAATATAACTTTACATAGACAAGGTTAGTAAGCAATTTTTCTTTCATTAGTCTGTGTAAAAAGTTTATGTATAATGTTTACGTCTTGTGGCTTTACTTTTGAAACAGTTTATCATTTATTCGGGTGCAACACCTTACCCCTTAGACTCCCATTGTAAGTCTATTACTGTATGCATTTTTACAAACTTAGGGATGAGTTATAATTTTCAACATGTCACAGATTCTGTCAGTACAGTTTAACTTGAACTTGAAACTTTCCTTTATTACATCAATCCAAATATGTGTTATGGTTAAGCGTTAACATAAAAACAGCAGTGGAGGTACTGAAGCTCATGAGATTGAAAAGGAGCTTTTTCAAAGAAAATTAACTTTGCGGCAGCAGCCCCTTGTCTGTGGTCAGTATAAAAGAGGGTGAATTGTCTTACTAAATAGAATAATACTTACAACAAGAATCAATGCAATACTAAAGTAGGTCAGAAAGAAACGATCAGATCTCATGCAACACTTGCATAGAATTTTTTTTCAGTCATGCTCTGATTTTCTTAGTTTTTTTTTAAATATAGAACAATAGATTAAAGTGAGACATGTTGATAGCAAATAAAGATGCAGTACACTAAAAGAGAGGACTGGTCAAGGCATTTGTTAAAGTGGACTTTTACCCTGACTTCCACACCCCAGAAAATTTCCCATGACCCTCTAAACAGCCTATGCAAGGTTTTGCTTCAAGATCAGTGCTGTAAATGCAATGTCCAGGACTGTGACATACAATCTATGTCAGTTTGATCTTATGTTAGAAAGGCAAGAGATACAGTGACTTGTCTAATGACCTGAGATCAACACGTGACGTGGGTTGTTAACAGGTAATTGCGTGATTTCTTTATTCTGACATGGAAAGACACTTTTAGTCCTGAAACATACCCTACATACTCATAGTACATGAACTCATATGCTTATAGCTACATAATTTGCATTAGATTCTTAGTATTGCCACAAGGGGCACTGTAGCGTGCATTAGCATAAACTGTCTTCTTCTATGGTAAGTTTTCTCTTTCACGTCAACAGCAGTCATGGTGGAGCAACAGTTTGAAGGGAATTGAGGTCTGATGCATTTTGCTTGAAACACTAGCGCTCACACACTTGTGTAGAGTATGTTTCAGGCTTTAGCATTCACCATGTCAGTGTAATGAAGTAACCACTAGTAGGTGTTGTTTCCCCTGTTTGGATTTCAGTGTATTTCAGGCCTACACATAAAAAAGCCTATGTTGAACATACTATGGTTGTGATGTAATACTACTCAATCTTCAGAATAGGCATCAATTTTGGTCGATAAAACAAATCTTTACAATCTAATATGAGGGAGGATGTTTCTAAAAGTGCACTCTGGGAGTGTACGGATCCAGTACAATCAACGCAACACAATCAACCGAGGGACAGTCAATTTAGCACCGTCCCTCTGGAGGACAATACATTAGTGCTGAGGACAAGAGGTGTTAAGGCATGCAACTATACATTCACTCAAGTCTCTGTGCATGTTTGGAAAGAACTGTGTAGTCTACGTTAAATCATACTTTAATGCACATCCTATCTATAAACAATGCGCGTTAAATCAGAAAGGTTAGTTCTAAAGAAAAATAAGGATTCCTCTTGCTGGATGGCGATGTTTGGATATGTACTGAAATCTAGAGGCCATCACAACAAATTAACAAATCATTTATTTAGATGTTTTAATTGCAAGTTGTCTCGCTAAAGACCCAAACCAATAACTACAGCGCTACATGAGAGTGTACTGCAACTTTATGTGACTTCACATAACCGTACAACAACTGACGTCACATATATTTCAATGCGCCTCACGTCAACAGTCTCTGAGTGAGAGCAATCCTGACTTTGTAAACATAGCAACATTTGTGAAAAACAATACAGATCCATAAATACAAAGTAAAGTAACGTTCTAAAGAATTATATTCAGGATCTGGTGAAATTTCATTCGATATATATACACTAGCTATTCTTAGATGCGTTACTAATATTCTGTTGCAGATTTTAAATTAAACAAAACACTGAGTAGATTTTTCTACTCATACTTAAAAGTTTTCTAAAAGTCCTGTTTCAACCCTAATGTGCAAATAGTCCTAAATAGTTGTATTTGAGACATGCAGTGGTATAGATATACAGGTAAGTATTAAGGCCAGTTTGAATTGTCCTACACTGGATAAACCTTAGCCTAAGCTGCTACAGGTAACATCCGAGTCTAGAGTCATGATAATGAGAAAAGGGAGAAACTTTCTTGGATTTGGTCGTAACACAACCTGGTTTATATATGCTAATGTAATCACCAATAAGGTCATTAAACTAGCTAGCAGTCAATGTGTCATCAACGCAAGATGTGACGCTATGTTTTTAAGTAGGCCACGGTAACCGCCCCCTTAAGATGCCCAGAGCCTCGGAGAGGAAAGAGTGGCGAGAAACAGAGGACAGAGGAAGATCACTCACTAGTTAGATTTACGTTCTTCTTGGTAAAGACAAAGTCCTTCTGAGGCAGTTCACTCGGCGGCCATTTTGGTAATGCTAGTACAACTCCTATCTACTTAAATAGGGGTAACGCTTGGCAAAGTTTCAAATGTTAAAATCACCCAAAAACAATTACACAAAAATTTTAATTTAGCTTCTTTAGCTTTATAAATCAGGGTAGTCTAGCTAATTTGCATGCATATTCTAGACAAAACAGAACAGGATGCGTTTGACTGACCCCTTTAACTGAAAGACGCCATTTTGAGTGTTATGATTTCTCATGATTCATTTATTCTTTTCCTTATACTGTCTCTGTTAAGGTCAACCAATAGATGTCTTGCAAATGTTTAAAATGGTAAAAAGTATGAACATAGACCAACTTTCAACTTTCAAGTCGCAGAAGAACAACATAACTATCCCAAAACGGACACCAGAACTGGTGAGTTTCATCTACTTCTATAAAAAAAAAGCTAGTATATGGGCACTGTTGGGTGATAAAATAACTCCAGTTTTCAGTCCTTCTCATTTCCCAGAAAAAGAAACCAATGACACTGACCTAATTAGGTTCTTTCTTTATGCGGCAGTATGGAAATGCAGGAAGATTGACTGCTTCTCTTCATTTTGGAGTTGAAATTCACCTCATGTGCAAACCCAGACTATAGTCCCAATAATATTTTTACTCTACGACAGCAAAGCGTAACCCTGATTTCCTTTCCTACATATACCGCATTTACATGGTGCTTGTGCAAGCGCCAATGTGTGCTACATCTATGAATGTGACCATGAAATGACTGTTCATTTCAGTTGCCTGAATAATGTCCAGAGGTGTACCAAAAAACAACTGATAATGATAAGATTAGAGGGCATGAACCAAACAATAGTGAGTAATATTTACAAGAGCGCTAGAAAAAAAAGAAGCCATTAAAGATGCGACACAAAATGCTACAACATCTTTCATTGTGACTCACATCCCATGCTATAAAAGTGCTTTTCATTTCCCCATAATGCCTTCTGTGCTCATTAGGTTAAGGGAGAGTGTATAATACGCAAAATAATAAAGTAATATTCGACTCGGGTGGGGTAAGGGTTTCTAGAGGAAGCTCAAATATTGTTTCGATATAAACATGCATTTGATCTTAAAGGAGAAAAACTGCCCTGTCTTTAAAAAGCAAATGTAGTGCAATGCCTCAAACAATAACAACCACATAAGCTTAGAAAACAGGATATTTTCATCAACCATGGGCAGCTTCATCCAGCAACACACATACACACACATTGTGCGTTTCCAGTTCCTCACCAATTCCCATCACCCCGATTCACGACCCAACCCTCTCTTCCAGACTCCTGCAGGCTGACGGTCAGTAGTTGTCTCTCGGCCAGGCTCTCACGCGCTGGCGGTTGTTTCGTTGGTTGTGTCCGTCCTGCGAGTCTCGCTGCTGCAGGAGTCGGTCCTGTGACTCATGTCCGTTAGCGTTGTGGATACCACCGGGGTTGTTACGGTTGGGCGGGTACACGTCCCGGTACGGGTGAGAGTGGTGGTGGGGATCGTAATCATCTTCCTCTTCTTCCTCCTCCTCCTCCTCCTCTTCTTCCTCGTCCTCCGGGGGGTGCAGGGAGCTAGAGCCGCCTCGGCGGAGGGAGCGAGAGTCACTGGCCTCATCGGAGGGCATGAGGCTGTCCTGCTCCCCCTGCTCCTCCTCCTCCACTCCCCCTCCACCCCCGGCGGGCGACAACTGCTGGTTCTGAGACAGAAAGAGAGAGATGACCACTCTAAACCTTACTGAAATCACGTTTCCTCTTTCTGTTTCACTCCAAAGAAAAATGACTCATTTAGGAGATTGGTATACACATAAACACATAAATATAAAACATGTAATGTGCAGTGAGGTGGGGAGAAGTCTTCCCAATGACATCAGGAAATTTGAAGTGACTGATTACTACGGCTTTGTTCATACTGCACACAAATTGGACTAACCGTCCAAACTCTGTGAATGTAGTTTGGCATGGGGTTCAGGCTGAATTGATTTGAGTGATTTGACAAAAAATGTACATATAATTTTTGTTGCCTGTCTGAACAAAGCCTCTTTGGTTGCTGAGATCTGAGATCAAACTGCTGTGCATTAAAGATTGCTATGCATTTTCCTCTGGAGCGAAAAGATTCAGGTTAGTTTTAGAAACAAGGAGGTTGCATTCAAAGGGAAGTTAGAAGGGTTGTCACATTCACAAAGCATCAGTCTCTGTGGTCAGATACAGCCTGTTTTCCAAAGTCATAAAATCAATGTGTTTCATTATAACGCAGGAAAACAGGCAGCTGTATCTGCTTTGTGAACCCATCTTATGTAGAAGGTCCTATGGTGTTAATATCAATCAGCAAGGTGCAAAAACAGAACAGTCTGAGATGACTGTGTGTGCAGCTCACTTTGATAACAGCAAATTAAGCGAAAAGTGTAGAGGGGGAGGTGCATAACACAGAAATCATAGAAAAATAGGCCTTGTCAAATGGAAAGTTTGCACTGCCATATGGGATTTTACATCATTTGACAGAAAAAGTTTAAGGAGTGAAATGGACAGCTAGAAAGTGAAAGAAAGCATGTGGCTACTGCCCTGAATTTAATCCAGTTCAGTTCTTAACTCCAACCCATAGGCACGCTGCCTACACCTTTAGAAACGACACGTTTGAAATGTGCCACCCACCCCCTTATAAATGCTGTCTAAAAACACTACCTACACCTTTTAAAACATTGCCTACAACTTTAAAAATGCTGTCTATACCTTTAGAAACATTGCCCACAACTTGCCCACCTACATTCTTACAAATGCTGTCTATACCTTTACAAATGCTGCCTACACCTTGAGACAAATGCCGCCTACACCCTTACAAATGCTGTCTATACCTTCGCAAATGCTGCCTACACCTTTAGAATAGTTGCCTACAACTTAGGATGCACTGCCTACAGCTTTACAAATGCTGCCTACACCTTAAGACCCGCTGCCTACATCTTCAGAAAAGCTGCCTACACCTTTATAAATACTGTCTACACCTTTAGAAATGCGGCCTACACCTTAAGACCCGCTGCCTACATCTTCAGATAAGCAGTCTACACCTTTACAAATACTGTCTACACCAGGGGTCTCCAGGCTCGGTCCTGGAGGGCCACTGTCCTGCAGAGTTTTGCTCCAACCAGTTTCAAAACACCTGCCTGTAAGTTTCTAGTATGCCTAGTTAGACCTTGATTAGCTGGCTCAGGTGTGTATAATTAGGGTTGGAGCCAAACTCTGCAGGACAGTGGCCCTCCAGGACCGTGTTTGGACACCCCGGTCTACACCTTCAGAAATGCAGCCTACACTTTTACAAACATTCTCTGCATCTTAGAAAAGCAGCTTACACCGTTAGAAACATTGTCTACAACTTTAAAAATGTTGTCTACACCTTTAGAAATGCTGCCTTCACGTAAGGATACACCTGAGGATAGACTAACTACAGCTTTACAAATGCTGCCTACACCTTAAGACCCGCTGCCTACATCTTCAGAAAAGCTGCCTACACCTTTACAAATACTGTCTACACCTTCAGAAATGCTGCCTACACTTTTACAAATGTTCTCTGCAGCTTTAGAAAAGCTGCCAACACCTTTTGAAACTTTGCCCACACCTTGAGACATGATGCCTACACCGTTAGAAATGCTGACTACACCTTTACAAATGCTTTCTATATCTTTACAAACACTGCCTACACCTTCAGAAATGCGGCCTACACCTTAAGACCTGCTGCCTACATCTTCAGAAAAGCAGTCTACACCTTTACAAATACTGTCTACACCAGGGGTCTCTAGGCTCGGTCCTGGAGGGCCACTGTCCTGCAGAGTTTTGCTCCAACCAGCTCCAAAACACCTGCCTGTAAGTTTCTAGTATGCCTAGTTAGACCTTGATTAGCTGGCTCAGGTGTGTTTAATTAGGGTTGGAGCCAAACTCTGCAGGACAGTGGCCCTCCAGGACCGAGTTTGGACACCCTGCAGAAATGCAGCCTACACTTTTACAAACATTCTCTGCGTCTTAGAAAAGCTGCCTACACCTTTAGAAACATTGTCTACAACTTTAAAAATGTTGTCTACACCTTTAGAAATGCTGCCTACACCTAAGGATACACCTGAGGATAGACTACCTACAGCTTTACAAATGCTGCCTACACCTTAAGACCCACAGCCTACATCTTCAGAAAAGGTGTACCTTTACAAACACTGCCTATACCTTCAAAAATGCGGCCTACACATTTTACAAATGCTATCTATAACTTTACAAACACTGCCTACATCTTAGGATACACTGCCTACAGTTTTACAATGCTATCTACACCTTTAGAAATGCTGCCTACACATTTTTACAAATGCTGTCTATACCTTACAAACACTGCCTACACCTTTAGAAAAGTTGCCTACACCTGAGGATACACTACCTACAGCTTTAAAAATGCTGCCTACACCTTAAGACCCACTGCCTACATCTTCAGAAAAACTGCCTACAGCATTAAAAAAGCCTTCTTTAATTATCAAGCTTATTTTGCAATTTGGAAGTAAGCTAAGTAAGCGAGACTTATGATTCATTAGCAGCTATACTGTAGGTAAATAACTAGAAGAATAACAAAGTGCAGTACACGGTAAAACAATTTGCACTAAAAACTGGTGTTTATAATTATGACAATACATTAAAATTATATGGTAAGAAATACCAGTTTGCAATATCAAGCAGCATAACGAGCGGTTTTGTACAGCTAAAAAATAACCGGAAGCAGGTGACACCGGAAGCCAGATATATTCAATATACAAATGAGCGTGCCTGCTCTTACATTAAAAATAACGTGGATAAATGTGCGTCTACATGTTTACAAATGCTGCACACCCTTAAAGACGTGCTACCTACACCTTTAGAAAACCTGCCTACATCATAAGATGTGCTGACTACATATTAAGAAGAACATTTAAATGTGGATTCAATGGACATTTAAATGTGCTTTTGGAGTTTTCTTGAACATTAAAGGCATTTTAAGGCCTGCATAACATAAAGCTTTTGTATTACTACCTTTTACCCAACTTTGCATTGCCACATTGAAGCATAAAACTATGAATGGGATACATATCTTACCAACAACAGCATAACAAAATCATATATTTGCATATATGATTTCCTTTTTTCAAATTAAGTGTTTTTCAAATGGGGATACCAGATGGCCATTTCCATTTGGAGGGTTTAAAGGAATTGGAGGATGTAAATAATATCAGGGTGGGGTTTTGATTTACAGTCAGAGTGGGGAAGGCAGATTGACTGTCTCACCTACTCACCGCAGGTTTGTAAGCGTTCATTCAATTAATTCCTGTGTTTCAGAGAACTGCAAAGATGTCAGGCATGAATGAGACACAGAACAGACAGATTGAGACTTACAACATGTCAGTATTACAAGTATTTGTGGACCCAAGACAACTAAAGGACAGAGAGTGAAAATATGGAGTGGAGGAAAAGACAGACCAGACAAACGTTTACAACTACTTTCCTGTTGGACAATTATAATCAATTTTTTTTAATTACACATCTGTTTTGTTAAATGCAAATTGATACTGACCAATTATTGCTTGCATGAAATGACAGCAGAACAGAGCTGTCACTGAAGTGACATGTTTTGAATATACAGGGGCTCCAAAAGTCAGAACTCTAGTGCCAATCTTTAATTAGCAGTTTTTATTTACAAATAAAAATGTATTAAAACAAAGTTCCACAGTTCCTGTCTACCTTTAAAACTGTGCCCCATACACCAGTGAAAATCAGCTGTGACCTAAACCCATTTTCTGTGAAACTGCAACATCCTGACTTTTGAGGTCAGCTGTATAATTTAAATTTAATCAAATTCAAAGGATCTTGAATAAAGTGGATACAGACATGAATCCACACATCACAGATATACTTCTCAAATCTAATACATATTCTATTTTATATCCTCAATAATTATGTTTAGCACAGTCTCTGGACTACTTTCCTGGCTGATCGATGAGGAAACATTCTGTGCTAAGTCTGGTGGACTCTGGTCTAACTAGGTCAATGCATATATGACTGCAAAACAAAAAACTTGTTCCTTTTCAGGAATGTAGTTATCTGCATGATGAAATATAGAAGGATATATTGAATATTTACGATATATTGATGACTTTGCTCATATTGTGCCATTTAAATTTCCTTAAATATGTCATTGCACTAGTTTTGAAATCCCTCCTTATAAAGCTGCTTTGATTATCTTGAGAGCCAAAGGCACATGAGAACTAACATATAGTTCTTCTATATATCTTTATATAAAATACTCTTTAAATGTTTCGGCCCATCCACACAGAGCCACCTCACCTGAAGACTGGAGATTGCCGAGGGTGGGGTCATCAGATTTTGCTCCAATAGGGGGTTAATAGGGGTGGTGCCTGGCAGATGAGTGGCACGCCAGTAGACCTCCAGATATTCAGCGAGGTGCTCACAGGCGTCCTCCAACTGGTTCTCGTCCAAAATGACATCAAACATCTCCTGATGGGGAGACAGGGTGGAGGAGAAGATGACATGCGGGGGATGGAATTAGAAGATATTATATAAAATATCTTATGATGATGGTCAGGTGGTGGGAGATGACGTTGAGCGACAGGTAGGATAATGGCTCTATGGAACAACATGCAACATGACTTTTGTCAGAATGTGGTTTGGAAAAGCAAGCGTTTGCATCACTAACTGTACCAAGGCCAGTCTAAATAAGTTTAGTTTAGAACTAAGCAACGTATGGGGCTTCTTTCAAAAGGTTGAAGAGCAGTCAAACAAGTGAGAATGAAGAACAAACATTTAAAATTACAACAGTTGACTAACAATGTGAGACACAAATTTACCTTCATTTCCAATTAATACACAATAAAAAGACAATGTTCTCAGAAAGATGTGCTCAGAAATGAAATGCTCTTAAACCTGCAGTTCTCATACAATCCTAAGTCAGTCATTGACAGTTTTAGTGAAAACAAATATAACTTTACTTTATTTAGGGCTGTCAGAGTTTGACAGGTAATCAGGTCTATTTAAAAAGAGAAAAAACAGCTAATTGATGTGTAGATTTTGAATAGTTCATCCAAAAATGAAAATTATGTCATCATTTTCTCACCCTTGAGTATTTCCAAAAAGTACTAGTTTCTCTTTTCAGTGAAATTGCAATGAACGGGTACTTTTAAGCATCAAAAAGGAAGCAAAAGCACCACACAAGTCCTGCATATGCTATACTTCAAGTTTTCTCAAACCAAACCATAGCTTTGTGTGAAAAACATACAACAAATGTTGTTATTCTCTGAAAATTATGACATTTGCCCTAGTTATCTTTGGTGAAATTTCATGAGACAAATCATTCAGATCTGTTTTTGTGAGCCAGATCAACCAATTCAAGACAAAGATCACTGAAAAAGATTTGTGAATCATACTTTAATGGGGCTTTAGTGTCTTTCTTAAAACTCCAGTGCCTATTCATTGCAATTGCCTGGAAAAGAGCAACCAGTACAGTTTCTCAAAATATCTTCCATGTTCCACAGAAGAAAGAAAATCATATGTATTATGAACAAAATTAGGGAGAGTAAATAATCATTTTTGGACAATTGTTCTTTCTATACCCTTTTGGGTTTATATTCTAGACAAGTGCATTGCTGTACACTAGGGGTGTCCAATCCTGCTCCTGGAGAGTTTAACTCCATCATACCTGCCAAGAAGTTTCTAGTGTTCCTGAAGACATAAGTTGCATCCCAAATGATACACTTATGCACTATGTACTCATCCAAGTAGTGTATGAATATTAGAAAGTTATTTTGTCATAATTAAAGCTGCGACAGTTGAGTGCATGAAGTGTCCAACATTCCACACTTCATTTTTTCCATTAATTTAGTGCATCATCCGGGTATTTAAAGTTCACTTTTTCTTTTTGGAATTTTCGGTGTGAACGCACTACTCGCACCATTCATACTTAAAAACTACATAGAATAGTGCATAAGTACGCGAATTGTGACGCACCTATAGGCTGTGTTCGAAATCGCCCCCTATACCCTTAAATAGGGCACTATTTGAGGGAACAGCCATTTGTAGTGGCGTTGAGTTATCGATGCACTCATTTAATCCCATAATGCACCGCAGTAATGAGTGTACAACTGATGTACACTCAACGGCTAGAGAATACCCATAATGCACTGTAAGGGTTGCGGCAAATGAAGTCCCGTGTCTGACCAGAAGATGGCGCCCGCAGCTGAATCATCCATCCATCCATTTTCCAAACCGCTTGTCCAATGTGGATACAGCGTAATTTCATATAGGTATAAATTCCTTTTAAATTGATTATTAAATTGTTTAATTAAGGTTTATACATGCTAGTTTCCATGACAGAGTTCAAGATAAATCTTTTCATTACCACTGGAGCTGCCAGTTTGCTAAGTTTCAAATTATTAAACCAAGCACAAACTGTATAAAAGTGGCAGCCTTTCCGGCATATTCAGTGTCTGAAATTCACTCACTAGGTTTCATTCACTCCTTCAAGTGAAATATATTAGTGGATTAATGTAGGGAATAGTTAATGAGGGTATAGGGGGCGATTTCGAACATAGGCCTTGATTAGCTGGTTCAGGTGTGTTTAATTAGGGCTCAAGCTAAACTCTGCTAGAAAGTGGCCCTCAAGGAGCAGGACTGGACACCCTAGCTGTACATGAATTACTCATTTATGAGTTTACATCAAGTACCAGGACCCATCCCATAATGGCAGCCTAGCTCTTTAAGACCTTTTCAAGTATCTTTTATAAAGGAAATTTTGTAAAAAGACAAAACTATCCAATTATATTTGTCAAATGGATCCTGACAACATTTATGTTGAATCTACAATGTTCTTAACACCTCGTAACTGTTTATAGAGATGTGTGTGTTTGTGTGTGTACGTGTGCCTGTGTGAACTTACAGGAGGACACTGAGCCAGTTTATCTGCTGCCATCATCTGAACATTGAGGTGTTTGCTCTGTGATTTACCCCTCGACTTTATCAACCGCTGTAGGACCTGCCAAAAGAGAGGAAGAATCAAAGAAACTGTGTTAGCTTTTAAAATGAATGATCTGTTTTTCTGTCAATAGAGCTGAAGATATTTTTGAGAATATTTTCAGCTATTCCTTGAAACAGTGCACATGTGATCATGAGACTCACCTTTGGAGAGGTGACCTTGACATACACTACGATGGGAGCTAGCGAGGTTTTAGCTAGCTGTGCTGGATGGTTAATGGTGTCCGCATCCAGAACCACCAGTTGAAGGGTTTTGGCCAACTCAAATATTCTCTCGATCTCACTCTGTACCTCCGCTGGGTGCACAAACACACAAACAGCACCCACAAAACATGAAGCCAGAGAAAAAAACACAAACACATTTTTTCATACCTATTCTCACAATTTTGACAAGACCTTGTTAACCAGCTAGATAATATAAACTTGGTAACATATTGAATTTAAACTTAAATTGAATTCGCAACAACAGTTTTCAGTGCATCAAATAAAAACAATTGTTTAAGTATGCAAGATGGGCAATTTGATGTTACGGCCTTCAGCAAATCTTATTGTTGAGCTCTGATGGGTGTACAGTACAGCAAGTCTTTAGTGAGTTGATGTTCTCACCCAAACTGGTCCGTGTGTTAGACCTCTCCATGATAGGTCTCTTGTTGAGAACTGATCTCTTGGCTAAAGAAAGGTCAGCGGTCACCCGGGTTATAGAAATCCTGTCAGCATAACAATACTTCAGTCACTTAATGACATGAAAGAAAGATCGCAGATCACTGAATATCCTGTCTCCACCATAGTAATTGATTATGATGTGCCAATTCTATTTTATAACTTATATTTGGGTCTGTTCCTTGTACAATGCTATCGTATGGCTTTAGAAGACATGAAATATAATCACATTAATTGTATGGACTTCTTTTATGAATGTTTTTTGGCCTTTTTGGAGCTTGTCAGATGCTGTCACCATTGATTTTCATTTTAAGTACATGAATATAAACAACGATTATTCATACACATACACTAAATTAAGTTTTTTTTAATGTTTTTATAAAAGAAGTGTCTTATGTTTACCAAGGTTACATTTATTTAAGCAAAAAAAAAAAATTTGTGAAATATTCCTCAACCATTTTTATTATTATTATCAACATTGAAAACAGTTAATATTCATGTAAAAACCTGAGTAACACTCAAAAGTCTGGGTTAAGTAAAATACTTAATAATAATAATACTTTTATTCAGCAAAAGACAGATAAAAAGATATTATAATGTTACAAAACATTTATATTTCAAATAAATGCTGTTGTTTGAACTTTCTTTTCATCAAAGAATCCTGAAAAAAATTATTCCACAAAATATTAAGCGGCAAAAAAAGTTTTCCACATTGATAATAATAAGAACCATTATTAATAATTAGTACCAATATTAATTTATTAAAAATTGAGCATCAAATCATCTTGTTAGAATGATTTCTGAAGGATCATGTGACACTGAAGACTGGAGTAATGATGCTGAAAATCCAGCTTTGATCACAGGAATAAATTACATTTTAAAACATATTAAAATAAGTTATTTTAAATTATAATAATACTTCACAATATTACTGTTTTAACTGTACTTTTGATCAAATAAATGTAGCCTTGGTAAGAAGAAGAGACTTCTTTCAAAAATAAAAAAACATAAAAAATCTTAATTATTCCAAACTTTTTATCGATAGTGTATATCTTATACATATATAATCGAGAAATGTGCCAAGATGTCTTTTAGAGCTCACCGTCCGTCAAAGCGATGTTTGAGAAAGTCAAACAGAGCTTTCTGCATCATATCTGTCACCTGTCGACAGACACGACACATGAGACAACAGATTTCAAAGACGAATTCAGAGGGTTGTATGATGTCTAGCACTCACCTCATAGCCCTTCAGTGAAGGCCCAACTAGAACAACAGGCCTCATGGACGGCACCACATCATATGGAGGAATGTGTTCAGTCTAATTGAGAAAGACAAGAACGGCACTGTCACACAGATCCACAGCATCAAGTAAAACCAGAACAAACCGGATTTAAAGCAGTATCCGTAATGTTTTAGCACAGACTGGTAACAATGCTGGAATTGTTATGCATATATAATTTCTGAGACGCATGAAATGTTTTCAGATACTTTCCTACTGTTTACATTATCTAGAGCTGTCACAGTGCCAAGTGTGAGCCCCCAAATCACCTATTTTCATTCACTAAATAGAATTATTTCGGCAGACACTACCGTTCAAAAATTTGGGGTCAGTAAGATTATTTTTTTAAGACTAATAATTTTATTCAGGAGGGACACATTAAATTGATCAAGTAAAAAAATTAAGCTGTTTTCAACATTGATAATAATCAGAAATGTTTCTTGAGCATCAAATTATCATATTAGAATGATTTCAGAAGGATCATGTGACACTGAAGACTGGAGTAACGATGCTGAAAATTCAGATTTGCATCACAGGAATAAATGCAAATAAATGAATAAATTGAACATTCCCAATTTTCTATATATCCTAATTATTGTTAATATGTAATTCATTATTTCCAAGAGCTCATTGCTTCAACCTAATTAAACTGCTAACAATTATTATATTATTAGCTAACTGCATTCTCTAAATTGTAATGTTGACATGCATTCTCTGTAAAGCTGCTTTGAAACGATATGTATCGTGAAAAGTGCTATACAAATAAATGTGAATTGAATTGAATTAAATTACATTTTAAAATATATTCAAACAGAAAACAGCTATTTAAAATTGTAATAATATTTCACACTATTAGTGTATTTTTGATCAAATAAATATAGCCTTGGTGAGCATAAAACAGAACATTAAAAAAAAATCTTACGAACTCCAAACTTTTGAACAGTAGTGTAAGTGTATTTTTGGCCATTTTGTGTGTATTTTTGGCAGTGATACCAAAACGGGGGCTTCCTATAAATATCTCATTAAATCATTTGCTCAAATATGTTATATCCTGTCTGAGTCTGACCAAACGCAAGGACAGTTTATCATACGATATCTAACACATAGCCATATCAATACACCTACCTGCTTAAGCTTCTGTTTGGCTTTTGAAAATGAGAGAACACATCAGAATCAGCATTCAGAAAATAGTAGAAGAAGAATTGCTTATATTTTCACTGTACTCTGAACTTTTACAGGTGTTACCCTACTCTATTTGATAGTGGAAGCTTAACCTGCGACAGAATGTGTCATGCATTATGTTAAGAAGAGGAGGAAAGAATAAGAACAAAAGCAAGGGAAGAATAAACTCACTGATCTTCAGCCCTACTGATAGTTTGCTCATTTGGGGCAGCATTCCCAGTCACACACTTCCCCTGCAAAGCAGCATGGCGCCCAGGCCCTGTCATACTCACTCTCACCTGCAGATGGCGGCGTGGATCTCCAACCTCCTGATACCATATCGCCCAGGCTTGAGGAGGAGTTACCACTTTTCCTGCGGAGAAAAGTGGTAACTCAAATCAGCCTATGATTTGATGAGTGATTCATTTTTACACAATGTTAGGTGTGAGAAAAATCTTAACCTGATACTAATATTAGATGTGCAACAAAAATTGTACCTTATTCAAATGATTAACCCTGTAAAGCCTGACACACTGTATAAAATAATAGTCAGAAAAATCTAGTTTTATTCAGAGGCCCAAACTGAGCAAAAATATGCAATTTTATGCATTTGCTGATATTTATTTGGCCAAAAAAAGTAGGATGAAATTATGATAGCTTGCAAAGTAAATCAATGAGATCTTTATAATAGTATATAAAGCCCACCCTGCCGCATCACATATCTCCTGCGGGGAGACCCCATACTCAGGCCGGCCAGAACAGGGCTACCAAGGGCTGACTGACCCCGTCCTGACATACCCTCTCTAGAACTCCCAGGAGCAAAGCGATCAGGTAAAATGCGTACAGACGTGGCCTCGGCCTGTACCACTGCGTCCAGCCCCAGTGGGGCCAGATGCGTGAGAGAGAACCACAGAAGACAAATACGAATATATCCACTTCCGCTGGGCCAAACCTCTCCTATATTGACTTCACCATCTCAGGGTGGAGTCTCCATTCCTTGGGCCTTAGCCCCCGCCTCAACAGGATGTCTACTCCCAAATTCTGGTCCCTGGGGACATACATTGCTCTGAGAGACAACAGTTTCCCCTGGGACCACCCTGGTGCGCCAGTCTGCAAAGAGGGCGCGAACTAGAACGTGGTGGCCCCTGAGGTCTGGGAGAAAACTCTTCAGAGCCCTGAATACAGCCAACATTTGTGCCACAGATGTGCCAAGAAAGATGATGGTCCCCCCATAGACCCCTTAAGAAGGAGCCATCCATGACCGTGCCCCCATGAGGGATGCGTCTATCGAGATGATTTTCCAGCGACACTGCGCTCCCAACACTGGGCCTTGGGACAGAAACCAAGGCTTCTTCCATATCAGCAGGTAACAAAGGCATCTGCACGTTACCCTGATCGACTCTTGATTTTCAACCACCATTGCTGGGGTCTCATGTACAAAAGGCCAAAAGGTATAACATTGGACGCAGCTGCCATGAGCCAGAGTAGCCTCTAAAATGCTTTACAGTGATGACATGGCCTAGCTTCATCCTGGACACCGTGGCCAGGATGGTCTCGATACGTACAGGAGACAATTGTGCCCGCATCATAGTTGAGTCCCATACCACCCCCAGGATTGTCGTTCTCTGTGAAGGTGTCAACATGCTCTTTTTCTTGTTGAGTTTTAACCCCAGGCATTTTATATGGCCAAGGCTGACATCTCGATGCTGAACTACCATCTAGAGACTGGGCTAGTATGACCTAGTCGTCGATATAATTCAACACATGGATGCCCTGGAGTCTCAGTGAAGCCAGAGCTGCATCCATGAATTTGGTAAACGTGTGAGGGGAGAGAGCTAGTCGGAACGGAAGAACGCGATATTGGAACACTTTGCCCTAATCTGACTCATGATAATTGGAATAGTCAAAATCTTAAACCTGAATCTCCTCAGAGAATGGTTCAGATACCGCAGATCTAGTATAATGGGATGCAACCCCCCCATCTTTCTTCGTAACAATGTAGTACTGGCTGTAGAACCTAGACTCCCGATCAGGAGGAGGAATGCACTCTATGGCCTCCTTCACTAAGAGGGAACCTCCTGTTCCAACACCCGATCCTGCTCTGGGTCTATGGAAGTCCAGACCAGCCCTTTGAGACCCGAACTGTAGTCTGTAACCTTTCTCTACAGTGCGAAGGACCTACTGAGATACTTTCGGAATGCTCTTCCATGCCTCCAAAAAAATCTACTTGGGGAACTAACCTCTCGAGGCCAACCTCGGGTGCTTTGTTTGTGTTGACTTCGGTACCCTGAAGCGGAAGACCGGCAAGGAAAAAACTAATTCGATTTTCGATGTGCGGACGCAAGCACTTCACTGACACTTGAAACCGATGGTCCCGAAGTGTACCGGACCTTGTAACCCAGAGAGACAGCTCTTTAAGGTCATCAGGCTCAACCCTCTCGCCCTCATCAAGGTCCCTTAACAGGTCAGCCTCGTACGCCTGCATAATGGCCATAGTGTGCAGGCACACACCAGCCTGATCCACCGCCATATATGCTTTTCCCTCCAAAGCAGATGTAGTGCGACAGGATTTGGTGGGAAGCATCGGTCTTTGAGGGACGCCGCAGCGTCAGGTGAGTCTTCAACACGTGGCATCGTCCCATAACTTTTCAATCTAGAGGAGAACAGTCTTTTCCATGATCTACACAACTTATTATGCAGAATGGTAAGAATGGAAAAGAATGGTAAGCTCCATTCTAGCTTATCCAGTTTATTTTTCTTTTGTGCTTCCTGCTTCTCACAGGGCCACTCGATATTCAACACACAGTGCGAGTCACAAACTCCACAAGTTTCTCATAAGCGGGGGGACGCGGATGCCCACTCCATTTGCGATCCCCACAACATCAGATGCAGCCTCGGCGGACTCCAGACCCAGGCACGGGGAGCGCAAGCCTGGCCGGCCTCATCGAACACGGCCAGGTGGGAGTGGAGCACTCTGAGAGGCAGCAACTCACAGAGCACACAAGCAGCCCCCTCAAGAGCTGCCCATGCATGCTCCACTGTGTACACACAGCTCGTGTATGTCCCCACCTGTGATGTATCTAGGGCAGCTTAAACTGCTTTTCACTTGCCATTATATCTCTTTTTCTTGTTTTATATATATGCTTTGTCACTGATACAATCACTGCTGTCTAAGGATGCACAAACACCAAATAAGACAGACAGTTTCACAAATAGTGCTTGTGTGCCGGCATCCCTTTGTAGCTTCCGTGTATGCCGTCACAGGCCACGTCACTAGTTACATCATGACACAGCACCAATCAGAACTGGACTAGTTTCACACATGCTTCAGATGCTTGCACGCTGAAGGCGTTCCCCAAAGTGTCGACATACGACGCAGTGCGAGTTCCCTCGGAAGGGAATGGTTTAATGCATTTACATGACCACACGCATTGTCAGCTTATTAAGCATAATCGGTTTAAGAATGTATGTATAAAGCATGTATTAATCTTATTTAATGTAAATTTCAACATTTACTAATACATAATTAAAATCAAAAGTTGTATCTGTTAGTATTATTTGAGACAACATGAACTTACAATTAAAAGGTTTTTTTTTATTAACATTAACAAAGATTAATGAATACTAACAAATGTATCGCAAGTTAATGTTAGTTAATGCATAACTGATGTTAACTCATGGGGCCTTATTGTAAAGTGTTACCAGAAATTCATATAAAATGTATTTTAACTGTATTTTTGTCATGCATCCAAATGTAATCCAACTTTTTCATTGATACAACTTCTGAAATAGATACAGAATACAGTTGTGCACAATCTTGGCAGAGGGAGAAAGAGAGACCTCTGTTGTTTTTGCTCCTGTTTGAGTCTCATGGCCTCCAGTCGGAGGGGGCTGGGAATGAAGCTGATGTCTGCCCCCTCTTTCACCAGCCTTCCAATCCACCAGTCATTATTGTACTTCTGCAACACAAGGAAAAACACACTCAGCACTATTACGAAGAGCCATTATGGTATTATGGGCATTGTTAGAATTTTCCACACATTTGTCTGCATGTATTGTACGTGCATCTCACCTCTTTAATGTGCAGAAAGTCTTTGGCTTCAAAGTTTATGGCAGCACCCTGAACAGGACAGTCCTCATCTAGAGCCCCGCAATAATTCACATTCGTCTTCACTGCGAACGCTACAGGTTTGGACTGCCAGAGAAAGCAATGTTAATAATCACACAGCAGTGTGTGTGTGTGTGTGTGTGTGAGGCTGCTTTTTAATGCTAAAAACATGCCATTTGTTAAACTCAGTCATTTTTCGAATCTATATAATCTAGATAAGAGGTTTTCAATCTTTACAGACTCAGGGACCCTCCACCCAAACTCTCAGTCAGCCCATGGCCCCGATATTAAAAAGCTAGATAGAAAAAGTAAATAACATTACATTATATAATGCTTACCAGGTGATTAGTTATGCACATTCAAATAAAAAGTAATTGAATAGAACTGTGTTACATTTTGATGAATTTATATGAATTTTACATGAAAGTGAACCATTATTAGTATTTTTGTGTACAATGTGGGACAAAATGTTGTAAAAGGTCCCAATTTATATTAAGTCTTTAACTACTATGTACTAAAATGTTAAAATATCTGCATGTAATTACAGCTGTAATTAATTTCTGTACTTACATCTATAATTGCACTGTTGACCTTTTCCTTACCTTTTAACCCACCCTTACAACCACCCTTACCTACCCTTACAACCAAACCTGTCCCTAACCTTACCCATATCCACCTCAATAGCAGCACAAGTGCAATACAACAACACAATAAGTATACATTGTACATAATTATTATTTTTGATGTAAGTACATGGTAAATACACCTAATATAAAGTGTTTACATCTGCATTTATTCAGTTCAGCAGACATTTGTCTGCAGCAATAAGTACTTCAACATAAGCAAATATCAAGAAACAATGAAATGGATCCTACTAAAGTTTACAATATTGATCTACATGCTAAGTTACTTGAACCAGTGTTGTTACTTAATGTTGTTACTTAAACCAATTTTTATGGATGATGAAGCTACATGCAGACGGACACTTTGTTGCTTCCTGTTGTGCAAAGAAATAGTAAAAGCCCAGAACCTTGGCTCTCTCGAGCTGCAGCTGGGCCTGGCGTTCGGCTTCACGCCGATACGCCTCGCGGTCCTCCTCCGCTGACAGGTCGGAATCCGAAGGTCTGCTCGTGTACGAATCGGCTGAACCCTGCAGGGCGGGAAATGGGGGAAACCAAGAATGTTTGGTATAATGGAGAAATGAAAAAGTACAATAAGTAGCCCATAACGTGTAGCGTAAACATAGCTTAGCTAGTCATAACACTCAATCACCAAAAAACAAGCTACAGTAAGACAGAATTCATGAAAAAAAAACAATGTTGGCCTGTGATCCATTAAAACAAATCTCTAGAAAATGGCTACAAGTTTACGATGAAGAAGTGAGAAAAGAAACGTGCAAATAGACTTTACAGTATAATGTCTTGAAACAATTAACAATAGGCCTAGTATATGTTGACAGTTAAACAGTATATATGACATGCAAAGTTAAATGCACAGTATCTGTTCTACTTTATATGTGAAGCATATGTTTGTCAAAAGTGCTCTTATTTATGTGGTACTTAAAAAAATGGAAATGAATGAGAGCCGCAGAGCTCAGAGAGCACATCATAATTACAAAAGTCCTTTAAAATAAACCTTTATAAATAAACAGTTTACTTTTTAAAGTAAATACTATTTGTAGATTTATAAAGCGTCTGCTAAATGAATGAATGTATAGTAGATACCTTATTGAAATGTATATTTAAATGCTGTGTGAACACTTAAAGAGTGTGATTTACCATATATCAGGACACTATAGCCAAATTGTAAGATTGTTAGAATTTTAGTGTGCATGTCGGAAAAATGTTCAGATAAAATGTAACATTTAAAGACTGTAGAACAGTAGAAGTCACCATGAAATCATGGCGGGGCAACCACTAGCGAACCACTACCATCCAACCATCCAATCAATTCCCCATGGACAAAATCAAGTCACTACCCTACATTTTCAAGAAGCCGTTTCACTCAGATATACATCACAGTAGGGAAGAAAAGAGTGTTGCAACTTCCATTTCATGTCGACTTTAACAGCTATGATGACACACTAAAAGGTAAAAATATACTATATAATATAAAAGTATACTTTTGTTATGTTAAAAATGACACAACCTGTGTTACATTTTTACACATTAATGAGAGAATTCCAGGACCACTAGTGCTGTGTTAAGTTTAACTCACTCCCTGTGTGTTAATGAGTTTAACACAGTAAAGGTCAGAAAGGTTAACATCGGGCAGTCCTGAGCCCTGAGTAAACTTCAGCTTTATATATCCAAGTAAATTTTGTACACAAATTAAGTAGAAACAAAATGTTCAGCAATTGTGTTGCTATAACTTATTTTAATTGAGTAAAATGGACAACTATTTAAAAAATCATCTTTTACAGTGTACAATTAACCAACACCAGAGCTGAAATGCTTATGGTCAGTGAGTCATCAAATGCTGCTCCAATGGTCTGTACAGTCCTAATGGGCACAGCCGGCTTTAAACCATCCAAAGAAACGCATATCTAACAGATTCCACAGGGGTGAAATGGAGCTTGTACACTACAAATGTTGGTAATTCATTAAAAGCATTAAATACAACTGTGATCTGTGGCATAATGATCCTCTCAGATTTCATCTGTACGGCCTCTAAGGTGACAGATTACTACAGCACTAGAGCTGAGAGCCCGAGGCAGTCGGGTAATGATTCGACTATAAATAATAAAACAAAAATCACACAAATATGCCCATAACAGTGGAATTTGCATTTCAAAGCAATACCAACATCTTCCACAACCATGACAATAATGAGGTGAAAGGCAGTTCATTTAATTCGTGCATCCAGACCAACAACAATCTTACAAAACTTACAAATCTTAAAAATCACCACTCTCTGGCATTCAAAGTCATCATCTCTTTGCAAAATCATAACCAGGTAAATACCACCTACCTTCTTCAGGACAATGGTTTGAGGTGTGTTTTTAACGCTATCTCATTCTCTCTGAGCTCAAGAGAGACTCCAGTACTCTCAAAGCATAGTCTTGTGGTTGGTGGCCCTTCCCTGGTCCACTTTGAAGAGCAAGAATGATCAACGCCAATCAAAAACAACACCAAGATCCAGCTCCCAAAACAGAGCAGTCATGACTGCCCTCAGAACCTCACAGCAGGGAGGGAGGAAGACGAAAGACAGAAAGAGAGCAAGAGAGAGCGAGAGGAACTCAGGAGACAAATGAAATGCAAGCGGGCGGTACAAGCTGTTAGAAGAAGAAAAAATGGAGGGAGGGTTGAAAACGAGCACCTCAGGACTAGCCGAGCTGCAGTGAGCACAATGCTTTGGGGGGGAAATGACTCAGTCTCACTGTGGTTGGGAATAAGAAAGCTTAACAAACACTGTACTCTAAAAGTTGGGTTGAAAATGGACAAACCCAGTGGTTGGGTTAAATGTTTGCCCATTGTGTTTGCAACTATTGTTTAAAAATTAGGCTACTATATGGCTGGCTACTATGGCTGAACCCAAAATAGGTTGGAAATTAAAAATCAGTGACTAGATGCAACAATAACAATGAAAAGGTGAACATTTATTAATAAGCAGTTTAATAAATGTTTATTGTTTAATTACTATTCATTAAACATATTAATAATAGTTAATTTCCAACATACGTTGGTTTAATTTTAAGCAAGCCATACAGTAATTTTTAAACAATAGTTGAGTTAAATAAAACTACTCAGCAGGCTGGGCAAACATTTAACCCAGTCGCTGGGTTAAAACAACCCAATTGCTGCGTTTGTCCATTTTCAACCCAACTTGGGTTGTTTTTAACCAAGCATTTTTTAGATTGTGTATTAGAATCATCACCACCAACAACAACAACTTTTTTCAGCTACATTGAAGACTTGCATCAGCATTTACTCTTTCCACCATGATTACATCATCTTTTGAAACAACGATCTTTGACGTTTCAACGTCGTCATTAATGTAATTTACATCACAAGGCTAGATGATCTTAGAAGTTTGGAGATTATCACACAGTTTATTAGCAACTACAATGGCACAAGCACCTGTAACCCCGGTAGGTGGAAATTTCTGTTCTAACCATTTAACCTCAACTCGGTCATATTCTGTGACTGTTTCTGAAAAGTGTGAGCCCTCATGCATCACGCTGTGTGAAATACAGACTGAACAGATCATCAAAACATACCTTCGCTGTATGACCAGATGATACACAAACTACGTTTCTCGGCTGGATACAGCAAACCAGCGTCTTGCTAGTAAAATTTTGATGGATGAGGATTGCAATCAAGGTAAAAAAAGATGTATAGGAGTCGTACAGTAAGCATGCGCGAGTCTGTTATATTGATGCGCAAACAAACCATGTATGTACACTCTTGACGCACTGATCACACAATGTATTTATGCACGGACACATTTCAAAACATTCACGTTGTTTCCACACATTTAGGATAGTGTTTTGATTTGTCATGTTGCTGTGTTTAGTCATTCTGAATGGATCAGTGTACTGTAGTTATATGCATCATTTGGTTATTTGGTGTCCTTTTGGAGTCTCCAAGTGTCCCTATTTGGAAAGACACCTAAATTTACCTTGAAAAAAAGCTTGCTGAAAATACAGTTTTGTGAGAATTACCTGGTTACTTTGCTGGATAATGGATATATGACAAATGATGACAAAATGAATGTGATAAATAAGATAAATGGTGTATGCTTAATTTCACGATAAGTGTGGGATTAATTAAATTAAATTATTAATTTAATTAAAAATGTTTCTCTATTGACAGCCCTAATTATAATATAATTAAAATATATAATTATATTCTTCAATATTTCTAAGTCACTAATCAGAAGTCAATTTGTAATACTGTAATACTTGCCATTGAAGCACTGAAGATAGATCATTATATTAATGATAATATATAATTTGTAATCACCCCCCCCCCCCCCCCAAAAAAAAAAAAAAGACAGAGAGAGAGAGTGAAAAAAAAAGTAAAATATAAACATTTACATTAGTGTTTTTGGACTTTTGGACCCCATTATACATAATAAATTGTAATGATAGCAAATACGATGTAAACTACATAAACTCGCTGGAATGAATTCATGCATATATATATATATATATAAACACATGGCTCCATAATGCATCCCAGTGAAAATCAGTGCCATCTACCCAGTGTTCTCACATTTTGTTTTAACAATACCATATTGACGAGGAATAAGGTAAAACACACGCACACACCCTTATCGACTATATTCACGACAGCTCACAGAAGAAAAAAGGCGAGAAAGTGCAGACATTAGCATATTTAACTCTCTCCAGCTCTGAACAGAAGGCTTGTTTTTGCAGATTCAGCTATTTTATAGTGAGCTGTGTGTCATTGCCACTGTCTCTGTGTAGCATTCATCCAACATTAGTAATTAATCTTCCTCATAACAAAAACATAATTGAGCATTTCGAGAACTGCTGTGCTGTCCTCTTTTTGCTGAAGGATATTGATTTGATGGAGATATATTGGCTAGCTCACAGAAAACAACACAAAGAAAAGATGTAGGCTATTGCGTTTGTACATTTTAATCAGAGGTGTGCATTCAGTTCCAGAATTAAGCTACATTTTTACATATTCTGTATGTCACTGATAGGTTGTTGTGGATGGTTGCCAGCACAATGATGTGGTTGCTAGGGTGTTCTGAGTGTTTTTAGCACATTGCTAAGTGTCTGCTAGGATGTTAAGAGTTTTCTAGCGTGTTGTTATGCAGTTGGTGTTTTAGATTGTTGCTAGGTGGTTGCTTACTGGGCCATCTCCCTATATATGACTTACAATGTATGTCTATTCAAGTCTATGTAAGTGTGTCTATTTGTTTGGCCATTTATCATGTGTTAGGGGTTTGTTCAAATAATAAAGAGAAATAATTATTTGCCACACAAAGCATGTGTGGGTTGTTCTCAATCACTATCATATAACCAGGGCCTCAAATGAACATTTTGCCTCACCTTCCCATGACCGGTGACCTATGAAAATTTTCGGCCATGAAAGTTAAGACACCAAAATTTTAGATACCAGTGAAAATTGTAATATAGCTAATACTAATATAAATTTTAAACATTATTAAAGACAAGTAAATAGTCAGTAATAAAATAAGAACAAATAATCAAAAAACTACAAGCAATAGCACAAATAAATACAGTAAACCAAAGATACAAATGCAATAAAAAGTGCTTTTCAAGCAGGATTTTTAGTTTTCAGTTACAGAAATTTAAATTTAAGCAATCAAATGTAAAATAACACTGCATTAATGAAACGGATGAATCCTCATTGAAAAAGTTATAGAAGTTATTCCGTCAAAACAGTGAGTAATTTTTTTCCCTTTGTCCTTTGTTGTTTGCTTAACATTAAAAACACGAACAGAATCAGGATTATCAGACTGCTGTCACTTTAAGACCTAATGCACGGATCCAACATACTGATACACATGCGTTTTATTTCTCAACTGTTTACCTTCGCTTAAAGGTGCAATATGTAGAATTTTCTGTCCACTAGAGGTCGCTAGAGGCCTATTCAAAACAAAGGCGTAGCTTGATGACGCCAAGTTTGAGGAGTTGCGGAATCTTGGGACGTGTGGTCTTCACCTCACAGCCAGTGGAAAATAATCGGGATAGGACTCGGGAAGAAATCGTGTTCATGGGTGCGATTATTAATGTTACTGTAGTATAAGCAGAGCAGGACCGATTGTTTTGGGAGCTGAACGAGGCCGCTGGAGCGATTGCGCAACACACGCCTCACGAGCAGCGGAACTTTTATTATGCTGCATTCGCTAGCGCTGCTTCCGCTGTTCTGGTCATGAGTATGAGGTGACACAGCTCTGTTTATCATTTTAGATACATTTGAGTGTGTCGAAAATTATGTTATAACGTTACTCTGTGCGTTCGCTCGGTGGCTGTTATGAAACACTTGTTGCTCACTGCAGTAAGCTAGATCGATTTTAGAATAGCATATTAATTTCTGGATGGCTTGTGTTGATAAATGGCATGCAATTAATTTTAAAACGTATTGTATGATGGAGAAAATAATGTATTACTGTTACTAAAAACAAAGCCGCATCTGATTATCCTATGTTAGCTACTTCACAAAATGTTTTTTTCTGTGGCATGGTAAAGCACGGTACTCTCGGAAAATCAAGAAAATTAGATTTAAGCAATAATAACAATAATTAGTTTTCTGTCTATAAATAAATCAAAACAGTTGTTCCCTTGTCTATTTAAACATGTAAATATTAAAGCGTCTTTGGTGTTTCCATGTTTTCTACAAAATAAAACCGGAAACCGAGGGTAACGCGGGTATGACGCAATTGACAGGCGACTCCTCACACGGCCCGGAGCCTTGGTTAAAATTGCAATTTACAGATAGTTGGAAACATTTGGGACATTGTAAGTACTCAACTGAACAAAATATATAACACTGGCCTAGTGGTTTTTGGATATTTTACTGCAAAATGATTACATATTGCACCTTTAAGACATAACCAACTATGTTTACTAGGATACTCACCAAGATGGGCATGTTTTTACCTAATTTGGAGTGAATTTGTCACGCTGTTTGAGACACGGCTTTCTGGGCACGCGCTTCGGATGTTGATAGCCAACTAAACTTCCAAACTCAGCATGCAAGTAATTGCATTCCTCATCTTCTTGCGCTTAAATATTTAAATTGGCATGCATGTGACGATGCGAGGTCCGGAGCGTCGTTCAAGTTTCTTTACATTCATGTTCTCACAACATTGCTTTGTTTTTATTTAGTATTTATAATGTTATAATAAATGTTAATAAATGTTACCTGCTAACTGACACAATATACATATACTCGCCAGTGGCAATTTTTACTCACATTTGCCGCTTGTTAATTTTAGGCTTGTTAATTATTGCATCATCATTATATTCGTCTGCTACCATTATGACATCATTGTTTTGGAAATAAATGGAACTTGATTTGCTTGCCAAACAAAAGCCCATATCCACACCCTCTTTTTCCTCCCGTGTCCAAAGCTGTGTGCAGATGTTTACCCCCACCCCCTTTCTTAGCGAGTCTCTGATGGCAGATGAAGTTGGTTCACACCCACTCACGCTTTCACTGCAACACCAAATATAGCACACAATCCCCCCCTCCCACCCCCCAGCTTCTCCTTTCCCCTTACAGCACATAGATCATCTCCCTCTCCGTGTGTAATCTCCATAGATTCACTGCATCATGGATATCATTTATCCATCAGACACATTCATATTTTAACGTCAACACAACATACGCCCGGGGTTATCAAACAATACCACCTCGTTGTGAAGCAGGTGGAAATAAAAGGGAATAACAAGACCTAGATGAGACATAATACCGTAAAGATAAGCAAATGCCTCCCGCGGTGTGTAAAACCACATTGCCGTGGGTGGATTGATGAAGGTGGTGGCTGAAATCAATGTAGTTGATAGAAGAGAAAACGAATGGAAGTTCTGTGCTGGTGGAAGACGTTCTTCTGGTTGGTGAGGCCATGGTGATGCTTCCTCCTATATTTGAAACTCAGCCCTGATTCTGTCAGCTCCAAATAACAGCCTCAAACAAAGCGAGCAGTACACATGGGAGGGAGGAGAGGAAGACAGGGAAAAAGAGAGAGAGAGAGAAAGACAGGTATGGGAAGAGAGACCAACGTGACCAAAAGTCCCATGAAAAAAGAACGTCTCTTGAGATGCTCACACACAACCCAAACAACAACCATATCTCAAATGCAAATTAAGCTGAGTAATATTTTCCATCTTAATGTCTTCTTACTTTGAATTAAACAGTCAATGTTAAAATGGTTTTAAACAATTCACTTCACTGGATGGTGTTAGATTTATGCTTGAAGCAAAAAATTCCAAAAGGGTAAAAAATAAGAAACATTCAAGATATATTAAAGATATAAAAGCCTCTTCGCACCAAGAACAATAACTATAATGATATTAGCATCCACATCAACACACAATAACCACAGGCAGAGGGTGAACCAACTCTAGGGTAAGGCTAAGGAGATGCACGCAGGATTGCCAGGTTTTCACAACAAAACCTACTCAATTGCTACTCAAAACTAGCCAATCGTGTTTCGGTGGGGTCCCCCTCGCATACTGGGAGGTAAAATCTGCGTTTTTGGTGGGGTTCCCTGGTAAAATTCACATTCCAGGGGCTAAATATCAGGTTATTTGAGGTAAATTCAACCTGCGGACATGAAAAACAACCGGTGGCAACGGTATTCAAGTAGCCCAATTCCACATGAAAACCACAGACTTGGCAACACTGGATGCACGTCCTTTTTAAAAACACATTTAAATGCAATTTCATGAAATAGTTACAAGTTACGTCGCCTCGCAACAACCTACACATCCCAGCATAAACGCTTCCAATAAACGATTTTTTCATTAAAACGGCTACGTTCACAAACCACTATATTTTGAAGAGAAAAGCAAGCATACTGTATGCGTGATTTGGCATGGCAGCCAAGTCTAAAAATAATGGATTATATATCGCCTCCCCTTTATAATTACCTAAAAGCTGTCATCTCAATTAATCACAATCTCACAAAGTTCTGCTATAATCAATGAAGCTGGCTGCACGATGAATCTCTTATTTAGCCTACATAATGGCTACACTTTGTTCTAAGCTAACTTATAACGAGAGAATTTGTGAGAGTGCAGAACTCAGTACTGGACAAAAACTCTGGCGTTTTGAGCAGTGAGTGGATTCTATTTTAAATGCATCTGATTGGCCATTGCATTCAAGAAATCAATAGATACTGTATGTTTGTGATTGGCTACAATGCTCAACGCTGCAAAAACACGTAAATAGAAACACATCATTCCTCTGTGTCGTTACTGTTATAGTTGTGGACTCCCTATTCTCATAGAATTAGAGTCATTAAAACTTCATAGTTATTGTTATAGTTACTGTTCTAGGTGTGAACGACCTTTAAGTATTCAAAATATAATACAATCAAGTAAATTTATCTTGTTTTGAGAATATATATTTTTTGACTAGACGAAAGATGAATATACTGATTATAAAAATTATTTTTGCAGTGTTTTCCAATTGAGGACATCCCTGCATGTCCCCAAAGAGAGGTTTTATTTTATTTAGCACACTTCTGGGAATAAATTTGTCCCCAAACTATGACTAAACACACAGACACAGACACGCACACACACACCATCTGTAGGCAGCTCTGCAGTAGAGATGTAACACAACAGGCCGAGTGAGAGCGAATGATCTTGATATCATCACCACAGCTCGCTGCAGTAATTATCACATACATTACACTGATTTTGATGTTTGTTAAGGCAGCATCACTTTCAATATTACATACTATATATTAGTTATAATAATAGGATTTGAACAAAACTCTAGTATTATATTTCTTAAAGTCACCATGACATCACAACTATCACAACTTACGTTTATAGTGACTTTAACTTACCCATCGCTGCTATTAGAGACCCAGTGGAATCAAAATGAAATGTTTTGCTGCTTTGAAAATGTTTGGAATGTTACAATTTTGTAATGGAGGGAAATTATGCGGTAACAGGATAATATGCGACATGTGGGACAAGGATATTATATTGCATGGAACCGATCTTACTGATGTAGATACCACAAAGTGATGATGTCACTGATCACTTTGTAACACGTGTACTGCATACTGCTGACCTTTGCTTATTTAGAGGTCTTTAGAATCGCATGGAAAGACAACACTTCCCACTATAAAAAGGCTCTAAAAGCCGCTAGGGCCGAGCATCTCCGCAAACTCATAGAAAATAATCAAAACAATCCAAGGTTTTTATTTAGTACAGTAGCCGGATTAACAAATAAACAGATGTCACCTGAACTGAATATTCCAACAGTTTGTAGTTATGACTTCATGAATTTCTTCACTGAGAAAATCAAAAGCATCAGAAATGCAATGGTAAATATGCAATCTTTGACGGCGTTTTATGATTCAGCCCCAATTATCGCTCCTCAAGAACAACTGCAGTGCTTTACAACTATAGTACAGGAAGAGCTAAATAAACTTATTGCATTTAAACCAACAACATGTTTATTAGATCTATAATCCACTAGACTACTGAAAGAGTTGTTACCGTTAGCAGAAGAGCTCCTTCTCAATATTAACTCCTCTCTATCTCTTGGTCATGTCCCAAGACCCTTCAAACTGGCAGTTATTAAAGGGATAGTTGACCCAAAAATCTCAAGCCATGTGTATTTCTTTTTCCTGAGAAACTCAATCAGAGTTATATTAAAAAAATAATAATAATAACCTGGCTCTTCCAAGCTTTATAATGGTAGTGAATGGGGTGCTTCATTTGGAAGCCCAAAAACGTGCATCCATCCATCATAAAAGTAATCCATACAGCTCCAAGGGGTTAATAAAGGCCTTCTGAAGCAAAGCAATGGGTTTTTGTAAGAAAAATATCCATATTAAAATATATTATCTAGCTTCCGGCAAATGGACGTACGCACCGAGTTATGGTGGAAGAGTAACCTTTGACTATAGATCATGACAAACTTTTAGATTGATTACAAAATTACAATGGTATTCAGGAACAGGCATTAAGGTGGTTTAGATCATACCTTTCTGACGTTACTGTGACGAGCAGGGCGCGAGTGATAACGAGCTTCAGCTGCGAGTCGCACCGGTTTCGAGTCTCTCACGGAGGAGCTCCGGAAGCATAAAAGGAGGAGCGACGACAGTGAAAGACGAGAGAGGACCAGGCCTGGATTTTTACTTTATGTTTTATTATGTTTGTGTGGCTGGCAGACGTCCGTGAGGGTCTGCTGGCATTTACTTTCGTTTTGTTCTTTGTTTATTTTATATATTAAAGTTATGTTTGAGCGTCCGCCGGTTCCCGCCTCCTTCTTCTCGTATCTACAAACTACGTTACAGTTACCATTTTGTTTTTTTAAAAGGGGAATTATCCAAGTTAATTATGTAGCACTTTATGTAAATTATGGAGTGCTGCAAGGGTCTGTTTTAGGCCCTCAGCTATTTTCAATATATATGCTGCCCCTTGGTAATATTATTAGAAAATATGGAATTAGTTTTCACTGTTATGCAGATTATATATAACTCAGTTATATATTTCATCACGCCCAGATGAAATCTCTAAATTATCCAAGTTAACAGGTGTGTTAAAGATATTGTATGATCAGTAATTTTCATTTATTAAATTTGAATAAGACTATGGTATTACTTACTGGACCAAAAAGGTGTACACAGAATATCTTAGAATACAATTTGCATCTAGAAGGATGTACTGTACTTCATCCTCTACAGTTAAAGACCTAGGTGTTGTATTAGATCCCAGGCCTAATAGTTTTTAGGCTCCTAAACTCTGGAATAGCCTTCCTGATAATGTTCGGGCTCAGACCCACTCAGTTTAAATCTAGATTAAAGACACATTTCTTTACCCAAGCATTCACATAATGCATCTCATAACCTTGTACTCCATTTATATCGGATCAAAAGCATATGACTATCTATTGCTTGAAATGTTAAGAATTATTTTTCATTTGCTTTTCTGTTTCTACCTCAGGATGCCCATCCTAAGGTAACTAGAGATTACATCAGCTCCAGTTTGGATCCAACCTCTTATAAAGATTTCAGATGATCCAACACCTGTGAAGAGATGATGCCAACCCCTGCAAGGACTTCAGATGACACCAACTCTGAATCAACATACACAACTGCCAAATTTTCTATATAATCATTATGATCACAACTTGTAATAATTGCTTTAATGAGCTCATTTATTCTGCCTAAATAAACACATGATGTTAGCTAACTGCATGATTTGTATTATCTTAGAACTGTACATTTTCTGTAAGGTGCTTTAAATATGGATTATGAAAAGCGCTATACAAATAAATGTGAATTGATTGTGAATTAAATATGATTAAAATGAATATCAATTTGATTCCCAACCAAAATGTGGGATACAGTTGAGAAGGTTGAGGTGGGACAAGCGAAAGTTCACCATTTTAATGGGGAAAAACAGACAATTGAGGTAATTAAACTAGACACTTTTTCATGCTAAGTTAAATGTGTGTTGGATAACTGTTTAAGTTCTTCTCACAACAAAACAATATGGAATTTATTCCTCTAATGCTTTAAAAAAAAGTAATAGCACACCAAAGTGTATTGTATGGAATGTGCCAGCAACAAAAACATAAGATAACAAAGAGCTATTGAGTTCATGGGGACCGCAAACATGTAGGGCAATAGAAAAATGCATGGGACAAACTCTTGGTTTACTAAGGAGAGGAGGCAGACACAGGAATGAAGCACCCATATATCTACACATTACCGTCCCTGTGTTTATGGACTGAGCGTGGCACAAGTAGGAAAAGTGCTCCTGCTAAGTGATCCTTAATGATGTTATGGCTGTTTGTGAACTGTCAGAGCGACCATTTCCCATCCATTATTAATGCGATGGATTTCACCACTGCTCTCAGTGCTACACACCCAATATCTGAGCTTTCCTTCACATTTCATGATTCCATGTAGAAAAAACTCAGAAAAAAAAAAAAAAAAACACCACCATCATCAGTATTTTCTCTCAAAAGTGAGCAGGAGATGTTTGTGTTCAGGAGATGCTGTAAGTCTGTCCTAAATTTAGCCTATTCCCGTCTGATTATTAGTCAGCAGAATTCAGATCTGGACAGATACAGGCTTAGTCCAAACTACCCAAGCTTTGGTTTCGGAGAGAAAATAAAACTTGTTGGCTAGTTAGCAGGTTACTCTTTTTTTTTTAATATAAATTGCTACACAATTGAAGACGATTCAAATGATATTTAAATGATATTATGTTATTGTCATACTTTTACTGTAACTTCCAAACAAATAAAGACACTGTGCAAAAATAAATCCACATCAGTTCTTCATGACAGGTGTTGTTTAGTCAAACAGTGGTGGACAGTAACAAAGTATTTTTTCTTTGTTAATGTACTTAAGTACATTTTTCAAGTATCTTCAATTTACTCCACTCCATTTCATAACAACATGGCCTTCCTCATTATTTTGAACTAGCGGTGTCCATTTTGTGAACGAACTGATTCTTTTTTAGTTAACCTGTTAAATCAGTTCGCAAATCACACTGAATGATTCAATCGTGAATTGGACCGATCCGATTGCATCTATTCTCGAGTCAACAACGCACTGATTCAAATGATCTGGTCAGAGCGATTCTCCAGTTTACAATTCACAGAATTCACAAGTCTGCCTCAAAACGAGCCAAGAACGGGAGATCCTTACCAATGCCGAATTTTAGGATTTATTGTAAATGTAAGCATATTTAGGTCATTACTGCCAGCTGTTTGAAATGCTTGAATGTGAATATGTCCATATTTGTGTAGCCTATTACCATCTTAACGGGGTAGGTTTTAGGTAAAACCTAAACATAACATTAAAACAACGAAAATCAATGTTCATGCATCTTCCCCGCAGCCGTAGCTGTTTCAAATGATTTAAACCTATGCTTGCATAGCAAACTTCTTAAAATCTTAACACATTTTGACCTATTTGACGCTGTTTTTTATATTTTATATTTGTCAACACACATTTACATACATTTTGTTGTTTTTTTTTTCATTTCTTTGTACTATATGGTATATTTTGTTATTTTCACTTGACTTATCAGTAATTACCAGTAGGGTAACTATCAGTATATAACAAGTTTTGGTAATAATAATAATAAAAATAATATGTCTGAATAATCTTCCTTATTGACTAGTGCTAGCTAGGAGCCAAATGCGAAAATGCTTCCCCTCCTTTAGTGGACTTGTATATCCGAAGTACTACCAAAAGTCCAGAGTTTTGAGACCTTAAAGAGCGTGATGAATTGTAGATCGGTTAAAATACACAGAAGCTGAACTATTTAGGCCAGTGGTCTCAAATTCAGTTCCTAGAGGACCCACTGTCCTGCAGAGTTCAGCTCCAACTCTAATTAAACACACCTGATCCAGCTAATCAAGGTCTTCAGGATTACTAGAAACTTCCAGGCAGGTGTTTTGGAGCTGGTTGGAGCTAAACTCAAAACTTGTGGCTGTATTTATGACAACGGAAGTGAATTTTCTCAATTCAGTCACCACTGGTAGATGTGGCGAAAATGTACTTTTAGACCCTCTTATGCCCTGGATAAAGGATCCTAAAAGAGAAAATTTTACTCAACCTAAGAAATATGAATATATACTTTGAATGAATGAATATACATTTTTCATGAGCTGAACTCAAAGATCTAAGACTTTTTCTATGTACACAAAAGGCCTATTGCTCTCAAATATTGTTCACAAATCTGTCTAAATCTGTGTTAGTGAGCACTTCTCCTTTGCCGAGATAACCCATCCACATGAATTTAATCCATTTAACATGAAGCAATTAAATTTAAACCAGAAACCGAATACAATGGTGTTGAATCAAAATAAGTTGTTTAAATAATGTAAACAGCATAAAAAGAAATCATTTTTATGAGTGTGGCTTGATTCAGAATAGATGGATGAGTCTAGTAGACTGGACACAAAACACATACACACATGAGAAGGTTAATGATGTGATGTCATTAGCATGAATGAGGCGGCAGGATCTGTGATGTGAGATGGTGATGAAGGTCAGATTGAGTCTGTACGTACAGCAGAACAGCACGTGTGTGAGCTGCTCATGAAAAGACAGGAATAAATAAACAACACGTCCAACATCTACCAGTCAAGGTACATTTTTCTTTTTCTTTTCTGTTCTTTTCTTTTCTTTTCTTCATCAGCTATACTTGTCAAATACTATTAATTATTGTCTCACTATTCACTGTTAATTTAATAATGTAAAATGATTTGTTATTGATCATATTGAGCAGTCTTCTTTTAAAGTGCTTGTTGTGATTTTAATTTCTGTGCTGATATGAAAGAATCATGCAATTTAGTTTTCATATTAAAGGCTTCATGTTTAGTCGTTTCCAGTTTGACTAGATACACTGAACAAAATTATAAACGCAACACTTTTGTTTTTGCCCCCATTTTTCATGAGCTGAACTCAAAGATTTTGAGTTCGAAGACTTTTTCTATGTACACAAAAGGCCTATTACTCTCAAATATTGTTCACAAATCTGTCTAAATCTGTGTTAGTGAGCACTTCTCCTTTGCCGAGATAATCCATCTACCTCACAGGTGTGGCATATCAAGATGCTGATTAGACAGCATGATTATTGCACAGGTGTGCCTTAGGCTGGCCACAATAAAAGGCCATTCTAAAATGTGCTGTTTTATCACACAACACAATGCCACAGATGTCGTAAGTTTTGAGGGAGTGTGCAATTGACATGCTGACTGCAGGAAAATCCACCAGAGCTGTTGCCCGTGAATTGAATGTTAATTTCTCTACCATAAGCCGTCTCCAAAGGCATTTCAGAGAATTTGGCAGTACATCCAACAGGCCTCACAACTGCAGACCACGTGTATCCACACCAGCCCAGGACCTCCACATCCAGCATCTTCACCTCCAGGATCATCTGAGACCAGCCACCCGGACAGCTGCTGCAACAATCGGTTTGCATAACCAAAGAATTTCTGCACAAACTTTTAGAAACCATCTCAGGGAAGCTCATCCTCATCGGTGTCTCGACTTGACTGCAGTTCGTCGTCATAACCGACTTGAGTGGGCAAATGCTCACATTCAATGGTGTCTGGCACTTTGGAGAGGTGGTCTCTTCACGGATGAATCCCAGTTTTCACTGTACAGGGCAGATGGCAGACAGCATGTATGGCCTCATGTGGGTGAGCGGTTTGCTGATGTCAACGTTGTGGATCGAGTGGCCCATGGTGGCGGTGGGGTTATGGTATGGGCAGGCGTATGTTATGGACAACGAACACAGGTGCATTTTATTGATGGCATTTTGAATGCACAGAGATACCATGACGAGATCCTGAGGCCCATTGTTGTGCCATTCATGTCACCCATTGAGCATGTTTGGGATGCTCTGGATTGGCGTATACGACAGCGTGTTCCAGTTCCTGCAATTATCCAGCAACTTTGCACAGCCATTGAAGAGGAGTAGACCAACATTCCACAGGCCACAATCAACAACCTGATCAACTCTATGCGAAGGAGATGTGTTGCACTGCGTGAGACAAATGGTGGTCACACCAGATACTGACTGGTTTTCGGACCCCCCCCCCCCCCCCGGACCCACCAGTACAGTAAAACTGCCCATTTTAGAGTGGCCTTTTATTGTGGCCAGCCTAAGGCACACCTGTGCAATAATCATGCTGTCTAATCAGCATCTTGATATGCCACACCTGTGAGATGGATTATCTCGGCAAAGGAGAAGTGCTCACTAACACAGATTTAGACAGATTTGTGAACAATATTTGAGAGTAATAGGCCTTTTGTGTACATAGAAAAAGTCTTAGATCTTTTTCAGCTCATGAAAAATGGGGGCAAAAACAAAAGTGCTGCGTTTATAATTTTGTTCAGTGTATCTAGTCAAACTGGAAACGACTAAACATGAAGCCTTTAATATGAAAACTAAATTGCATGATTCTTTCATATGGGCACAGAGATTAAAATCACAACAAGCACTATAAGAAAAGACTGCTCAATATGATCAATAACGAATCATTTTACATTATTAAATTAACAGTGAATAGTGAGACAATAATTAATAGTATTTGACAAGTATGTCCTTCAAACATGAAATAGCAGATCACCTGATGAAGAAAAGAAAAGAAAAGAAAAGAAAAGAAAAGAAAAGAAAAGAAAAGAAAAAGAAAAATGTACCTTGACTGGTAGATGTTGGACGTGTTGTTTATTTATTCATGTCTTTTCATCAGCAGCTCACACACGTGCTGTTCTGCTGTACGTACAGACTCAATCTGACCTTCATCACCATCTCACATCACAGATCCTGCCGCCTCATTCATGCTAATGACATCACATCATTAACCTTCTCATGTGTGTATGTGTTTTGTGTCCAGTCTACTAGACTCATCCATCTATTCTGAATCAAGCCACACTCATAAAAATGATTTTTTTTTTATGCTGTTTACATTATTTAAACAACTTATTTTGATTCAACACCATTGTATTAGGTTTCTGGTTCAAATTTAATTGCTTCATGTTAAATTGACATGAAACGATTACTTTTTGACTTAACTTGATGTTTTCATATTAAAATAACATGTTTCAATCAAGTAAACTCAACCAGAAAATGGAGAGACTTTTTAATGTTTACTTTCTATTATGTTGGTATTTTAAAGTCCCTGTTATGTTAATAGTTTTGGGGTTACCATTGTGGTGAAGTGTTGAGCTTGTGCATGGGTTGAGGACCTGCTAACAAAAATTTTAATACTTTAATAACAAAGTATTCACTATGGTAGTGTTCAGGGCTGCATTTCCCAAAAGCATCATAATTCTAAGTTGACTGTAGCTCCATTGGTGGCAATGGAACTACGATCAACTTAGGATTGCGATGCTTTCGGGAAATGCTGCCCTGGATGAAACCAGTATCACTTCTAGATTGCCAACACAGAACATCACATTACAACAAAAGTTATGTAAATCACAAGACTAAACAAGAAGCATTAATTGTAGAATTATTTGTATAATAAATCAGATCAGGTTGTTTCATTTCTGCACTTTTAAAAAGTGAACTTTGTAATAATGTAAATTAAAAGTTTTATTTTTAAAGTGCATTTTTTGTTGTGCTTTAAAGAAGTACACTTTTTTGATGTGCTGACTAACATAAAGCACATACTTGATTATAATTTTGTAAAAATTTTATAAAAACTGTAGTGTGTCTGTGTGTCTCTAATGGCAGCAGTGTCTCTACTAATAGCGAAACTATAAATTTATCTACCTCATGAACCGCACAGTTATTACCTCACTGGTGAGAAATGTCATGTAGCTTTTAAGTTGCTGAACTATTTTACTGAATAATTCGTCAGAGCAGGGCGGACAACACGTTTCTGTGCGAGATGGGTATGTGTCCATACTATACAGTACGTGTGTGCGTTTGAAAGAGAGAGAGAGAGAGCGAGAGAGTATGCGTAAACATTTTGTAGCAAAAACCACTGATTATTTGCTTGGTCAGTGTCGTTGTGGGTTTTGTTTCTTTTGCGTTTGTAGGCTGCAAGGACCTATTGAAATAACTGAAATCATTTGGTGATGCGGTCAAAACCTGCCTAGAACTACTTTAGCCATGCATTTCCCTGAAAATAATTGCACACCTTAGAGCGTTGGTCAACCAATTAGATTTGAGCATTCAACAGCCCCGTAGTATAAAATAATATATTAAATGTATTAACTAAATTGCAACGTAGCCTATATTTTAGTTTACCATAAATGCTTGTCAGTACATTTCAAAGACAATAGAAGTAATTAAGAAATGACATATAAAGATGTACTTAAGTCCTAAAAAACACTCTAAAGTTCAGCTAATTGAATTTAATACAAATTTGAACTATAATACATTTTCATTTAATTGCAATTAACATGCAATAAGTGTCCGAAAAGATTACATTCAGTATGCACTTAAAGTTTAGTGTTTCCGTAGGCTACTCTTTTCAAAAGTCTGCTAGAGTGTATTTCTTTTTGCGATGAAACTTGGCGCTTAACACAAACTGCACTGTTTGTGCTACGTGAACTTCAGAACTTCAAATTAGGGATGCACCGATCCGCCTTTTTCGCTTCCGATACCTGGGATTTAGTATCGGCCGATACCGATCCGATATTCAAGTAATAATAATAAAAAGTGCTAAATTACCTAATAAACTGTATGCCTCACTGTGTGCAAGAAACTGGGATCACCATGTGCAAGGTATCAGGCTCGACTTAAACATTACTTTACTAACTTTGTAAAAAGTTTTTTTAATGAGGCAGCAACATAAGATAGATAGGATAGAACAATCTTTCATTGCGCAAAAGTATTATAATATGAACGGCACAAAGCGCTTATGCGCATCCCGTGTGCAGAATGATGCGCTTGAAGCACCATGGATTCACATTGCGCAGCGGCAGCGCTCCGCATTGAAAAGTTCAAAGCACAAAGTGAAGATACATTGATGCGTGTTGTATTACCGTTATCGTTGTCTACAGATGAAGTATAATAATAGAAACATTGATTCATCTTGGAGAGAGTTTCATTGTGTTGACTGTCGTAACCGAACCCGACACGCAGTTTGAATGCTGAATGGAGAAAGACTGACAGCCGCAGCGGAGGGAGGCATTTACGCGAACTTTAATTTAACGACTTAAAAATTTATCTGTACCTCAAATTAAACTATGGAATGGCTTCAGAACACTTGGAATATGCTGCACAGAAACTTTATGGTGCTTTTTTCATGTTTTTGTGCCTTTTGTGGAGCTTAACAATAACATAGAACAGTACACGCACAATATCGGATTTGGATCGGTCCCGTCCGGCCGATACCCGATCCGGCAAAAATGGCAGTATCAGATTGGTGCATCCCTACTTTAGTTTTGTAGAGGTGTGCTATTATTGTTCTAAGCTATCAGATAATAATCTACACCTACTTCATATTTTGACTTATATATAAATATACTGGCACGTGTCTATTATCTGTATTTAACTGCACCACAAAAAAAACCTGATTTCCACTCTGTGTCCAAACTGGGGCACCTGAGAGTGGTTGAGAGTTTATTATGCAATGTCTGTTTAGCAAGGTGTCAGAAAGAGAATCACTACACAACATGGCACTCAATGCCTTCTCTTCCCAGAGTGTCCTGAAGTGCTCTGGAGTGGGAGGGGCTGAAGGACGCATGGACGTGCACGTTATGTAAGCCTTCAGATCAAGAGTCCTCCTTCACAGAAAAGTAGCTGCTGTGGTGGTACCATGGTACAGTAATGGTGGTAATACTATGGTGCTTAGATGTATACTGCAGAACATATCAATGTACCGTCATATTTACAAAAAAAGATACCATTTTACTATTATGGTATTTGTCCAAAAATGTTAATAGCATTGTTAATGCTGGAAGTGAGATGTAGCTAAAATCTTGTAAATATTCCTCATCTGCATCAAGAAGCAGGAACAATACAATGCACAGAAATGATCAAATGCAAGGAAACCAATGAGAGAGAGAGAGAGAGAGAGACTGTTGTATATTGTAAGGCTTATACCCACAGTTCTGTAAGGCTATATACACTTTTAATTAATAATAATTTCCATGCAAAAATGAACACCCCTTGAAGCTGCTATGAGTCCATATATAAGAGACGGTTCACGTGATGTTTCCATACAATAAGAAAGCAGATGGGATCGGATTGAGTCTTGAAATAGATCCTCTGAACAGCAGCAGGTAAATGCCACTGTTTCTCCTGCAGAGATGAGTCACAATCCAGCAAGACAACCCCACCCGAGTCAAAGGAAAGATTTCTGGAAGTCAAAACAAAGCCACAGCTACAGAAGAGCACAAACAGGGTGAAACCATTTTTTTAGAGGAGCTCCAGTCAAAAAACAACAAACAACACACACACACACACACACACACACGTTGGGTTTCCATGTTTTATGGGGACTTTCAATAGACATAATGATTTTATACTGTACAAAACGGTATATTCTATCCCCTAACCCTAAACCTACCCATCACAGAAAACCTTCTGCATTTTTACATTTTCAAAAAACATCACTTAGTATGATTTATAAGCTGTTTTACTCATGGGGAACAAAAAATGTGTCCACAAGAACAAGGATTTTGGATATTGCCATCTTTTGTCCCCATAACGTAGGGTTAACCAGGACACACAAAGAGAGAGAGAACCAAACCCTTTCATTTTAAAGGGTTAGTTCACCCCAAAATGAAAATTCTGTCATTAATTACTCACCCTTTTGTCGGTCCAAATCTGTAAGACCTTCGTTCATCTTTGGAACACAAATTAAGATATTTTTGATGAAATCTGAGAGGTATCTGACTCATCCACAGCAATATAATCAACACTTTCAAGGTCCAGAAAGGTACTAAAGACACCGCTAAAACAGTCGACATGACTGCAGTGGTTCAACCTTAATGTTATGAAGTGAAACACGAACAAAACAAAAATAATGACTTTATTCAACAATCTCTTCTTATCCCTGTAAGCACAGTAAAGGCTTCCGTGTTTACGTCTGAATGCCGGCTCAGTATTGGCCAAAGCTGATCACATGAGCATCACGATGCATGCATGTGATGCTGACGCAGGAGCCGGCCAATAACGAGTCTGCGTTCTGACGTAGAACCTGGAAGCGCTGGATGTAACCAGCGCGTGAGAATGACACAGAAGAGAAAATATTGCTGAATGAAGTCATTATTTTTGTTTTGTTTTTGCGCACAAAAAGTATTCTCGTCGCTTCATAACATTAAGTTTGAACCACTGTAGTCATGTCGACTGTTTTAAACGATGTCTTTAGTACCTTTCTGGACCTTGAAAGTGGTGGTTATATTGTTGTCTATGGAGGAGTCATATACCTCTCGGATTTCATCAAAAATATCTTAATTTGTGTTCCTGAGATGAACGAAAGTCTTACGGGTGTGGAATGACATGAGGGTGAGTAATTAATGACAGATTTTTTTTTATTTTTTGGGTGAACTAATCCTTTAAGGTCCTAAAAACAATGCTTGCATTTGTCTATCACTCTAAGAATAGCAATACAGTTAATTAAGGGTCCACCAAACGGCTGGGGCGTTTTTTCCCACAATGTTCATACAAAATTGCCATTAAACTGCACCATGATAAAGCAGCAGTGTCATTTCTGCACCAAACATATTTATAAAAATAAAATAAAAACTTCATTAATAAATACAAAAAAATGTCATTAATAAATACATTTTATAATTAATATGTTTAGTAAATATTAAATTATATAACAGTAGATGTTTTACCAGTGTCCAATAGGGGTGGGAGAAAAAATTCTCTCTCCAACGATTCTGGATCAATTCTGAGAATTTCATCATTTTGTGTAACTTGGAATGCAGCAGACTTATATATTTAAAATATGAAACTCACTTACAGAAGGCTGCTTTCAATTTTGCTGACGCTGTCTTTGTGAAGAGTGATCGCGCATGTGGCTGCGTAATTCTCCGTGTAAGTGGTTTAATGTAGCCTACTTGCGTCTCAAAATGGTTTTATAACGCAAAATTAATGTAGCCTAAACACAGTTTTGTCTTAAGGGATTAAATGAACAGGACAAACCGCATTACATATTATATTTCAAAAGAGATCCGTGCGTGAATGCAACATTAGCTTGTAATATGTTTCGTCGCTCCTCTTTTTTTATTTGCTACTTGCTTATATGTTTTTAAGTTATATTAGTTTAAAATTCTTAACATACAGTTGTTTTAATAAAATGTTTTCAATTTGTATTTATTTTAAAAAGTACGCCTACTTATTAATTACTTATGTAAATGTAAGGATTTTAAGGATTTTAAGTTGGTAAACTAATTAATTAATAAGAAATAAAAAAAAGTAGTTCAAGAATCGTTTTGGAATCAAATCGTGACTCCCAGAATCGGAATCGGATCGGATCGTGAGGTGACTAAAGATTCCCACCCCTAGTGCCTGGCACACACAAACTTTTTTTGAAAGAAATTAATATTTTTATTCAGCAAGAACACATTCAATTGATCAAAAAGACCAAATTAAACTGATACAAAATATTTTTATTTCAAATCAATTTTATACTAAAAATCCTGTATCACGGTTTCCACAAAAATATGAAGCAGCACAACGGTTTTGAACATTGATAATAATAGTAAGAAATATTTCTTGAGCATCATCATATTTGAATAATTTCTGAAGGACCACACTGCAAAAAATGCTGTTCTTACTTAGAATTTTTGTCTTGTTTCCAGTCCAAATATCTAAAAATTCTTAGATCAAGAAGCATTTTCTTGACAAGTAAAAATTATTTTCTTGTTTTTAGGAAAAATAAGTCAAAATTAAGTGAGTTTTTCCTTAAAACAAGCAAAATAATCTGCCAGTGGGGTAAGCAAAGTAATCTTAATCCAAACTGAAAACAAGATTATATATCTTATTTTTGGTTTGATATAAGATTATTTTTCTTACCCCACTGGCAGATTATTTTGCTTGTTTTAAGGTAAAACTCACTTATTTTTTACTTATTTTTTCTGAAAACAAGAAAATAATTTTTACTTGTCAAGAAAATGCTTCTTGAATTAAGAACTTTAAGATATTTTGACTAGAAACAAGACAAAAACTCTAAGTAAGAACAGCATTTTTTGCAATGCATGTGACACTGAAGACTGGAGTAATGATGCTGAAAATTCAGCTTTGATCACAGGAATAAATTATATTTTAAAACATATTAAAACAGATATTTTAAATTGTAATATTTCACAATATTTCTGTTGTACTGTATTTTTGAGCCTCGGTGAGCAGAAGACACTTCTTTCAAAAACATTCAAAAACTTTTGAGCATTAATGTGAATGTAAACTGCCGTTTGCAAACCACTTTACTTGCATAATCCATTGTGTTTCATACTTAATAATGCCTTTTACCAGTGACTATTGTATATTCACAACATAGCATAGCCTTTTCTGCCTTATTGCTTAAAAGCATAGCTCACCCAAAAATGAAAATTCTGTCATTTACTCCCCCTCAAGTTGTTCCAAACCTGTATAGGTTTCTTTTTTCTGCTGAGCACAAAAGAAAATATTTTGAAGAATATGGGTTACCAAACAGTTGATGGACCCCATTAGCTTCCATAGTATGGAAAAAAAAAATTATTTTTGGGTGAACTATCCCTTTAAGTATATCATCCATTTATCAAATACAGCACATTCACCACTGTCCATGATGTACGTCACAGATGCTTTTTTCAGGAACGCCATCACGGCACGAGTTTTATGACCAAAGAGAGAAGATCTAACATTCACCAGCATTCTCCACTCCAAATGAGCTCCATTAATATTTTACTATTTTAATATTTTAGGAACTGTGATATTTTGGGAGAAAATTGAAACTGCCACGACCTCCTGGTCATAAAAATTAACAACCCGCTCAATATGCCATCTCTTCTTTCCACACACACACTTACAAATTCTCTATTTCTTTTTTCTCACAGGTTAGCACATTAAGAGCTGCATAGACAGCTGTCCCCGTTAATGCCATTTAAACCTTGTCTGTAAACTTCAGAACAGAAGAATTTGGAGTAGGTATCTAAGGGTGTCACATTTGATAGGCTGACTATAAAGACAAATGAGCTTATATGGTGTGAGCAGAACAAACTGAAGAATTTGGGTCACTCATTACAGAGGAAATTAATTGATGTAACGATGCTGACATAGATTTTGAAGTGTGCCATGGAGAAATTCAGTGCGCTTGTCATAACCTAATTTTTCCTTTTGGTGTTTTCGAAAGATTCTCTTAAATAATACATGAAGACGCTGCAGGAGAGTAATGGAACTGCCTCCATCTAGCGGCCACGACTTGAATTACAGCACAAAATGAGATGGCTATAATCAGTTTTACACAGGAGGCATTACACAAGTTGTTTAGACATATGTATCAAAACTGAATATATCAAAAGGGAAATTTAAGGACACGTACAGTCATTCAGACACAAGTATCCTTGTTACACGTTACATGTTCTTACAGTAGTAATAACAGTAAATGACATGCAACTAACCCTAAACCAAACCATAATTCTAACCCTATAGTAAGTACATGTAGTTAATTAATATTACTCAGTAATTAAATGTAAATAAATGACACCTTAACATAAAGTGCAACCAGAGATTTTTACAAACACTCTTTTTCTAAATGTTTTAATGTAACCTGGCAACCTTTCATAACCTTTTATTAAAGATGAAATACACCACAAATACAGCGTATTTTAAGTCTAATGCCAACTGATTGTTCCTAAAATGTCTGACAAGTCAAACTCCATGGACATGACTAGAAGGTAAAGTGTAGGGAAAAAAAATAAAAATAGTACACTGTAAACTTACATCAAAATAATGTATTGATCCACCAAGTGTCAATATCTGAACAGAATTATTGTAATCTCCATGCTCTTATTTTGTTTTTAAATTTATAGGCAAAAACAAACACTTTGTAAAGTTCATGGGTTTATAACCAACGGTATATATAAATATATGTGAAGTTTTTATGTTATTAAGTTATTATGTAAAAGACATTTTTTGATGTGTGTGTATGTATATATATATATATATATATATATATATATATATATATATTTTAGGGGTGCGACGAGATCGCGTGCCACAAGATCTCGCGAGATTTCTCATAGTGGTAAAAAGCAGTCTCGTGATATTGCCGTGACGGGAATGTGAGGGTGAAATTAGGACACCGCTACATTTACATTATACCTCCACTGTCATTTTGCTTTTTATAAAAATAAAAACCTTTTACTTCAGTTGGATAACTGTCACTTTAACTCCATCCAGCTCATCCAACACGAGCAGGAGAGTCGTATATATATATATATATATATATATATATATATATATATATATATATTAGGGGTGTGACGAGATCGCGTGCCACAAGATCTTGCGAGATTAAAATGTGACAAGATTTCTCGTAGCGGTAAAAAGCAGTCTCGTGATATTGCCGTGACGGGAATGTGAGGGTGAAATTAGGACAGAATATGCCACCGCTACATTTACATTATACCTCCACTGTCATTTTGCTTTTTATAAGAATAAAAACCTTTTAATTCAGTTGGATAACGGTCACTTTAATTCCATCTAGCTCATCCAACACTAGCAGGAGAGTTGTACGTAGTGCAGCAGGAATCAGATTTCACTAATCACGTGACGAGAGTAAGTGACGAGATGACTGACAAGACCAGGAGGATTCGTACTCATAAAGTCGAACTGAAATGACATTCATTACAAGATGATTAGTTAAAACATGCACCTGCAGACTATTTTTCTAGTCATGTATTTCGTCATTGAGGATTTCGGTGTAAAATACTGTGTAAAAATCTTGTCTCGTTCTCGTGAACTCAATCTCGGGTGTCGTTTCGTCTCGTGAGCTAATTGTCTCGTCACACCCCTTATATATATATATATATATATATATATATATATATATATATATGGATAGATAGATAGATAGATAGATAAGAAGATTCACCTGTTGTCAAAATAAGACAGCTGCTGAAGTCACTTCCCCTGGTCACACTACAACCTCTATAGCTACTAAAACAGTGACCACTCAAACAACCCCACAGGAATACATAATGACAGAAACAACACGCTGGCATCTGAATGAATATGGACGCGCTGATTGATGAAGCAGAGTCTTACCTGTCGTTTGATGAAGCTGGAGGTGGTGTCAGACGAGGTGCTGCCATCTGAGCGTTTAAAACGACCCTTGCGCTTCGGCAACTTTCGTGGTAGCTATATGGAGACGATCACATTAAAACAAACAGTCACCCGCTTACAGTTACATCAGACACAAGATGCCTTGTCTGCTCTTCATAAAACAGGTGCTGTAGCTGGAAAACTGGGCTAGGACACCAGATGTACCGAAAGAGTTTCTGCAGCTGCAGTAGATGAATGTTCACTTCATAGCAAATGGGTCTGGAAAGTACTAATAAAGTCTTGTAATATGACATGAATATTAAGTTTGTATCTGTTTTAGTCATCAGCTCCCAAATACCTTGGATGTAAGTATGTTAGACTGATTTCCCCTAGCTAGTTGGTCAGGCTAGTTTTTAAGATGCAGTCTTAACATAGTGGCTATATTTAGGCAACTGGCCCCCAGGAATGCTCTTCCTTTAGTCTACTCTACAGGTACATTCTTGTTCAGAACCACATCCTTTTATTTATGGTATTAGCAGTGTTTGGGGGGTAACTCATTACAAGTAACACAAGTTACTTAATCAGATTACTTTTTTTCAAGTAACTAGTAAAGTAACACATTACTTTTTGACATATTTGAGTTACTTTTTCAAAGAAGTAACGCAAGTTACTTTATTTTGCCATTTATTGACTGACAGCTTCCATGTTAAAAGAAATTGGGAGTAAGTACAGAGATATGATTGTGCACTGTATGGTTATTATAGACTAGTTCTAGACTAAATGTGAGCAGACATTTACTCATTTACTTCTTCTCCTTCATCCTATTCTTCTGTATTCCAGAATGGCAGCACAGCTGAAAGGTTTGTTTGAACTGCGCCCTCTACTGTACCGGCATGAATTTGCAATTTTTCCTTGAGCCTGAGGCTTATTCATTTCACTTTTGGTGTGAAAGGGCCTTCTTTACATTTGCCAAAAATATAACTTTTTTTGTTGTTATAAAAACAAACAAGCAAACAGCCCAAATGAGAAAAAGTAACGCAAAAGTAATGTAACGCATTACTTTCCGTAAAAAATAACTTAAGTAACACAATTAGTTACTTTTTTGTAATGGATTACTTTTAAAACTTACCCCAACGCTGGGTATTAGACAATATTTCTGTTGGAAAATCCAACTGGATCACACGGGAAAATGTAACTACGAGGTGGCGATTTTATATGAATTCATACACTGTGAATTGTATGAAAACATACGATTTTTAGGAAAAAAGTAAGCATGAAGGTCCACCCCTAAACATAACCGTTACTATGTAACAGCGTAAGCGGATTGTACAAAAATGTACAAAGGAGGTTGTACAAATTAGTCTCCAAAACGTTGCGAAATTGCCATGAAATTGTGTTGGAAAATCCAGGTTAAGATGGTTGTGTTTTGGAACATGGTCTATGATGGTCATTAATTGATACAAGTTGACCGGACAGACACCATTTCCCAAAAATCCTCTTGACACCGGTATGACCAGCTGGTATTGTTTCTGGTCCAAGATGGTCTTCCAGCGAATGACCAGCTTTTAATGACCAACTAATAACCAACTTAGACCTGCTACAAAAACAGCTATCATGTTCAAAAACACAGCTACTAGCTTAATATGGAATTTGAAACAGCGGTAGGACAGGTGACCATGGGACTTAGGTTGGCTACAGGTGAGACCCATGCCATGACTAGTGAGGGTTCACCATTTTCCTTGAGCCTGAGGCTTATTCATTTCACTTTTGGTGTGAAAGGGCCTTCTTTACATTTGCCAAAAATATAACTTTTTTTGTTGTTATAAAAACAAACAAACAAACAGCCCAAATGAGAAAAAGTAACGCAAAAGTAATGTAACGCATTACTTTCCATAAAAAATAACTTAAGTAACACAATTAGTTACTTTTTTGTAATGGATTACTTTTAAAACTTACCCCAACGCTGGGTATTAGACAATATTTCTGTTGGAAAATCCAACTGGATCACACGGGAAAATGTAACTACGAGGTGGCGATTTTATATGAATTCATACACTGTGAATTGTATGAAAACATACGATTTTTAGGAAAAAAGTAAGCATGAAGGTCCACCCCTAAACATAACCGTTACTATGTAACAGCGTAAGCGGATTGTACAAAAATGTACAAAGGAGGTTGTACAAATTAGTCTCCAAAACGTTGCGAAATTGCCATGAAATTGTGTTGGAAAATCCAGGTTAAGATGGTTGTGTTTTGGAACATGGTCTATGATGGTCATTAATTGATACAAGTTGACCGGACAGACACCATTTCCCAAAAATCCTCTTGACACCGGTATGACCAGCTGGTATTGTTTCTGGTCCAAGATGGTCTTCCAGCGAATGACCAGCTTTTAATGACCAACTAATAACCAACTTAGACCTGCTACAAAAACAGCTATCATGTTCAAAAACACAGCTACTAGCTTAATATGGAATTTGAAACAGCGGTAGGACAGGTGTCCATGGGACTTAGGTTGGCTACAGGTGAGACCCATGCCATGACTAGTGAGGGTTCACCATTTTCCTTGAGCCTGAGGCTTATTCATTTCACTTTTGGTGTGAAAGGGCCTTCTTTACATTTGCCAAAAATATAACTTTTTTTGTTGTTATAAAAACAAACAAGCAAACAGCCCAAATGAGAAAAAGTAACGCAAAAGTAATGTAACGCATTACTTTCCATAAAAAGTAACTTAAGTAACACAATTAGTTACTTTTTTGTAATGGATTACTTTTAAAACTTACCCCAACGCTGGGTATTAGACAATATTTCTGTTGGAAAATCCAACTGGATCACACGGGAAAATGTAACTACGAGGTGGCGATTTTATATGAATTCATACACTGTGAATTGTATGAAAACATACGATTTTTAGGAAAAAAGTAAGCATGAAGGTCCACCCCTAAACATAACCGTTACTATGTAACAGCGTAAGCGGATTGTACAAAAATGTACAAAGGAGGTTGTACAAATTAGTCTCCAAAACGTTGCGAAATTGCCATGAAATTGTGTTGGAAAATCCAGGTTAAGATGGTTGTGTTTTGGAACATGGTCTATGATGGTCATTAATTGATACAAGTTGACCGGACAGACACCATTTCCCAAAAATCCTCTTGACACCGGTATGACCAGCTGGTATTGTGTCTGGTCCAAGATAGTCTTCCAGCAAATGACCAGCTTCTAATGACCAACTAATAACCAACTTAGACCTGCTACAAAAACAGCTATCATGTTCAAAAACACAGCTACTAGCTTAATATGGAATTTGAAACAGCGGTAGGACAGGTGACCATGGGACTTAGGTTGGCTACAGGTGAGACCCATGCCATGACTAGTGAGGGTTCACCATTTTCCTTGAGCCTGAGGCTTATTCATTTCACTTTTGGTGTGAAAGGGCCTTCTTTACATTTGCCAAAAATATAACTTTTTTTGTTGTTATAAAAACAAACAAACAAACAGCCCAAATGAGAAAAAGTAACGCAAAAGTAATGTAACGCATTACTTTCCATAAAAAGTAACTTAAGTAACACAATTAGTTACTTTTTTGTAATGGATTACTTTTAAAACTTACCCCAACGCTGGGTATTAGACAATATTTCTGTTGGAAAATCCAACTGGATCACACGGGAAAATGTAACTACGAGATGGCGATTTTATATGAATTCATACACTGTGAATTGTATGAAAACATACGATTTTTAGGAAAAAAGTAAGCATGAAGGTCCACCCCTAAACATAACCGTTACTATGTAACAGCGTAAGCGGATTGTACAAAAATGTACAAAGGAGGTTGTACAAATTAGTCTCCAAAACGTTGCGAAATTGCCATGAAATTGTGTTGGAAAATCCAGGTTAAGATGGTTGTGTTTTGGAACATGGTCTATGATGGTCATTAATTGATACAAGTTGACCGGACAGACACCATTTCCCAAAAATCCTCTTGACACCGGTATGACCAGCTGGTATTGTTTCTGGTCCAAGATGGTCTTCCAGCTAATGACCAGCTTTTAATGACCAACTAATAACCAACTTAGACCTTCTACAAAAACAGCTATCATGTTCAAAAACACAGCTACTAGCTTAATATGGAATTTGAAACAGCGGTAGGACAGGTGACCATGGGACTTAGGTTGGCTACAGGTGAGACCCATGCCATGACTAGTGAGGGTTTACCATTTTAATGCCGTTTATCCGTACTAATAAGTAAAAACTGACAGAGAAAAGTGTTTGAACTGTTAAATGAACAGTATGCCTACAGATGCCTGGCCTAAAGGACGAGGCCTTGGTTGCGGTTGGAAATCTCAGGGCGGAGGAAAAACAGGAATTGAGAGTTTTCGCGAATGGTGGAGGAGCATCAAACATCTTATCAACATCTCGTCTCCGCTCATTAAAAACAACCGCGCGTGTCTGATTAAAGGCGCGATAAAGGCGATATTACACGGGCAGATTGTGTAGCTGTAGCGCTCTGCGGATATATGAAGCGCTTCAATGCACGACTGCTCAACAACAAGTAGCCAAAAATTAACCATTTAAGAGAACATATACAAATCCCCCCAAAAGTCTTACCTGGAAATAGTGCGACTGAGATGCGCTTTCTACACCAGACAGAGGGTCTGCGGAAGATTTGGACATCTTTACTTGCACCATCTATTTGAGAGCGCAGGGAGGCGGGTGCATGCATGCATTGGTGCTTACTGGAAGAAACGGCGATACGAAATACATATGCCTGCCGAAGAAGATGAGAGTACCACGATTGAAGAGTGACGCCTCTATCTGAGCGGTATACACAGAGATCATAAGATATATTCCCTCGCGCGGGTAATCATAAACCAAGATAGTAATACAGGTGTACAATTGCAATGTGTCTGTTTCTTGTGCATGCGCCTTTTTGTAATGTGTCTCGCGCTACCGTGTGTGAGTGCTGCGTTCTCTCTCTCCCTCCCTCTTCCCACTCTTTCCCCAGAGTATGCTATATTTGCTTCTCTAGTACAGTAGCTACATGCATGAAGATCAGTCTTCCAGTAATACAAATTTCCCACCCCAAACTCATTAGATAAAGAGTAAAAAAAGATCGTAACAGTTACATTGGAATACAGTTTAATATTCTGAACTGTGCATATCTGAGAAATAATATGCAGTGGCTTCATTTAAAGGCAGTTTAAAGCTGCCGAGAGTGATTTTCTAAAGTAACACGAATGAAAAGTCCCACTAATAGGTATACTGAAGAAATTACACTTTTTCCTTTAGGCTCTGTATAGCAAGAAAGTATTTAAAAAGCGGTCAGAGAAATGTAACCAATCAGAAAACGTTAAAGGTATAATATGTAAGATTTTTCAAATAAAATATCCAAAAACCACAAGAACAATGTTAAATATTTTGTTGACTTGTGTACTTACGTTATCCCAAATGTTTCCAAGAATGTTTAAATCCAGAGAAACAAGCAATTTTAACCAGGACACTGTGCGTCACCGATCAATGACATCATACCCGTGTTACCCTCGATTTCCAGTTTTATATGGTAGAAACCATGGAAACACCAAAGATCCTTTAATATATTATGTTTTATTAGACAGGTGAGCAACTGTTTGGATACATTCATTAACAGAAAACGAATCATTGTTATATAGCTCAACACAGTAAGTCTTATTGTTTAAATCTTGTTTTCTTGATTTACCGTGAGTTTTACCATGCCTAATATCGATCTAGCTTACTGCAGTGTGCAACAAGTGTCTCGCAGCCGCCGAGTTAATGCACAGAGTAGCATTATAACAACTTTCAATACACAAATGTATCTAATATGTTAAAACAGCGCTGCGTTACCCCACGTACGCATGACTGGAGGAAGCGAAAGCACTCATCTGCGGCATAATAAAAGCTCCACTGCTCTCGAGATGTGTGTCGCGCTCGTCTCTCATTAGCAATCGCTCCAGCGGCCTCGTTCCGCTCCAGTCAATCGGATTCTTTTCCACCAGCTGTAGACATGAAGACAACACCTCCCATGATTCCACGAAATCAAGGCGTCATCAAGTTACGCCTTTGTTTTGAATAAACAACCTTTAGAGGTGAAAACTACATACTGTTCCTTTAAGGCGGCTCTCCAATGTCAGACGGTGTAAAAGTTTGGAAACCTTTTTGGAAAACTATGGCAGCCCTAAAAATAATAGTAATAACATGAATAAGTAATATAAATAAGTAACATCTTTAAATAATAAACAAATAAATAATTCGAAACTGAAACTCAACACCATTGGGTGTATTAACAGGAGTGGGATCTTACTTAGTCCCATTTAAGTTAGTGATTTTGTTAATGCAAATTTTCTGATGAATCCTGTAGACACACCCTCTCTATTACACAAATACAAACCTCATGTCATTCCCTGAACCCTCTTGCAGCACTGAGAATGAGATCTGAAAGCTGCAGAAGAGGGAAAAATTTCAGTATCATCAATATAACCTATAGTTGACACTAAAGATTACTTTTCTGTGAAGAAGTAAACTACAATGCCCTCTGCTGGCACTTCGGAGCATATATACCTCATAACTTAGATAAGGGTAAGTGTAAATACAGTTTTTCTGATTTGATTTGACACATTTTTCCAAACTCAGATCCCTGCTCTCAAAACAATTAACACAGTTATCTGAACCCTTTGTAATTGTCCTAAACAGCTTGTAAGTTTTCATTCATTTCATTGAAATTACAAATCATCTGCATAATTTTCTCAAAATATTGTTTACAAAAGTCACAACCGTTTACACAGCCAACCAAAATGTTAATATATCAGGAAAAAAAACATTTGCGGCTCTTTTTATTGATTTTACAAAAATCACCAGCTGGTGAACAAAACACACCAAACAAAATTCTGTAATTTGTCATATTCTCAACTGCACATGGAATAATTTCAGTTGGCCCCAAACTGGTATCTGCTGGGTTAATAATACTCATCACATGATATGCAGTATAAACACTATTTAAAAAAAAAAGAAAAAAAAAAAAAGAATAAGCATGAGAAGGGGTAAAGAAAGAGGTGTAAGAGTGGAAGGTGATGGAGAGACTTGACTAACTGCAAAGGAAGAGGCCTGTGGAGATGTTGAGGCAGAAGAACATACATATAACAAAACTCCAAAAATATGTGTGTCTAAAGCTGAATATGTTATAAAATCAATAGAGAACCTGTAGTTTTGATGATAGCACTTACTTTTAATAAATGCATTACCAGTGATTTTTGAAGAGGGACTTTTATTTTGAAATCATATACATAGTAATAGTCTGGTAGCAAGCAGTGTAGTTATGCTGCCTTCATGTGCTCTCTTGGAATTAACGTAAATACGAGTTTCCTGGGTAAAAATTACGCCCTCCCATTTCCAACTTGAATGCAATGAGCTCGTAATAAAAAAATGATCAAATTTCCGATAGCACATGAAGGCAGCATAAGTTGAGCTCCAGCTGTCTGCTCTGTCATTGGCTGTGTCCGAAAACTTAAAAATGCTGCCTTCGGAGAACGCATTTCAAGGTAGAAAGGCATCAGGGCACGTCCAAATCCACTGTTAGCTTCACTTCCTGTCTCCTGAGATACCTTCATCTGATCGATTTTTGAAGGCAGCATAAATGTATCCTTCGCTACCTTTGATATCCCACAATCCTGTGATTTCCATTCTGTGACAAATGGGCTAAAAAATAAAGATGGCATCTGAAAGTTGCGGTTGGTGGTCAGTTTGTGTGTAAATGTACATTTTTGCCCAACGTTTTCCAATTCTGATGTCATTTCTAGCGCGAACTTACTATTGTAGTAATTAAATATTTGCTTAGTTATCACTAAAGAACACTTGACATTTGATATTCAACAGTGCTTTGATCTGCCTGCATTGACACTATTCTTTAAGAGCTGCTGTGCAGCCAAAATTATTTACCAGTTATCACTGTAAAGCTGCTTTGACGCAATCTGCATTGTAAAAAGCGCTATATAAATAAAGGTGACTTGACTAAAGCTTGCTCTATTTTGCTGTAGATCATTAAACTGTTACGCTGCCTCAGAAGTCTGTCTAAAATCAGTTTTGTGAGGTGCCTTAATGCGCAAACGCTGCCTGCAAAGTCATTGCCTATATGGCAGCCATTTGCGTTATATGTGGATTTACAGTGTTTCGAACTGTACTGTATTTAATCTCTGTGACATACGTACATGCCTAGGCATGTCCTGTAGTGATCGTTCTGTTATTCAGATCTGTAATATTATTTAACATGTAATTATTCATTCTTTATTAAGATGTGAATCAATGTTACAGGTTCTTAATTATGTTAATATATATTCTGTTATAATACCGAACAAGTGATTAGCGTTATGTTCCTTTAAATGTTGTTCATCCATTACACAACAGTTTTTGAGCTTCAAGCTTACTTCCACCCAAGTCAAGTCAAGTCACCTTTATTTATATAGCGCTTTTAACAATGCAGATTGTGTCAAAGCAGCTTCACAGTGATAACTGGTATATCATTTTGGCTGCACAGCAGCTCTTAAAGAAAATAGTGTCATTAACCATGCCAAGGCACAACATGCTGCACAATGTGATTTAAAGAAGCCCTGCAACCTTTGCCAAGGCAGCCATCTTCGTCTTTGGGTGAACTAACCCTTTAACCTGTTGCGTCTGTCCTGGTAAAACAGCTACAACGGAAGTGCAGACATCTGAGAGGTCTTCCTATTCAAATGCTTACTGAAGTCCAGCCTTTACTTATCATCGGTTCCGATCAGCCCCATTTCATCACACCTATAGAGCCTGTTTGATGTGGTGGCACGCCATGCCAGCTGCAGTTCATACACACCTAGGATGGATGCTCCAGGGCCCCATACATTCCATGGGGTGGTCTACTGTCGCACGGCAATGTCTACTAACCTCCACAGCTCCAACTCAGGATGAACTCCTCCAGAATGTTCAATGACTGTGGAAGTTGCATACTGTTTGCAGTGGGAGGGCAAAGGAACAAAGGAAATGGAGGGAATCAATCGCTTGGCTACACCCCTACTGCGAAAGGACATGCCTTTGTTAAATGCACCTAAGGACTGACTCCTACCTACTCTTCGCAGCATGGAGAGATGTCTGCTGAAGGACCCTGTCTCCGTCTTCTACCTGAGGACCGTCCTCTAATCTGTTTCCTTTGGTGGGACCTAAAGATGGATGAGGCCCCATAGATTCTCAAGTAGCAGGTATTACCCTTTGGCACAACCTCCAATCCATGCTGTGCTACCTATGCACTACAACGGCATGTATGGCAACACCCCTAATGGATGAGGCAGTTCTGTTTTCAGTGGAGAGATGTTTCTATGTCGATAACTGCCTGCAGAGCCTGCCTACTGCTGATGCAGCTCAGAGCTTAATTGATCAACTAAGGAATATCCTTTTTGGAGCTGGATTTGAAATTCATCAGTGGGCCTGCAATGATCCTGATGTACGGAGTCACCTACCAACCAACGCCCTAGTAGTGAATGTGTAACTGTGGTTGATGCGGTAGAAGTTGGTTGTCCTGGAATGCGTGGGAGGAGGAACTCCAATACCTTCCTTGTATTTCCTTTTCCCGGCCTTATGTCCCTCCTGGAGTTGAGATGGATGGAGCTACCCATGAGGTACATATTTTCTCAGATGCCTCTGAGCAGGCATATAGAGTGGTGGCTTACCTCTGGACTACCGACCAGGAGGGTCGGACCTACCTGTCCTTATCCTTAAACGGGTGCAGCAGGAATCTTTCCCTGAGGATTATAAATGGTTAGGGACTGGGAATTCCATCAGGCGCAGAAGTCTACTTGTTACCCTAGTCCCTGAAATGGATCCATCCAGTAGTCTGATTAGAGCAGGAGGTCGTTTGAGAAGAGTTGCAAGCCTTGGGGACTTCAGTCACCCATCTGATTATTCACCATTATGACCACCAGTTACATTATTCTAGATCGGAACAATTGTTTCGGAAATAAGGAGATACTACTGGATCCTACAAGGCTGCAAAGCTGTCTGGTGGTTTCAGCATGACTGCCCAAAATGCTGACAGTGGATGGCCCAGCCAACAATCCCTAAAATGGCGGATCTACCTTCTGTGTGCCTTTGGCTCTGCAAACCTGCCTTATATTCCTGTGGAGTGGACCTCTTTAGACCCCTTCTGGTCAAAATTGGAAGAAATACAGAGAAGCGGTTTGGGTATTCTCTTCAAATGTCTGACCACGAGAGTGCTGCACTTAGACCTACTCCCTAGCAGGAGTACAGACTCATTCCTCATGGAAGGTTTGACACAAGGAGCTACCAATGAGGTAACAGCAGAGTTATGGTTGGATCAAGGTACGAACCGCTGTGGGAAGTTATGGGAAGTTTATGCCACATTGGTTCCTGACCTACAGCGTCAGCTTGGCTGCCAGAGGATCCACTTCCACTTTAATCCCCCATCAGCCCCCCCACTTTGGTGGAGTTTTGGAGAGGGAGGTAAGATCTGTTAAATCGGCCTTGTACACAGTTTTAGGTTCACAGTCAGTTCCAGAGGAAGTCTTAATGATAGTCTTGCTGGAAGTTGAGGCAATCCTGAACTCAAAACCCTTGGGGTATGTGTTGTCAGACGTAGCAGATTCTGACCTGGTGACTCCAAATAGTCTCCTCATGGAGCGGCCCAAAGGGTCTCTGCCCCAAGTTGTTTACCCAGAATCTGAGATATTCCCAGGTCCTAGCTGATCGATTCTGGTCAAGGTTCGTAAGGGATTATCTCCCTAGCCTCCAAACTCAGCAGAAATGGCAAGCCTCCCCACCTGACTTGCAGGAGAAAACATTATGATTGTAGACCCCCAATTACCTCAGAGCTTATGGCCTGTGGGAAAAGTTATCAAGACCCACCCAAGCCCAGATGGTCATATCAGGTCAGCTGATGTGGAGATAAAGGGCCAAGTTTATACTAGACTGGTAGCCCACCTGGTCATCCTGCTGGCAAATCCCTTTGCAATCCCTTACAAAAGGATGGAATTAATGCCCCAAGTCCTGATTAGTTTAGTTACCTTTCATGGAAGCAAAGATGCTCTGCATCTTTGGGGGTAGCTGTAATAAAGGTTCCTTCAAGAGGGACTTTTATTTTGAAACCATAGCCGTAATAATATTCTAGTAGCGAGCAGCATAGTTAGTTGATCTGCCGCTATCTGCTGTGTCATTGTGATCTGTTTGAGCCGCCAGCTGAAAGGATGTTAATTCCAGTTTATTTGTGGTGATTTCTGTAGATGTAACATCAAGGTCTTAGTCATTGTCCTCAAAGTAAGCCATTTGTGTTATATTTTGATTTACAGTGTTCTGAACTGTAATGTATTTAATCTCTGTGACATACGTACATGTCTAGGCATGTCCTGTAGCGATCGTTCTCTTATTCAGATCGATAATATTATTAAATGTGTGATTATTCATTCTTTATTAAGATGCTGATCTATGCTACAAGTTCTTAATGATGTGATGTTAATCTGTATTCTATTATAATACTGAAGGAGTAATTAGCGTTATGTTCCATTAAATTTTGCTCATTTATGCCATGATTCTATCAATATATTGGCACTGTATGTTATTAATGGCAACTTATCGGTTATGGTGTGTATTTTCTATGAAATATCTTGTTTCGGTTTATGTAAACTATATGTGTATAGAAACATCACTGATGTGAACTGGGTATACTTTTGTTGTATATATAACAGTGAATGCTAATTTTGTTTATATATATTTAGTTTATTCATTATCTTTATTGCACTCATTATTTTTAAGACTATGTTCATCTTTTAATATACATCTGTGGCCCATCCCTCTGCCTCCAATACACAGTGTTAAGCTGATTACCTGTCTCCTCTTTATTTTCGCTCTGACCGGCACCCAGGGGGGTTTATTTGTCCATTACCTAATCAGAACCTAACAGTCAAAAAGCCTCTCCAACAACCAGAAAAAAACTACTGTGCTTCATTATACAACTGTCAGGATTATGCTTTAGTTTGTTTGTTTTGGTTTTGTTTTCCCTGTTCCCATTTTGCCAGTGTTTCCCTGTCATTGTTAGTCACCAACCACGGCTGATTTGAGTTCCACACCTGTTTGCTATTATGTTGATCACTCTTTGTGTATTTAAGTCCTTAGTTTCCTCTTTTCATTGTTCTGTGTCATCTTAGTATAATGTGGTTGTTATTCAGTTCTCCTGCTTGTTTCCTCTTGAAGACTATTATTAAAATACTATCTATTTTGTACTCCTCATTATAACAACCACACAGCCTCACAGAACACAAAACCTGAGTTGTTTTTTTTTGTTTGTTTTTTTTTGCAGTGACTTTTTTTCTCTCTCTCTTTCTCTTTTCTTTTTACTATGGAGCAGAAGGAGCAAAACCTCGAGGACCACACAAGGGAATTTTTAGATCTGACATGCCACACCTACTACCCGGATCGCTCTATTTGCATTTTTTATTACACCAGCCTTAGCGAGGCACACCTGCCCATGGATGTGGGGGCATGCTCGTGGAGTGGGGGCTCTGTTCACCATCTGCCCTTCTGAGGAGGACATCACCAACCCCACTCCAGACCCAGAGCCCAGCCAGGCACCTCCCAAACCCTGTGGAGCCTAAGCCAGAGCCCACCACAGACACAGCCTGAGCCTGCCATGATGCCAGCACCAGAGTCAACTCCTGAGCCGGTCATCGCCCCAGAGTCCAAGCCTGAGCCCCACAGAGAGTCTGTCCAGGTGCGTGAGCCAGCAACATCGTCCGTTTAAGTGAAAAAACATGAAACTTGCATATAACAGATAGTTCCATGCTGGGGAAAAAAACATCTAAACATTTTTCTAAACAACACTTTTTTATTTTGGTGGTATTGGCCAATTTACTGACACAATAACTAGGTTTTGAAGCATAAATTAAAGGGGGGGGTATAATGCTATTTCATGCATTCTGACTTATTTACACTGTTAAAGAGTTGGATTCTCATGCTAAACATGGCCAAAGTTTCAAAACACGAGTTGGACCTATGACGGAGTATTTCTGTACAGGTACTTCTCCCGGACGAGTGCGCGCACACGTCGACCAGAGCGAGAGAGCCAAAGCACGCCCATCAACGTGCTTTGTTCGGGTTTACGGAAGTCACGGCAGCCCTGCACAGGACTTGCTCGAGAAAGATTTGTCACTTTGTTTTTAGACCACGAAATCAACAATGTCACCAAAGAAGTGTGTTTTTGGTTGTGAGGGAAAGATAACCTTGCTTCCCAAAGAACCCAGTGTTCACTGCTCAAGTCCTCAGGATCGGTGCTTATGGTTTCATAAACAAGGCCCAGTTCTACGCTGTATTTACAGATCGTTTGAAATGGAAAGATGGAGCGGTCACAGCGATAATGATCCCAGTCATGAGTCGGAACAGCAGGTGATGAGTAAAACTGCATCAAATGTCTGTTTTGTTGGCATTAGGCACCTAAGCGCATATAATGTAAACAACACAAACGTAGTGAATTCATAAATTCATTATTCATCATTCACTATACGCTATATACATTACGGTGATTCAAAAGTTATCCGTGGATAATGCGCTGGTGTAGTGTGTGTTTAAATACACTTGTTTAGCTGACCATTGATAGCTTGCAGACGATCACTACGCAAAAGCTGCGTGTGCTCCTCACTCTTTATCTCCGCTCACACGACACGCCTCCAGGCACTCATCTGTTTTCGGAAAGACTCAGTACAGCGTATGTATCTTTTATAAATATGATAAAACTAAAGACTTTTCGGCGTTATGAAGGATGCTATTCTATAGGTACTCAAGATTAACATGAGATTGGCAGAAACTGTGTGTGATACCCCCCCCCTTTAAATGTTTTGGGTTAATTACTATGTTTTGTAGACATGCAATAGAGTTCTGATCTTCCAGCAAACAGTTGTGACAATTGAACTTTCAGTTTAGAGAATGTTAAGACTGTTTAGAAAAATGTGCCAAAGCAATTGAGAAAACTGTAAAAGGTAATCCCATTGTGACTTCACTATATCTATAATTATATCTATCAATATAACAATCACCTATAATTGTAAAATCATACATTTGACTCATGTGCTTTGACTTTATCTGGCATCTTTAACTGGCCAATCTAGATTTATGAGTCAATGAGTAATGTCAACATGGAAGTTTTATTAAGGAAAATTTATAATTACAACAGGAACGTGGCTCAGTAGGAGGAGTGTCCATAAGTAACTACATCGAAACTCTAAGGTGTGGTTTTTCATCACAAACACACAGACATAAACTTGCATCCTCTTAAGTGTTGAAGACTGATGTGACATTTAAGACAGCAGAAACTTTAAACTTTAAAAAATAACAAAAATAATAAACTTAAACTTAAACTCAAAACTTAAAATTTTTGTTTTGGGAGTCCCCAACAACAGGTTTAAAAGCATGCAAGGTCAAAAAACACTTTAATTGTCTTATAATATGCATTTATTTTAACCTTATTTGCTCAACGACTCCCAAACGATTCATTTTGAACTTGTTTGCGTGATGCTAATCTGCGGTGATTGGTCTGATGACTTCTGCTGGTTAACACGGAGTACAGTATATAGTGCTTGCATCACTTACATTATATTATAATAATGATGGTGCTCTGCTCTGTTCTAAAAATAAAGACTCGGAGAGGAATTAAGTTATTTTGTGTTTATGTTAGCGAACCTAGCCCACAGCTCGCTGGTAAACAGTCATGGTATATGCGTTAGCCCAACGCAGAAACGTATTGCTCTTTTCTTTATCATAACTCCAAGTAATAACAACGAAAAACATTTGACACATTTCTAGAAAATTGCGAGCGAGCACATATTGCTGTTAGCTGGTTAGCCGGACACCTACAAGCTGCGCGGAGCGTACACAACACACACAGGCTAAATACGTATTTGTGCAGCTACAGAGAATGTGGTGATTCTGGCTCGGAATTTGGACGCGGAGACGTCACTGACATGTTTGGACTGAACCGCGTAACAGTTAAAGGGTTTCAGTCCAGTAACTTTACTTTACTTAGGCCACTGAACTGAAACTCAGAACCGTGTGGATGTTAAGACGCTGGATTTTAGTCCGTGCTAATTTTAGTCCTTTTTTTCTTTACTTAGAGGACATATAGACTTGTGCTGTTTCAGTTGGATTGCACATTAGAACAGGTGAGGCTTTTTGTTTGGGGGCAGTTTTATATCTTGGCTCCTTAAAAAATTAACTAATTTAAATTATTTTCTCTGTGAGAATTATAATTCTTTCCTAACATTCTTTCCTACAAAACAGTCAGTCTGTCAAACGTGGCAACAATTATTAATTGTACTTACAGGTTGTGATTCGGAGGAGGAAAGAGCTGGTCCAAATAAAATGGGTACTGACCCATCCTTCAATAACAACCGGCCTGCGAATCCCTCATTGAACGCATGTAGGCTGAAGAAGCAGTCGTCAGTAATATGACGGGAACACGCAGCACAAGGTTCGGGTTTCAAGTTTCCGCGTGTCTGCGAGTGCAATAAGTGGGCGGGCAATATGCTAATGTTTCGTTGTGACGTCACAACGAAACAGCTTAAGATTCATTTTACAAACGACTCGTTTAACGTATTCAGAGTCGACTCTTACTTTTGAGAGACAATAACTTAATATCCAGTGCACTTTCAGATTTAAAACTTTGCAGGATGTTTTCATTCACTTAGAGCTATGTTACACACTACATGAAAGGTAATTTTCAAAATTCCATAATAGGGGCACTTTAACAAAAAAAAAAAAAATCTTGTTTAAAATAGTTTTGATATTATTTGCGATATAAACAGAAAACATTTCTTGTTACAATTGTGTTCAGTATTATTATACAACAGATAGTTCCAGTCCTCAAATTTTATTGAGACTTTTTTACTGTTTGGTCTGTGTTTGCGCATCTAGAAAGACTAGTAGTCTGTTCATTGGTCAGAATTTTATCTCCACACGTTACATAGATAGGGCGACATGTGGCTGTCTTTATGGGACATTGTGACTCATTCATTCAATTTTGTGAATCAATGTTTTCATTTGTTAAAAATGAAAACACTGATTCATTCAAGAACAAAACACTACTGTGTGCTGCTGTGAAATGGCTTCTCAAACAAGAAAGAAAAAAAAGAAAGAAAAAAGTAGGGCGGGACTTGATCTTGTCCATAGGGAATTGATTGGATGAATAGTTGTAGTTTGCTGTTGGTCGATCTCATGTCAGTGACAGGTTGTCCCTCCCTTCCGCCAGTAAACAAACCATCAGAGAAGAGATGTCACTGCAAGAGGGAGGTGAAGTTATTTTGATTAAAGATTATGAGGGCACATGAATTAAAAGAAATAATAATGTGCACAGATAAATCATTTATGATAAAAACTACAAAATTCCATAAAAAACAAGAATTGTCAATTTTGATTTCATGGTGACCTTAAACCTTACTTTGACCACATTTAGAACTGTTTTCATTGTCAGGACATAATTGGACTGGCGATATGGTGTCTAAATACAAGTTACACCAGATTAATTTATTGTTTATTGATCTGTTTATGAAATATCACACTTGTGAGTCACATGCTGTTGCAGCACTTCCTCCTCCTCCTCCTCCTTCAAAAAAAAAAAAAAATCCTATTCAGGTATATAGGCTATTTCAACTTCCTCATTTCCACAAACAGTATAAAATAGTTTTTGAATATATAAAGATATGGCTGAAATAGTAATATTATGCTAGTATTCTGCTGGTGATTGGTGTAACTTGTGATCCAAAGTGTCTTGTGTTGTGTGCATGTCCAAAGGCTCTTCCTCCCTGTTTACGCCGTCACGCTGAAGCAATCAGCCTGTCAATCACGTGAATGTAAACTCCTTTGGCAGCCACTAATCGTCAGACACTGAAATCATGCGGTCAGTGAGTTGATGTGACAAGTGATGCACTGCTGACAGCTGGACCCTGATTTCACTATGAAACAGCAGGGTGCTGTCTTCTGTGTAAGTACAGGTGATAAAGAGCTTTATTTTTTGTTTGTTTGATTGTTCAGTGGTTTCTATTGCACTTAAATATAAACGCCTAATTGGCACAACTGTTATGTAATACATTGTTTATAATAAGATTCAGATTATGTCACATAAGACAAGTGCTAACCCTGTAAAGCCTGACATATGAAATATTAGTACACTGCAAAAAAAGAACTGTTGGTTTAACTTAAAAAAAGTGAGTTACCTGGTTGCCTTAAAATTTTGAGTTCATTGAAATTAAAAATGTGAGTTGGCGATTGATTTAATCAACAGAAACTCAAAATATTATGTTATCTGAACCACATTAATTATCTTTGTTGGTTTGACAAAAGAAAAAATGTTGTGATAACAGGCTTTTATGGATCATATAGTATGATATAGTGAGCATATGGAACTCACGTTCAAGGAGATATAAACCAGTTTTATTCAGAGGCCTAAATTGAGCAAAAATATGCAATTTGGTCCAGTTTCTGATATTTATATCGCCAAGCCTTTTTACTTGCTAAGAAAGTATTAAGTATAGAAGGCATGCATGCTATCGAATATGATACAATAGGGTTAATTAGTGCACTTTTATACTCACAAGCTTGGTTAAAGGTATATTATGTTAAAGTTTCACCACTGCAGTACTAGAATACACAAGTTGCCCTCGGAGGTTGAGTCAAACAAACGCCAGCGCTGGTTCAAATAGCAACAAAACAGCCCTACCTTAAGGCAACGAGGAACCTATGAAGGGCAAAGATCTGGCAGTCTATCCAAACCTATTTGTCAGCTGAGCATTAGACAAATAGTCCTGTATTTACTCTACCCTTTTTCATGTCTACCATCACTACAGAGCAGCAAAGCAACAACCAGTGTACAGCAGCACTGAATTACAATTGTGTAAACACGGCAGACGGAAATCATTCCAAGCTTTTGTTTAAATGAAAAACATGCTGTTTATATTTGTGCCCTAATGTGTGTTTTGATGTTTCAATCATCATCATTTAATGCTTGCAAGACATATATCCTCCTGCACTTCAAGTGGTGGGTGTGCTGTGTTTAAATGAAACAGGTTTGTCTTCACTAGGTAGTCTTTAGTATACTTACTAGCTGCATTTGTCTAGGCTTGTTCTCTGTCTATTCAAATGTGCATGGAAGAATGTATATCAAACATTTACACAATAACCATTCATAGTTTTTATATTTGGCTCTCTAGTTCTTTGCATAACTACACAGTTCAGTACAGCTGAAAATTTGGATAAGAAGTAAGATAAGAATTCACTGCCCAGTATTGTTTTGCGGTGCATCATAAACGCAGTTTATTTGGAAAGTCGAATCTTAGGGCACTTTTTTAAATGAGTAAACTGTGAATGGTTTAACTCAAATGTGTTTTTATGAAACTGTCGTATAGTTACATAATTCAGTACGGCACATGAGTTTGAGTCACTGCAACAATCTGACCTGTAGTCGATGATGTCGACAACATAATGATATGACATTACTTTTTTAGTATGATGAGACTAATCATTTACCCTACCGTTCAATCATTTGCTCACCAAGGTTGCTTTTTTGATCAAAAATACCCTAAAAGCAGTAATTTTGTTAAATATTATTACACTTTAAAATATTTTCTATTTTAATATATTTTAAAATGTAATTTATTCCTGTGATGTCAAAGCTCAATTTTCAGCATCATTACTCCAGGCTTCAGTGTCACATTGATTGAAAACAGTGAAATGCAAACTATTTTTAATATTTATACAAACTATATTAAATATTATGCAAACCTGCAATGATTAAATATCTTAAATTATGCAAATATAGCCTACTTTATGATTTAATCTCACTTTATTAACCAATGTCTTTACTGTTGACCCTCAATGATCCAATTCATCCATACTAAGTAAAAATTACTTTAGTTAAACATCACATTGGTGTTGAATTTCTTCTCCTTCATCCTGTTCTTCTTTAATCCAGAATGGCAGCACAGCTGAAAGGTTTGTTTGAGCTGAACCCTCTACTGTACAGGTGTATTGCCTTCAGCTTCAGGCTTATTTGTTTCATTTTTGGTGTGAAACGGCATTTGCCAAAAATAGAACTTTAGAAAACAATCAAGCAAGCCCAGCCTAGGTGAGAAAAAGTTATGCAAAAGTAACGTAACCCATTACTTTCCATAAAAAGTAACTAAAGCAATTAGTTACTTTTTAAGGGAGTGATGCAATATTGTAAAGCATTACTTTTAAAGAGGTGAATGATTATGATTTCACTTGTTTAACTTCAGTTAGTGTGTAATGTTGCTGTTTGAGCATAAACAACATCTGCAAAGTTACGACGCTGAAAGTTCAATGCAAAGGGAGATATTTTCTTTTACAGAAATCGCTTTTAAAGGACTACAACAAACGGCTGACAGGGACTACAACGAGCTTCTTCCTGGGTTGGTGACATCATGAATCCCAAAATTTACATAAACCCTGCTCACAGGAACACGCAACAAAGGGGGTGAGGCCATGTTGGGCTGCTTTAGAGAAGAGGAAGAGTCAAGTGCTGCCATGCTGTTACTTTACGTCAGACTGCTTCACAAACGGGGGTCAATTCTACGCTGGATTTGCACAAAAGATTAACATGACGGCACATGCTAGTCGATGAGTTGAATCAACTCCACAGCAACTACATAAATGTATCCACTAACCATTAAGAAACGTCCAGTTTCATTCTAAAAGTTGTAACTTCTTCCTGAGTCTCTTCATCAGTGTCCGACTCCGGTTTGAACAATGTAAGGCTGAACACCGTTACTATCTTCATTTTGGCTGCGTGAGATTCTCCAGCTTTGTTGTTGTTGAGCAACTGAAGCATGCGCTGTCAAAGCTCCGCCCTCTTCTGGAAAGCGGGCCGGGAGCAGCAGCTCATTTGCATTTAAAGGGATACACAAAAATGGCGTGTTTTTGCTCACACCCAAATAGGGGCAAATTTGACAAGCTATAATAAATGATCTGTGGGGTATTTTGAGCTGAACCTTCACAGACACATTCTGGGGACACCAGAGACTTATATTACTTCTTGTAAAAGGGGCATAATAGCTCCCCTTTAAAAGTAATTTCCCCCAACACTGTACTTTGAAGTGAACTATTTAAAAATATTTTGTTAATAGTGTTCAGTTAAGGATTATTTGTATTTTATAAACTGTAGTCAATAATGTTATCCCTCAAAACTCATCACCAAAGTGACATATTTAAACATTTTTTCCTGTGACAATTTTCCATGCCTTAAAATAGCCTGAATGTAACTCTACACCCTTGCTTTATTTAATATATGTGAATCTATGAATATGCAAATTAGCCCCGCCTCCACTCCCTCGCATGAGCTCAGAGATCCACTCGCTCAACTTACTGAGGTAAACGCTGCACAATAGTATCACTCTTTACGTCGCTCGTCGGACACATAATGGTAATTAATATGATTAGCCTTTTGCTTGACCACATTATCAAACAGCTAATAATGTGTTGCTAATGTTACACAAACCATGATCCAGTTCACAGTCAGACAGCTACCTTCTAACAATCAGTATCCTTTAACTGCTTTGAACAACTCAGAACGTCAATAAAGGCATATAGTTCATCATAACATCGTAATATACATCACATACCCGCTAAATCTACCTGATTTTTCATATCAGCAGAAAAATATATCTGGATAACCTGGCTTCTTTTGAGACTCAGAACATTCATAGTTAATGATATGCTAAAGCCCGCCAGCAGGTTGACGTGAATGGTTACAAGGTAGTTTGTGATGTAAGAAAAGCCAGCGATTTCAAACCACATTTTTGAAACTGTCTTTAGATCACTGCAGTTTTAAAGAGAAAATACTCAGCAATGGTGTTGACTTATGAATTTGCACATGGTTTGTCTTTAGGCATATTAAAAACACCACATAGACACCACTTGATTTTCACAGGGGGACTTTAAGATGATAGAAGTTATGTAAAAATCAAAAAAATATTACTTTTTTAATATGTGTGAGTGGACGTGCCATGACTATGTGACAGAAAGCCCAATTACATAAACAAATTATAAAACTATACAGTATGCAATTCACCAGAATCTGTGAGATGTTTTTGAACTAAAAATAAGGTAAAATATATAAAGAGGGATTTCACAATTTCAAAATGTTTTTATAAAAGCGACAATGTGAAAATGATTATTTTAATACATTCAATTTTATTTTTCTTCTGTCATGAATGTTTATTTAAAGCTGCAGTCTGTAACTTTTTTTGGTTAAAAATTGATCCAAAATCAATTTTTGAGCAAGTACATAACCAGCCAGTGTTCAAAACGATGTCCTTACCTTAGCCCGTTTCACAATGGTAAGCTTGTAATAATGTTTTATAATTAGGGTGGTACTGGTGGGTTTCCGCTGGAAATTCTAGCATGCAGCCGTTCGTCTTTGCGTCATTACATGACGTCCGTTTACATAAAGAACGAGTCCCAGCTAGTAGGCTATATGGCATGTGAGGATGGCGGATCATTTGTAGCCTTTTCTAACAGCAGCTGCAATAATTAAACTTATCATTTTTATTGTATGCTATGACAAATTAATGTTAGAGATTAGACTGCACAGAAATTGAAATCTACAGGTAACGTTAATACACCCTAAACACACATAGTCACACAATGCTGATGCTGTTAACATTAACAATTTGAGAACAAAGTATAACAATAATAATAATTTGCATGGTTTGATGTGATATGAGCTAAGCGATCGTTAGATATTTGTAGCACGATGTATTGTAGTGCTTTCTTTTTCAGTTGGTCAGAACAAAATTGGCAGACATACTTGTTCAGATGATATTTTCCAGTGAAAATTCTTATTTTGGTCATACTTCCAAGACTACAATCTTTGATTCTGAAGTAGCCTACAGTATCTACACCAGTGTGGTGACTGATAGTAAACATCTGCGCTGAGGAGCCGATGCACAACCCACGTAAAGATAATAGTTCCGCAAATAACTGCAATTGCAGGTTTCAAACAGAGATGGCGACAAAAAGGCAAAACTTACGGACTGCAGCTTTAAGATAAACATATTTATATTATTTATATTTTTATTTATCTAAACTTTGATACATTTTTAAATAATGCAAAACAAAATATATTTTGAATGTTGGGAACCAAATAACATTGGAGAACACTGACTTTCATTGTATGCAAAAACACTTCTCAAATATCTGGGTCTCATTTTGAAATCTGTAATTCAATCATTTAAAACTATTTGTGTGTGTGTGTGTGTGTGTGTGTGAAATATTTTGCTTGTGGCATGTGACTTTTTTAAATGTCAGCGTTTTTGACATTTTGTTATGTAATATAATGGTGGTGGGTTAAGTGTACAGATATTTTCGGGACCACGAACGAAGGATAGATAGATAGATATATAGATAGATAGACAGATAGATAGGTCTGATGGTCTTTCTCCGTATGAGAGCAGAAGAGGACAGGTGAAATCAGCTGGCAGTGAGGAGCTGCTTGTTCGCAGGCCTTTAGGGGGAGTGTTGAGACGCGTGGAGACTGAGACTGGCACCGCGTCTGTGTGAAGGGGGAGAGGCTGGGAAACGACGGGAGCACAAGCGAGGCAGAGCTTCACCGTCTGTGGCCCTCTGTCCCCTCGTCCTCGATGCCTGCAAAAAACACATCGCCCTGCCGATAACAAGGACACTGAGCGATCGAACGACCGCGCGCGCTCGAGACGCCACCGCTGCTGCGCCCGAAACGGAGAGATGTCCACGGTGAGTCAGATCTTTTTCTAGGGTGATCAGTCATGTTTTATGTAGGGCTGCTTTCTAGCGTGGTTTCAGATGGACAAACGTTATACAAGCGTTTGCCTTTTATAGAGGACATTTGGAAGAGTCGTGTAGGAGGCTTTAATGCAGCATTAGCCCTGAGTTTTGACATGACGAATAAGCAATGGTCAAATGCAACACCCCTCTCTTCATTCACACCAGCGATATATTCATAATTAAACGTCCTGTCTTGATGTTGTCCTAAAGGTCGAACGGTCCCGCAAAAAAAAAAAAAAAAAAAAAAAAAAAAAAAAAAAGTGAAATAAAGAGCAAAACGGCAGCTGCCGGTCTAAATAGATGTCAAGCGTGAGGCTTAAGGCATAAGGCTTGGTGTCCATCTGATGGTTGAGTTGTGCGTGTTTGCCTCTATAAAACAAGGCGATGATGACTGATGCGTTGGAATGTTTCGCACGCTATGATCCCTATAACATGTCCACCGCAGATAAGGACCGAGTGGACGTGTTCACGGCCTGTAGTGCGCTATAATTCAGCTCGTTTAGGTGAAGGACGGGGCTGTATAGACCACACTTGGCGGTCGGGTGTGACATGCTGTGTTGCACAAGTATCCGCACACTGTTACTGTAACAGCCTCTACACGGTCACTGCTGCGAATATGGCACACGCACGCACACACACACACACACACACACTGAACACACACTTAGTGTTATGTAACGAAACATCTCCAAACGGCCTATGGGAGAAATGCTGCATAGTTCTTCTGGCAACATGAGCCATCGATGAAGCGCTGAAATTATGCAGCATGCATATGTTATGGCGAACAGTCGTTGCCAGTGTTTGTATGTACGTACACACGTCGATGCTCGTGTAAATAGGCGTTTTTATTTTTTTTAAATTTTTTTTTAAGGACAGCATAATTTGATTTATGGAGCTTTTTTCCTTTAAGAGGAAACGGGGATTTAGATTAATAACAATTAGTGTTGTGACTGATGCGACATTGACATCTCTACATTTGCATTATGTAACATCAGCGCGCGCGGCTGTTGAAATGTCGTGCAAATGTCCCGGAGGAATACAGCACGATACGAGGATGCACGTTATAGATACAAGCACATTTGTGCAGTACTCCTCTTTAGTATGGCCTTTACTAAAATTATGACTCAGAATAGATTGGCTAGGATGTTAATACGTGCTGTATTGTGTTATTAGTGCCTTCTCGCATCAATTAGCCATGTTCGGTTCGTGAATGAATCGTGTTTAAGTTGGATCTTGTTGATGAATTGGTTCACAGAACTGATCTAAATGATTCGAAATGAATCCAAAGCGGTTCCCCAGTGTACTTAAAGGGTTAGTTCACCCCAAAATGAAAATACTGTCATTTATTACTCACCTTCGTGTCGTTCCACACATGGACTTTTGAGGTCTGGTACAAAAATTACATGTCTGCAGGTCCATATGTATGCACGATTATTCATTAAAATATTGCAATCTCGATTCAAACACGCACACGATCTTATTCCTAAATGACAAAAATTCCGCTGTCTATTAAATCTTCAAAGTTACGATCATGCCGGAATATTAATTTAAACCTGCTGATTCAGAGAGTGCAGCGCTCATGTACGCTATATGTCTGAAACAGCTTCACAAATAGTGTTTTCAGCTGACAGTATTGCTATTCTTTTGTTGCAAATATACGACAACGTATGGCTTCGACAGGCATGTACGATAAGCGGGGCAGCCGATCTCGGAGCCCTCCCCAGCTCTACAGCGCCCCACAATTTTCTAATGTAAATCTGTGGTGAAAAATGGAACTGCAGCTAATGCAACCCCAGCTCTACAGCGCCCCACAATTTTCCCAATGTAAATCTGTGGTGAAAAATGGAACTGCAGCGCCATTTTGTAAGCCATTGGGGAAGATTTCCCGCTTATTTTCACTTTAGCTAGTGTAAAACTTGCTCCAGTCCAGACCAAGACGATATCAATCCGCTTCAGCTATGTGTATAGTCTGTATCAGGTCAGTAACTAGTTGGCATTATTAGTACATATGTGGACTAGCTATAAAATTAATAAAAAGTTGCTATAAATCCTTTAGTTTAAACGTGCTTGTGAGAATAGATTTATGTTTGGTAAGAGAACAGACATGACTTTCTTTTCCTCACTGGAATTCCTCCACAACTTCTTTTTATTGAACTTTCAAAACTGCAGAATTCAACAGCACGTTCTTGACACATTTCACACATTTTGTAAGTATAAATTGAAACACAACAATAATTTAAATAAAAAGAAACAAATGAACTTAAAATTAAAGGGCGTCACAAACATTAAATTCATTTAGCAAAGATCTTTGGGCTTTTCATTTAAAAAAAAAAAAACTTTACAGATTCTGAATAGACTTTAAAGGCTGTTTGAAAATTAGCAAAATTGGGTTTTTCCATTTATTTTGATGAATATAAAATTTTCCTAATAACAAAAACAAATTAATAATAGGCCTATTTCTTTTGGAAAAGTCATATTCATTTGAATGAAATATGTTTCCCCTTATTTGAATGGGACTTTTTTGGGAGTTCTCGGTATTATGTAACAAAACACTGACAACTTGTAATATTTAAATTTAAGGTCGTGTCATGTGTGTCAGTCAACATTAGAGCGCCACCCTCAGGCCGAATAACTCAACGTCTGCCAAAAGTATTCTGCCTGTGTTCAGCGATTAGAATATAAAGCATACAAAAATGTTTAAGCTATCATAAAATAGTGCTAAAACCCAGAATCTGCCCTACCTAAATTAAATTTATGGTCAGGAGCCGCTATGGGAAACTAATGTAACGCTTGATAAAGATTGTTTCTAGGCCTATTGATGAAATATGTCTAAATTATGAAATTTGTTCAAAAACTCTGAATGAAACAAGTGATCCAGTGTGCTAATTTCTTCAAACCACACCCCTCTATTTTTTTGCGCAAACAAAGCACTCGCGTCACTTCATAAAACTGAGGTTAAACCACTGGAGTCACATGGAGTACTTTAATGATGTCATTCCTATCCTTTCTGGAATTTGGAGTGGTAGTTGCATTGGATCTCTATGGAGAGACAAAAACCTCTCAGACTTCATCAAAAATATCTTAATTTGTGTTCTTAAGATTACGGATGTGGAATGACACGAGGGTGAGTGATAAATTACTGAATTTTCATTTTGGGGTGAACTAACCTTGAACTGACCTAACTTGCTGAACTGTATACTAGCACTACTCTCTCTCTCTCATTCATATATATATATATATATATATATATATATATAAATCATATTCATATCTAGGCGAGAACTGATGTGGCAAAAAGTAGATAACCTTAATAGTCACAAATGCTACTGGAAAAAGTTTTAAGAAACAAATAGTTGATTTTATTAGGAATTATTATACTACTATAATGTGTAAAAATGAGAGTATGTAAATTTCATTTAGACTTTGTTTAATCAGCTGCCTGAATCATAGCTGAAACAAACTGAACTAGGATCCATGACGTCATAAACACACTAATGAAACATAAAATAAAAACCATAATAAACCTCAATACATGCCTATATGTTAATACTAGAACGTTTTAGACTAATTTGGCACGTTCGGATGTCAGCGACTACGTCATTATATAAAGAACCAGTGTATCTTTTTTGAAGTGGTTTGAAATAAGCTGTTTGGCAGAACCGATTCACTGAGTCAGACTTCCCATCACTAGTCAACATTCCCTGTACAAGTGAATAGTATGTGCCAGTAAAGGGCTGAAGACATACAGTAACAAATTCCATTTTGTTCATCAATACCTTTCAACATCACCAGCTGGTCCAGATCCAGATATGTGAAACAAATAGGCTATGTGCTCATTTGTATAAGAATATTGTTAATTCATATGTTCATTCTGCTGGTTTAGGCCTGTCAGGACTGAGTGATTGACAGCCGGAGGATTCGTTTAGGTTGATCACGTCTTACCTCTGATTATCTGTCATTGTCTGATTAGACAGGATATACCGGGACTGTTGCTTTCGGATTAAAAGAACAATTATCATTGATAGGAAGTGCCATGTCCTGCTACAGTATATGAATGTCTTCTAAATATAATACACTATATACTATAGAAATGTAAGATAGAATAGTTAGGTGATGAGAATTAATGCGAAGCCATAAATTAATGATGAGCAGTCAAGATATACAGTGTTGCCCTGGGCAACTGTCACTATTCAGAAATATTTGACTGAATGCCACAGCCGGCCAATGCAAATCAAGTATTCTAGAGTGTAATAATATCTTCTTCTTATACAGTGAAACTTTTCATATGCAGTCACCAAAGCTTTTTTTGCATGATTGTTAACATGTACAGTATTGTCAAACTGTTTAAAATACATACAGTACATAAAATAGACAATACAAACACTAAATAAGGTTATCAAAACGAAGCGAAAAATACAAAGAATGGACTCTAGAACCTGTGTTATGAAAATGTACAGTGCTGCATAAGTGTATATTTTGTATTAGAGGGGTCATGACATGAGAAATCGAATTTGCCTTGATATTTTTCGACATATAAGAGGTCTTTGTACCATTAAAACATCCTGCAAGTTTCATAGCTTAAAACATCCTCCTCATAAACAAAGCATTTATTTAATCAAGCTCCAAAAATGGCTTGTTTGGATATTGTGTGGTTTTATTGTTTTCCTACATATAAAGGTATTTTAAAGATTTCAAAGTGTCAAAAGGTCACTTGGTTTAACCGTCCAAAGGCCAATACAGCCATTTCATTTGGGATTAAAATATCTTAAAATGAAATAAATGTATATATTTTTTTATTCTGGCATGATTTTATAACATCATATATCAACATAGTGCAAAATGGTATTAAAATTATGTGTAGAAGTCGTTGCTTTGTTATGAGAAAGAATGTCCGGAAAAATGAATTTCATTGGTGTCATTTGGAGTAACCAATATAAAGGGACAATTTTAGATCAAGTCATGTGGTCAATATCATGTGACAGGATGTGACATCATTCAGACACCTACAAAGGACCACATTGTAGTGAAGCAAAGTAACTAACTCTCTCTTAACTATTTGAAAAATGCATGTTTTCACTTGCTCATATGCATGTACTGAAACATCAGGTCATTTGGTACAACCGTTGTAATATTTTAAAAACTTGTACTAAATATAAAAATGTTTGATTGTTCTTTTGCTAGCTAGCTAGATATCAGCCTGTTAGCATTGTTTGAAAATATCGTCATTCGGTATAACCAAAAGTGTCATTCGGTAAAACCGAAATTTTGGTTAAACCGAATGACTTTTTTGGTGACAAATTTTGTCCATCTTGTAAAAAATGACAAAAGCAGTGTTAATTGATTATAAAAATCACAATCTCATTGTTAACACTTAATAAAACTTCAGAATTAATTAGGCTATATCTCCATTATGTTTTTTTACACTTTTAAAAACCTTATTCATCAATGACCCATTTATCACAATTATTAATTTGGGGAAGGAAATGCTTTCCGCATATTTGCTCGACCTGATGGATGGAAACATGTAAACTTGTTAAACTCCACCTAATAACTAACTTTTCATTTAGGACCCCATAAAATCCATTTTATTTTTCCTTAAATTCTGTGTTTTCCATTTTGTTTTTTGGGATTCTGTGTTTTATGATTTAATGCAAATTTATATAAACGTTAACAATTTAATCAAGCTTATAAAATGTAATCAAATGAAAATAACACTAAATTTACAACAAAACATTTCATTTTTATTTTTTGTCAAATAACAGAACTGTATAAATTTAAAACATGGATGAAAAATATCTTGGTTGTTTGATATCCCTTAGAAATATTATTATTATTATTATCATGACTTTAAAAAGTACATTTTAGTATACAATAGTTATATATTTTTTCAGTTTCAGACTGTAGTTTTTCTCAAATTAAACAGTGAAAAGCTTGTGAAGTGACTCTCAAAGCCGCTCTGGACATGAAGTTCATGTGTTCATATATTAATGAGGCTGCGCAGTTCATTCACAAAGAGACGCAGAAATCACTTATTAGTGACATGCATGTAAAAACAGATAATTTCAGAGAGAGGGTCAGAATGAAGGTTTAAATTAATCATTTTTTTTCACATACTATATAGGCCTATTTGTTTTTTTGTGCAAAAAACTTTATTAACATAACTAAACCTCAAGGAACAAAAAAAAAAAAAAAAAAAAATCCATGTCATGACCCCTTTAAAAATGATAATGGTAAAATAGAGACATTACATTTGAAAAGAGTATATTTAGATAGAATTACAACATACTGTTTATATGCATTTATCTCACTTATACTCACAGCTATGGACTTCTTCAACGTCAATTGCTTCAGTTATTTAATCTGGTCATTTTACTGATATCTTGACTCCTCTCTGCTTTCTCATTCATCTCCTTTCGAATCTTTTAGCAGAATGTCTCGTCCTTTCAGCCTTTTGACCCACAACCATGGTAGAATAACATTTAAAGCTCAGAATATCTTAAATTGGCAAGGATTAAATGTGAAACTTACATCTAATGTTACTGTTTCTGAGCCTTCTTAACTAGTTTACTTAGGCATATTGTTATTAATCATTGCTGATAAGGAAGTGAAGTGAAGTTTATATAGATTTACAGTGACAGTTTAGGGAAATTACCTGGTGCTGTCCATATCTGTTGCGATTGTTTTATTGCTTAGTTTAGGTGCAGTGTAATTTTAACCTGTTAAATAGTGTACCTGTCAGGGTGAAAGCATGTATTGTGATAATAACCATAATCAAACATTTAGATCCTTAAGTTTTTTGATGTCTTATAGAAAATGGTGAAATTGTCCAGATTCTTTTAATGCATTTTATTGATCTCACATTGTTTGTATTGATGGTTTATCGTCAACAGATCCAGATATCATGAAGATACAGCTGAACAAAGTATCAGTAAAAGATCTCCAGATCCATCAGGCCAGTCTACAGTAACTAAACGAAACTGGACTCCCTGATAGCCATCACTCACTTGTCTGAACTCTACATTTTTGCTTTCACTCATCCACTGCTCTAAATGAGTGTCTCAGACAGCAAGATCAGGGCTGGGTCACACACCAGAACCCACACAGGTAAAGAGATCAACGAAACCTATAATAAAATAAAAACATACAAATGCTTCTCTGATGAGCATGTTTTTATTATCTCTGTTAAAATTCATTTTGATATTTTTTTTTTGGAGAGCATAAAAAATGTCCTGACAGTAAATATTGAAATTCATGAAAAAACACCATATTTGGTAGTGACATAATATTTTATGGTAACACTTTGCAATAACATTAATTAATGCATTAACGAACAATGAGTACATATATATTTTACAGCATTTATTAACCTATGTAAATGTTAGTTCACAGTGCATTAACTAATGTTAACAGATACGACTTTTGATCTTAAAAATGTATTAGTAATTACAGATTAAAGGGTTATTTCTGTCATTAATTACTCACCCTCATGTCGTTCCACACCTATAAGACCTTCGTTCATCTTCAGAACACAAATTAAAATATTTTTGATGAAATCCGAGGGTTTCTGAAGCACACATAGGCATCAATGTCATTGCACCTTTTGAGGTCCAGAAAGGTTGTAAAGACATAGTTAAAATAGTCCGTGTGACTACAGTGGTTCAACCTTAATGTTATGAAGCGACGAGAATACTTTTTGTGCGCAAAACAAAACAAAAACAATGACTTAAACAATATGAACTGTTGTCATGCGCTGTTGACGTAGTGAACGCAGTGAAGGCTCCCGTGTTTACGTCAGAACGCCAGCTCGGTATTGGCTGGCTCTGATCACATGAGCAGCACAATGTATGCGTGTGATGCTAACGCAGGAGCCGGCCAATAATGAGTCGTGTACCGACATAGAACCTGGAAGCGCTGAACTGCGTTCACTACATCAACAGCGTATGACAACAGTTCAAATTGTTGAATAAAGTTGTTATTTTTGTTTTGTTTTTGTGCACAAAAAGTATTTTCGTCACTTCACAACATTAAGGTTGAACCACTGTAGTCACGTCGACTATTTTAACAGATGTCTTTACTACCTTTCTGGACCTCAAAAGGTGCAATGACATTTATGCCTATGTGTGGATCAGGAACCCTCAGATTTCATCAAAAATATCTTAATTTGTGTTCAGAAGATGAACGAAGTTCTTGCAACTTTGGGACGAGGCGAGGGTAAGTAGCCTTTAACATGATCTTAGATTAATAAATGCCGTAAAAGTATTGTACATTGTTAGTTCATGTTAACTAATGTGTTTAGCTAATGTTAACAAATTAAACACTGTAAAGTGTTACCTGTTTTATTATTTCTAAAAAATGCAGCAAAACTCTTTCACTGCTTATTATTAAAAAACTGTCATAAGGTATGACTCCCCAAAAATATAATTATGAATGAATAATTTGTGATGTTTGTAAAAAAAATAAATGTCTTAAAGGTGTAATTAAGAATTTCTTCAAAAATAATGATTAAAGGATTTGTTCACTTTCAAATGAAAATTACCCCAAGCTTTACTCACCTTCAAGCCATCCTAGGTGTATATGACTTTCTTCTTTCTGATGAACACAATATGAGATATATTAATAAATATCCTGACGCATCTGAGCTTTATAATGGCAGTGAACGGGATCAATGAGTATGAGCTGAAGAAAGTGTCTCCATCCACATCCATCCATCATAAGTGTGTACTCCACATGGCTCCGGCGGGGTTAATAAAGGCCTTCTGAAGCGAAGCGATGCATTTGTGTAAAAAAATGTGTAAAATATCTAGCTTCCACCAGACCGCCTTCCGTATTGAACTTACGAAGAAAGTGTAAAACTCTTCACAGTTCAAAAAGCTTATGCTACGTGCTACGCCTTCCCTATTCAACTTACGTAAAAAGCTTAACTGATGTGACGCCAGTTCCATTTTTTTCGTAAGTTAAAAACGGAAGGTGGTCTGGTGGAACTATGAATTTTACACAAACACATCGCTTTGTTTCAGAAGGCCTTTATTAACCCCCCGGAGCCGTGTGGAGCACACGTTTATGATGGATGGATGTGGATGGAGACACTTTTTTCTGCTCGGATGCGTCAGGATATTTATTAATATATCTCAGATTGCGTTCATCAGAAAGAAGAAAGTCATATACACCTAGGATAGCTTGAGGGTGAGTAAAGCTTGGGATAATTTTCATTTGAAAGTGAACTAATAATTTAAGATTAGGTGTACAGTACGGAAAGTATGTCATTACTTATTACTTAAAGAGATAGTTCACTTCTGTCATTCCAAATGTTGTTCCAAACCTGTATGAGTTTCTTTCTTCTGCTGAACACAAATTAAGATATTTTGAGCAATGTTGGTATCCAGACATTTGACGGTAGCCATTGACTTCTATAGTAGGAAAAATTCTATGGAAGTCAATGGTGTCCATCATCTATTTGGTTACATTTCTAAAGGACATTTACCTGGCACATGTGTTTTTTTGTCTGACCCACATAAGCATGGTACAATGCCATCTGTCTCTGACTTTGGTTTTCCTTATGTCTCCCTACAGAATGTCCTGGATCAACGGCTTCCTAGTGGCCAGAGTGGATGATCGTAAGACCGTGTGGGGCGAGCGCAATGGCAAGAAGTCCAAGCGCAAGGTTGGCTCCTCTCTCTGCAACCCACGCTACATGAGCTGCCTGCGGGACGTGGAAGCCATGGAGCCTCCTCCCCAGCCGCCCCACTCTCAGGCCACCCGGTCTGGAGGAGGAGGAGTTACGGGCGGAGGCAACTTTGGCATGCGCTGTGGATGGCAGGAAGACCACTATGGGAAAGTGGGGGGTGGGGGGGAGGGGATGGGGCTTAAATCTGTGGACCTGGGTTTCGAGGACGGCGAGGTCAAGGGGCGGAAAGGTGACGGCTCAGGTTGCGAGGGCTCCAGCGATGACACGGCCAGTGGGACGGGGTCAGTGACGGCGGCGGACTGCTGGCAGCGGGTGGTTCGCGTGTTCCAATCCAAGAAGTTCCAGTCGCGCAAACTGGAGCGTCTCTACCAGCGCTACTTCTTTAGGCTCAATCAGAGCTCCCTCACAATGCTGATGGGCGTCCTGGTAATCGTCTGTGGGGTCATGCTCACCTTCCACTGCATCCACGGACCGCCCGATGTGGTCTACGCCTCCGTGCTCTCCGTGGCGATGGCCCTCTTCTTGGCGCTGATGGTGGTGTGCAACCGAAACGGGTTCCACCAGGACTACATGTGGATGGTCAGCTACCTTGTGATTGGAGTGCTAATTGTAGTGCAGGTTTTCGGGGTGCTGATGGTTGCCCCCCGCAGCGCCTCGGAGGGGATCTGGTGGTCCGTCTTCTTCATCTACATCATCTACACACTGCTGCCCGTGCGGATGAGGGCGGCAGTGCTCAGTGGAGGAGTGCTGTCCTCCATACACCTCCTCACCACGTGGAGGATCAATCAGGATGATGAGTTTCTCTGGAAACAGGTGAGTCCTGCGCTGTAGTCCTCCATTTTAATTCCAGCAAAGCTTTGTTTTTTATCTATTCCTTCATTATATTTGAGTATATTTGACTAGGGTTAGGAATTGAGAATGGTTCCATTTAAAAAAAAAAAAAAAAAAACTTCCTTAGAAAAGTTGTGTTTTTTTTAATTAAGGGTAGGGTAGGCAAGCTTTGAAAGCATAAGATCCCTCCCTCACTTCAGAGCATCTCCTTCAAAACACGTGAACGGGCACAGCAGAGTCTGCAAAGTGTCACAAGAGATGACGTTAAATTACCTCATGTCTCAAAACACATGACATTACGATAATAATGAACGTAAACAACTTACAGAGCTCTGTACACCCGACTGCTGCAGATTCATTTTGGCGTTGACATAGAAACACATAAATCTAAAACTGAGGACGCGAACTGCTCCAGGTAGAACATCACAGGTTGTCATCTCGTAATTACGGTTATGACATGGCATAAACGCTGCATAAGCTCATTATTTTGGTTCGGGAGGAACTGTAAAAGGTGGCTGCTGTTTGTTTGCGGCACTCTGTAACTGTCTGTCTACAACTCTGCATAGCCTTAAGTATCGCGCTGATGACGTGTGATGTCTGCGCCAGCAGGTGCACGGAGGTATGGAAATACATATGTTAACAGGCAGACAGAACATCGTATCAGACCAAATGCAATGATTGGACGAACATTTTTTTGGTCCTGAGGCTTCCACAGAAGATATATGTAGCCTACATTTTTTAATATTTAAACCACTTCTATTATTGATTGCTATCAGGATGTGAAGAGAGTTTCAACCAGTATAACAACATTTTTTTTATAAAACATTGCATACCCTACCTTTAATTCCATTTAAAACATCACTGCTAGAGGCATAAAAATGCAGATGCATGTCTTTGGTCGTTGCATCTTGCACTGATTTCTGAGCTTCCCATCATGAACATCGCAAATGTGCCAATTCAAGTTAAAAAATATTTTAAAGATGTAAGACCTGCTGCATTCTGTTCCATTCTTTTGCTTTCAAGAACACGTTTCATGAAAAAGCCCCATAAGAAATGTTAATTGTTTAGGGCTTCGTTTGAAGCAGTTCAGAGAATCAGTATCTCTAAACCCCTCCTTTCCGTGAGCCTACACTGCTCTAATTGGTCAGATAGCCCAATCCTTTGTGATTGGTCTACTGCGTGCACCGAGCGCCCATTTGCCATAACTGAATGACAGCTATCAATTCGCAAGACATTGTATACAATGTATGGACAGAAAAGATAACATCAATTTTACCGTATTAATTCGAGCCTGACGATGAAACGTCTGAAGTAGTCGATCGACCAGAAACTGATTCACAATCACGACTGGAGTAAGACCTAGTTATTTATAAGACGTGATAGCAGCGTCACTGTTATACTTTATGTAGGTGCACCTGTAGGAACTGTATCAGAATGCCAAGCGAAGCTGAAAACCTCTAACATAAGATAAACATTTAGGCCAGATGTGTACATAGACTTTTTCGTCATAATTATTAACAAAGAAAAATGGATATATCATTGTTTGACATTACAATGGGCGTTCACTGTTTACAGAGAGAATAGTTCAGACTAGCATCTTAACATCCTATTACAATAAAGAGAGAGCTCCACTCTACTGTAATAATAAAAACGCAGAGGAAAAAAACGTTTGTTTTGTATGTTATAAACTCCCACGTTAGCCGAGCACAAATGTGAATAACTGATAATGCATTAGACTTTGTAAACAAAAGTCCTGCTCCATCCTTGATTATTACTCCAAGTAATAAGACAGTCAAGCTGCATTAATCGACAGATTTTTAGACAATATTGGACCCACATCTGAATAGCAGAACTACATAAATGTGAGTTAGCCGGTTAGCATGAGACATACGTTACATAACATAACATACAAAACTACGAATTTTGAACGATCGCTAGAAAATATAAACATCAGTTATTAAACATACTTACAGGTTGAGATTCAGAGGAGCAAGCTGGTCCAAATAAACTGGGCATTGATCCATATTTTAAGACCAGGCGTTTTCTGAATCCTGCGTTAAACTCCCCGAGGTTTGAGAAGCAGTCATCAGTAAAATGAGGGGAACACAACAAAAGATTGTACTTCTGTGGTATTGTTGAAAAAATTAATTTTCCCTGGCGTTTTACAAACGACTCGTTTAATTGACTCTGAGTCGACTCTTACTTTTGAGAGACAATAACTTTATATATGGTGCACTTTCAGGATGTTTTCATTTACTTAGAGCTATGTTACACACTACATGAAAGATAATTTTCAAAAATCTATAATAGGGGCACTTTAATATATATAATAAATAATAATTGTATCTTTAAAAACATTTTTGGAAATAATTTCTTGACAATGTGGCACATGTTTTAAATGAGATATTTAAACATTTTTTTCCCCCTTTATCATGGAAATTCTTACTTGTCATTGACCCGAAGACTGATTAGTTGACTATTAGTTCAATCAACTTAGCTTTTGGAAATATGTAGTTATGCAATATGTAGAGATATACACATATCCTTAATCTAAACCTGAACCATTGCATTTTGTCAGCCAGCACACATTAAATAATTCCCATCCCTCATGATGACTGTACCAATCCCTAGAGGAAAATAGTTTTGTGGCAGTGTGTTATTAACTTGAGAGATTTTGATGTACAACAAATATACAGTACATTTCATTATGAACAACATACATTTACACATATAATTGTTTACACAGCACTTCCTTTTTATTTATGTTTAATGAGGTTTAACTACTTCCACCTGTCCTTAATTATACTTCTGTTCTCATATCTGTATTTACTGCCTTAGTCCTGGCAGTCTTCAATGGTAAAGACATGCTATATTGTACAGCGTCAATTATGCAAACACTCAAAATTGAATTCCACCATGTTAATCAGTCACCTGATCATATGTGCACTTCCACCCACAGCGCTGATATCCGTGAGTTTGTTTGAATTACTGTTAGTGTCTGTACTGCATTAGCATGATTGCAGGCACCTCTAGTATGGACATTTCTCTTCCTTTAGAGTTGGTGGCACTGTATCCCAGTATCTGTTAGTCACAGTTACCATTTGGCTTTTCATGCATGCGTATTAAATGCAATGTACAACTAAAAATAAAAGTTGCAGACAGTGCCGTTTTGAATACTCCATTGTCTACTAATAATGATCTCTTGTCAGTGTGTTGTGTTAATTCTGTTAATAGGTTACCTGTTGGTGTGGTAGCCATTCTTTTAGAGAATCAATTCTGTCGAAGTTGAGATTGCTGAGGCATGACAGTAGTCAGTGTCACTGGTCAACATTGTGTCAACACTAGTAAACGGTCCTGCTTTCACGGTATTGACTGAACTTAGTTGACAATCTGTGTATGATCGATGTATGTACAGACCAGGGATGTTTCCCAAAAGCATTGTAAGCCCAAGTAGATCATAGAGACCATTGGTGCCAATGGTTTCTACAATCTACTTGGCTTTTGAAGCTTTTGGGAAACGTAGCCCAGGATGGCTGATGACCTATATAATGTGTATGATAGCACATGAGATGTACGTAAAATTGCTGAAATGAAACACTTCCCCCCCCCCCCCATCATATGTACTCAAAATGTACTAAAATTTTTGCACATCATCAATTGACAAGATTTTGTAATTGGCAGTTTTTTGGAATCTGGCAAAAACACATGCTTATCAACAGATGCTGGTCTCAAAATGTATAATCTTGGCCATTATATTAGCCTGTCTGTAGGCTAAACAGTGTGAAAAATAATGTATTCACAAATTTTTCCTAAAAAAAAACAAACAAACAATAGAATTATTTTTTTCCACATTCTCACTGTGGCAAATTGTGCACCGTGAACACCAAGGTCATGGGTTCCAGTAGTTTACATAAATAGTGGAAAAGCAACACAGTGGAAAATTATTGACCTAGCTTCTTTGCTAATGAAGCGTCAAACCGAAAATTGATTTCTTTTCAGCAGTTTCAGCCTTAAATTTTTGGTTGCTGAAATTTTTGTGCATCACTACTAAAATGGCAGTATTTTACCCCTTGACATTTTTTTTATTCTTGACATTCTCCTACTGTTTTAACTAGTTGGAAAGGCTTTTTGCTAAGGAAGCTTGTTTCCGCCACTAAATAAAAAATAAAAAAGGTAAATGCGACTTTTTATCTAAAAATTCTGACTTTTTTCTCACAATTGCGAGTTTACATCTTGCAATTTTGACTCCTTTTCTGAGAATTGCAATATATAATCTCGCAACTGCAAGAAATAAAGTCAGAATTGCAATTCTGACTTTATAACTTGCAATTCTGACTTTATAACTCGCAATTAAGACTTTATGTCACGCAATTATGACTATAACTCGCAATTATGACTTTATAACTCGCAATTATGACTTTATAACTCACAATTCTGACTTTATATCTCACAATTCATGGGTTTACATAAAGAGTGGAAAATAATTGACCTAGCTTCTCAATAAATGGCGCTAATGAAACGTCAAACTGAAAATTCTTTTTTCTTGCAGTTTTGCAGAAATGTTTGTGTATCACTACTAAACTGTGCAATATAAAGTCACAATTCTGACTTTTTTCTTGCAATTGTGAGATATAAACTCGCAATTGCGACTTTATCACACAATTCTGACTTTATAACTCACAATTCTGACTTTATTACTCGCAATTGTGAGTTTATATGTCATGCACTTCTGACTTTATAACTCACAATTATGACTTTATATCACACAGTTCTGACTTTATAACTCGCTAGTGCGAGTTTATATCACAGAAGTCAGATATGTGAGATAAAAAGTCGCAATTATCTTTTTCGTTTTTTTATTTAGTGGTGGAAACAAGCTTCCCGTACATTGGTTGTGATTCATGTAGCACTTTTTTGAATTGCTGACATCTGGTTGGCTGAGATGTCTTTGGAGAGAGGGCGTGTCATTGAAATTAGCAAAATGGTGGAAATTAGCAAACTGGCTTACAGCAAAACCTATAATAAATTTGATCTGAATAGGCATTTGATGCTTTTGTGTGTGATGTATTTGTTAATATTAACACCGCTGTGCCAGGCTTTGGCTGTGTTATCTGTGGCCGCAGTGTGTTGTTTTGAGTCAAGCCAAGGACCTCGGGGGTAGGATGAAGGTCAGGCAGTGTGGTTGAATCAGCCGCCCCAGCAGAGCAGATCCTTTTCTCTCCTCGCGCTCCTCCCATGAAAATATCAGCATCATGTTAAGCGCTGTCACCCAGCCTCTGTGCTCCTACACAAGGGACGCTTTGTACTTTTCTCCAGGGTGTGTGTGTATTTATGTGTGTGTGTGTGTATAGTTTTTGGGGACAGGAGAAGGTCGTGGGTGTGTATAAAAGGAGGGAGAGTGAGGTCTTGACCTTAGGGTCACTGTACGACCATAGCGCACTGTGAAACTATTTACTTCTACTGTACAAAGTAGTAGGAGAGAATGAGAACAGGAGGTCTTTTCATTGTAAACAATCAGGAAGACAAAGCAGAATGCTTGGCCTCATTAATGCAGGAAGGAACGCTTGCTTAGAACACATTTCCATCCTTTAATTAAAGGACTGTTTTGCCGGTTAGCAGATCTCTGTGAGGATTCCTTTGCATAGTGGAAGACTGTATATCTAGCTGGATTATTTGCATTAGTCCCCAATGTTTGCAGTACGCCTGTGTCTTTTATCGTAAGCATTAACATTTGATTAAGTCAACACATATGACAATGACTCTCCTTCTTTTTTTAAGAGATAAACTATGTATATCTGGCCAAGTTGGCCGTAGGATGTTAGTATTGACATTAAGCAGAGACCTTAGTTATTAAACTATGGTTGTTAAGAGAGAATCATGGAGTGTTAAAAGAATATTCTTGGTTCAGCTCAATTGAAAATAATTTAAACTTGTCCCTGCATTTCTAAAAACAAACAAAATGTGTTGTTAGTCAAGAAATTACAATAGAAGTCTATGGGGTGATAATAATGGAGTGAGTCATTTCTGTAAACTCTTTTGTTTGTTTTTCTGAGTCAAATTATTTTCTGTGCTAGTCGATACAGCTTAAATTAGATTTTACCCACTATATTTCTTCAAGGTTTTGATATGCTTCGGCCTTGTCAAAGTCACTGTTGGTTATGGTTTTTTTAAGCCATCAAGATTCTGTTTAGTTGTCTGTGTAATGTTTAGACTCAGGACAAACACATGAAAATACAAGATGAACTTTGGTAGGGAGATTAGATGAGGAATCCCTCTTATGATTTTTAAAGACATAGTTCACCCAATACAAATTCTGTCATCATTTATTCACCTTGTTGTTTCTAACCTGTATGACGTTCTGTGGAACACAAATGGAGATATTTTATTGAATGTCCAAGATGCTCTTTTCCATTTAACACAAATATGGCTGTCAAGCTTTAAAAAAGCAGTCCATAAAAATCTTCCAGGCCTTCCTAGTCTTCCAAAGCGATACAGTAGTTTTGTGTAACGAACAACCCAAACTTGTTATTCTGTGATGTAGCTCTCAAATCACCAGTATTCACATCTGGTGCTTCGTGATCGATCATGAGACATGCAAGAGCCAATGATGTGGTCTTACAGTCTTCAAGCATGAATGCGATTTGAAAGCTGGATTTTCAGCAAATAATGACTTGTGCATGATATTTCAACACAATCTAATGACAGTGCACAACTGTTTTATGTTTTGGCAAATTGGTGCAGGTTCACACAGTGTCATTTGTACATCTTTGTATGACCTGCTCATGCCCCATTGAGGATTATGTGAGGTTTATTGAGGATTATGTGAGGTTTAGTGATGCACGTAAATTTTTCGTTTTTTTGTTTATTGCAAATTGTACATTTTCCTACAAACCGCATCATGCAAATTCATATCAAATTGCAATTTTGTGAAACACTTGCGTTATCTTCCAAGATCGGGTTGGATATTTAGCTGATTTATAGTTATATTTAGATATTATGATGAATAAAGAGGTATTTCTTGACCCTGTTAAACCTGACATATAAACCTTTAGACACAAAAAAAATAGAATGTGTTTTACACTAAATAAATGTGTTTTATGTTATGTATCATATTTGATACATCAGGCTTTTATGGCTCATATCATATGATTTAGAGAGAATAGACGAGAGAATATGAAGCTCATACTCGAAGAATGAAAAGTACCTAAATTTATAAGCCCAAACTGAGAAAAATATGCAATTTGTTGTAGCTGTTATTTATTTGGCCAAAAAGTTTAGCAGAATACTTTGAAAAAATGCATATGAATATCAGTTGTCTCTCTGTATCTTCCAATAATATGTCTTAGTGAGATGATATTTTAGTGCTTAGTTTTATGATCAAAGCTCTTTAGTTTTTTATTATGGGGGGGAAAAGCTATAATGCAATGCAATACAATGATGATTGAGAGATGAACAAATAAACATTCCTCAAAAGCCTGATGGATCATATTTGATACTCTTTTTTATTTATTTATTATACATACAAAAATTGTATGTATAATAAATTAAACCTAAGTTTCTTAAGTTCAGTAAGTGTTGATCTTGAAATAATAACAATATAAAAGTTATTCTTACATATACTTTATAAAAACCAGTACAGATTTACCAGCAAAAAGACACGTGTCACAAACTGAAGGGAGATGTTTTTACAATTATACTAAAATGCCTTTTACTTGCTAAAAATAAACTATTAAGTGAATGAACTATAAAAGTGATTATGATTTCACTTGTTTAACTTCAGTTAGTGTGTAATGTTGCTGTTTGAGCATAAACAACATCTGCAAAGTTACGACGCTCAAAGTTCAATACAAAGGGAGATATTTTCTTTTATAGAAATCGCTTTTTAAGGACTACAACAAACAGCTGGTAGGGACTACAAAGAGCCACTTCCCGGGTTAGTGACATCACTAACTCTAAATTGTACATAAACCCCACCCCTGAAAACACGCAACAAAGGGTGTGAGGCCATGTTGGGCTGCTTTAGAGAAGAGGAAGAGTTGTTGTAGTAGAGTGTTGTTACCATGTCGTCATTTTATGCCGGACTGCTTCACAAACGAGGGTCAATTCAACTCTGGATTTGCACAAAAGATTAACATGACGGCACATGCTAGTCGATGAGTTGAATCAACTCCACAGCAACTACATAAATGTATCCACTAACCATTCAGAAACGTCCAGTTTCATTCTAAAAGTTGTAACTTCTTCCTGAGTCTCTCCATCAGTGTCCGACTCCGGTTTGAACAATGTAAGGCTGAACACCGTTACTGACAATCCTCATTTTGGCTGCGTGAGATTCTCCAGCTTTGTTGTTGTTGAGCAACCGGCGTGCGAGCTGTTAAAGCTCCGCCCTCTTCTGGAAAGGGGACCGGAAGCAGCAGCTCATTTGCATTTAAAGGGATACACACAAAAACGGCGTGTTTTTGCTCACACCCAAATAGGGGCAAATTTGACAAGCTATAATAAATGATCTGTGGGGTATTTTGAGCTGAAACTTCAGACACATTCTGGGGACACCAGAGACTTATATTACATCTTGTAAAAGGGGCATTATAGCTCCTCTTTGATCAGACGACAGCAGGCATGTAGAGGATTGTGTACAGCAGTTTTTTTTAGTAAAGTTTTGATCATGTTGATCATTTAGAGCCCTTAGAAACTTAAATGTGATACAGTAGGCTTTATAGAGTTAATGAAAATGAACAAAAATGTGTTTTTGATATAAAATTTGTATTTGTAAAATTGACAATACAGCAATCTTTCCAACTATATACAGTATAAAAATTCTTGTGTATGATCAATCCTGATGCTAATTAGGAAAAAAAAAAAAAAAAGACCTATTTAGGTCTCAACAAAATACTTTATTTAAAAACCTGTATATGGTTTTACCTTTTTCTTTTTTTACCAGAATGGCTACAAGGAAGTATTAAAATAGACAATGATAAATTCCCAATAAAAATCTGTAACCTGAAACCACTACTTTGTTTTTTCATAAATCTTTTCAACGTGACCTTTGTTGTCAGTCAATTTTTTAGGAAGAGCTAGCACTGATGACACGTGCACTTATCTCTAATAGGCTGAAGCGGATCCGAGTGTAGATTTCTCAGAAAGCTGCAGTGTTATACAGGCCAATTTATCCTGCAGTGTGGACACTGCATCCAGGCATTTCCCCTTTCCTCTGTGACTCATTAAACCAGCACACCATCCCTGCTGGTTCTGCTGCTGGAGCATTTGTGTGTTTCTGCCTTCAATAATCTGTGTGATCTGAGATTTACCGTTTGTTTGCAGCCGTCCCAGCGGTTAAAAACCGACCACAAGAATTACAACTGGGTGTTGTTAATACTGCACCATAGATAGGTCCTATTTATAGAACAATTCATACAGTCGTAAATCTATTTTTAAGCTGTGCACGTGCATGCACGATCTCTTTCTCTCTCCTACAGATGAATTGTAGTACACTGATGTGGAAGGGGTGTTTGTATTCTGGACTGATGACTCAGAAATCTAGTTTCAAGTCTTATATTAGCCTGTATGTTTCCTACAAGCAGGCATGATTTTCATGCCTTGTTTTCTCCTTAGTTCTGTCTATACATATGTGTGGATTTGCATGCATTTGTGTTCATGCCAGCAACACAGTGCTTTGGAGGGTGTGCGAGATCTTGAGTGCATTAGCCTTATAGTTTAAAGGGATAGTTCACCCCAAAATAAAAAAACCTGTTATTATTCACACATTCATAAGTAAAAGTTCATGAGAAATTTTTATGAACAAATAATTCTTTTGAGTCGGATCTTTTCAGTGAATCATTTGATCTGGTTCACAAAACCAATTTGCACGATTCATTGGTGAATTGGACTGATCCAGTTCTTCAGTTCAGCAAAATGAATAACATGAGAGTGAGTAAATAATGACAGAATTTCCATTTTTGGTGCAGGTTGCCTTAGCAAACATCCAAGGGTGCTGCAGGATGACTTAAAATAATTTAAATGATCTTTATTAATACAATATTAATATATTAAAACAATTAAAATGCTAAAAAAACATACAATCAGGTTGCAAACTGAAATCATATGTATTTTTTACCCTCAATAACTTCTGTTTTTATTGAGGAACATACAGTACAGTTCTTGAGATTTATAGAATCACAATATAGAATTGTGGTTAATTAATTTACCTATAATTTACACCACTCCCAGTTTCTGATAATATTGTATTGTAGTTAATATATATTATATTTATAGTTCAGTTAATATTATATAGGGGGCCTTTGAATATTGTGTTTGACAGTGGGAGTTCTTTGAATTGAAAATGACGTCCATTGAGTCCATGCAATTAATTCAAAATCCGTTAAAATGTGTTAAAATAATTTTATGCAAATGACGCAAATAAATTACTGAAGCATGTAAAATTGCATAATTAACTTCATTTACGTCAATGATCTTAGAAGTCGGGAGTTTTTCACACTGAGCTTCTACAATGGTACAAGCACCTGTAACCCTGGTAGGTGGAAGTTTCTATTCTAACCCTTCAACCTGATTTCCCTTCGCTGTTTGCGATCAGATCATTTAAGCCGCTAAACTCCGAAAAAATTTTCAGTCCAATGATCGAGGAAGTGACTTCATCCAAACAATCAATCCAAACCAGTGCTAATTTAAAGAAAAACAGGCTGATTACATCATCAGAGATGGCAGAGAGAATAGAGACTCACGTTGCGTTTTCAGTGAATTATTCATTCCAGTGTGTGTTTAGCTTTAAAACACGAGCTCTGTCATATTCTGTGATTGTTTCTGAAGAGCGAAATACAGACTGAATGGAATGTCAAAACATCCCACCACTGTATGGCCAGATGATACGTAAACTGCGTTCCTCGGCTGGATAAAACAAACCAGCGTCTCGCTAATAAAGTTTTGATGGATGAGGTTTTCAATTAAGGTAAAGACAATTTCAGTATCCAAGTGACATTTTTTGGAAAGACACCTAAATTTACCTTAAAAAAAGCTTGCAGAAAGTACAGTTTTCTGAACCTTCATTCTGATGGTTTACTTTGCTGGATATAGCAAATTATGACAAAACGAACATTTCATACACATACATAATTTCACGATAAGTGTGAGATTAATCGCGAATTAATCGCGAAAAACTTTTATTTGCTTTTAAAAACTATTATAGCCCTACTAAAAATATAATTAAAAACTTTTAAAATAATAAAAAAAATTCCACCATTTGTCCTGGTTCCATCAGCTTCAGCCGGAAGAATTTATATTTGCTTTGAGTTGGTTTACTTTAGGGAACTTCCTTTTTCTTCCTGTCGAGTATTTCATTGTGACAGAGTTTCTTTTAGGACTAGGTCATGAATACACTCTGGCTGGAGATAGACTGCTGTAGACGGATCTTAAATCTAAATCTGATCAGTGTGATATTATGATCTATGGGACACATTTTCAACAGTAAAATGGGGGGAAATTTCCCAGACTTACATTGAAGACATGATGCAAGCAATATCTAAAGACCAGAATATCATCTTTCTTTAGAAAATGTTAAAAAGAATCTTATATTTACAATCGAAGTTGAGGGGTTGACTTTTGTCATATTTATTGTAGAAAAAACAGTGGCAAGGGAGTGGTTATTGCAGTGCCACAGTGGACAATTCTGTCTGAAAACATGGTCATGATCCCAATCTAAATTTTATTATATTTTAATAAATTTTTTAGGGATTGCATTTATTTGTTTATTTTAGTTTTTTTCTTTTTCAGTTAGTCCTCTGGTGGGTATTCCAGAATGCAAGGTTAATTTACCGTCACATATACCCTGAACTCTCGGTTGATTAACCCAAACCTTGCTTACTCAGGCTATGTTGGTTCCAGAACTCCTATGAAGAGTTAGTTCACTCAATCTTCTATTGGCTAAATCGTAAAATTGCTTACTTTAGTTGTTACGTGTTTTAATTAAGTACTTACTTTGCAACAGCTAAAATAGTGTGTTTTATATTGTATGAATATGGGTAATATGAATGAAACTTGTGGTCACCTTTCTCCATGCCATACTTCAGTAACACAGAATAGTTTATGACAACTGTGAATTAGGATTATATTGTTTGTTTAAAAATGTGTACTTGCAAAGATAATGACCCGGTTTCACAGACAGGGCTTAGCCTAAGCCTTAAGCCTAGGTCTTAGTTCAATTAGGGCATTTAAGTAGCTTTTATAAACTTTACCTAGATAAAAAACATTACTGGTGTGCATCCCGAGACAAAACAATTGCACTGACATATTTTAAGATCTGTCAGTACAAGTTACTTTCAGTTACAACAGCTCAAACATGCATTTTAGTCTAGGACTAGCTTAAGCCTTGTCTGTGAAACCGGGGGTATATGTCTGTATTAAATTAGTTTTTTTTACCCATTTTGCTTCCACATTTGTAATAAGGTGAGATATGTCACATATGTACATGAGTTATATTTTTATATTTTATAATTTATATTATACATAAAATGTCCAGTAGCAAAAAAGACAACCTTTTAATTGCAGATCAGTGTAGTGTGAGGTTGGTTTCAAGATTTGTGAGGTAAAATAAAATAAACACTGGTTTATGTTATTATAATGCTTTATAGTTATAAATTATATAACTTTTTAATATAATATTATGCATGATCTGTGCTATCATGCCCACTGGAGCCTCATCAAAAGGGTATGCATGCGCCAAATATCTCTCAAGCTTAGAGGTGTGTATCTAAAGTAAACTAACCCAAGACCATGAGCTGCTCCGGAGCAGAGTAAGTTGCTATGGCTACTTACATACCCTGAAAGTTACCTCGGTTTTTGAAATCGAAAGTTGAGCTTATCCGTAAATTAACCTGGGTATGTTGCATAACCTGCTTTCTGGAATACCCCACGGGTATCAGAAATCGTATTTGGATATTATGCACAGTGTCTGTTCTAGGCCTGGGCGATTAAACGGTTTCGATATTTATTGACAGTACATCTTAATCAATAACGATAGAAAAAACGTTCGATATAACTCTCGATATAGTTTCACTTAATTGCATTAAAATGTAAACAGAATGAAGTTCGGTTGCATGAACAACTCTCTCGCATTCTTCAAATACACTGATTCATCCAGCAATGAAACAAGAGTATTTATGGATGTATCATTGAATCATACATCCAAACCGATTTTTAAAAAAAAAAGATTAATTCAAATAAAATTAAAATTTTAAAATAGACTGCAGCAATTAGTATTTTGTCAGAATCTTGTTATAAATGTTATTTCGTTTAGTTGTCATTCAGAATCGTGATCTCAGTTTGAAACAAACACTTATTTATTTAATCTTCATTTAAAATATAAGAAAGATTTGTTTACATTTTATTTTGCTTTGTTTTAAAAAAAAAAAATAGTTGTTTGCCTTAATTGAAAATGCACTGGTTAAATTTAAAAAAAAAAAAAAAAAAAAAAATTCTACTAAAATTTTACAATAATTATCGATCTCGATCAATATGAAACATTATATTGTAATAATTTTTTTAGCTGTATCGCCCAGCCCTAGTCTGTACTGCATAGTGCAGAAATAGTAGAAAAGCAGTATGTACCTTTGTAGTACTAGAGAAGGTAATGCTGGGAGATGTTTTATTTTATTTTATTTTTTAGAGATTTTTTTTTTTTTTTTTTTTTTGAAAGACAAGTTATAACAAGGAAACGGAGTAGGGGTGTAATGAGATCTCATGCCACGAGATTAAAATGTGACGAGATTTCTCGTCGAGATGAAAAGCTGTCTTGTGATATTGCCATGGCGCAGTGTGAGGGGTGAAATTAGGATAGAATATGCCACCTCTACATTTACATTATGCCTCCACTGTCGTTTTGCTTTTTATAGGAATAAAAACCATTTAATTCAGTTGGATAACGGCTGCTTCAGTTCCATCCAGCTCATCCAACACGAGTTGTACGTAGACCAGCAGGAATCAGAATTCACTGATCACGTGAGGAGAGGAAGTGGCGAGATGACTGACAAGACCATGGTGGAGGATTCGTTGCACACCAGAGCCTAATGGCGCTTTTCCACTGCATGGTACGGTTCGGTACGGCTCACTTTTTGGCACTTTTCCACTGCATGGGACGGCTCGGTACGGAACGCTTAAATAGTACCACCTCGGTTGAGGTTCCAAGCGTGCCGTATACAGTAGATATGTGACGTGTAAACACTGCAGATCACTGATTGGTCAGAGAGAATCGTCACTACCAGCGTCATTGGATTTGAAACACAAAACACCAAACCCGCTAGATTTAAATAGTCAGTAACAGCCACCGCAGTATCATTTGTTTGCGAAACGACTTGCTTTAAACGACTGTCGCACGCAACTTGAAAACAGATATGGCTGTATCGTGGTCAGTAGATGAGGTGCAGACTCGTTGGTAGCCGAGGAGCGGATCCACGGTAGTAAAGGCGGAGTAACTACATCAGCCTAATCCACTTTGAAGCGGTACTGCAGTGGAAAAGCAGACCGAAAGTAAAGCGTGCCGAACCGAGCCGAGTCGTACCACGCAGTGGAAAAGTGCCATAAGCGTCTGACAAATGTCTTATCTTGTAGAATGCGCGCTCAATGAAAAAGCAAAGAAAGACAAACATGAAGAGTGAGAGAGCTCATGTTAGATCACCTGCCACTATTTTATTTCCTTTGGGAATAAATCATACTTCTCTTTCTTTCTCTCACGTTCACTGTCTTTCATTCTTTTTGCTCTTTCTATCCATCTTCTGAACCGATGAGTTGGTGTCCTCTCTCTGAAACCAATTAGCACACAAAATACACGAGGCCCAAACAAACACGCTCGCACATACACAATAGAATCTCCTGTTTCCTCCAGCCAACACCCTCCCTCAGGGCTCTTTGAAACACAACAGACATCAGCTGTTGTGTGTGAGTGTGTGTGTGTGTGTGTGTGTGTGTGAGAGAGAGAGAGTGTGTGTAAGCTAGCAAAACTGAATTACATTTCTCAGTTCAGACCTTTTATTAATTACAAATCATGTTAGAAGTTTAAATGAATTATGTGGGAATGTTTTCCACAATTCACTGACCACAGCGCTCAAAAATGCCTGCTTGTATTCTCTGGGGAAGAATTGCTAGTTTCTTCTTCTTCTTCTTTCTCACATTTTCTGTATTCATTTGGAGTTCATATTTACTAGATGTTGTCATGTTTGGTTGGTGTGGATTATATATAAAAAGTCAAAATGCCAGTGTTGTTGTTGTTAATTAGAACTATTAAAAATAAGTTTTGTTAATTGAAATGAAGATGAAATTAAATAAAATATAAATTTTAGAAGGAAAAACTTAAACATAAAAAATATAAGTTACAAATGTTTTTAAAGTAGAAATGTTGACTTGGCAAATAACTGAAATAACTTTATGTTGAAGTAACTAAAACTATTTTAAATAGATTTTTTTTTTTTTAAACTAATAAAATGACTCATAACAAAAGAAATAAATTGAATATAAAAGCTAATTTAGGGCTCCAGACTGTGCCTAAAACGGTCGCATTTGCGACTGAAAATATTGCGAGTGATATACAAATTCACACGTTATGATTGCAAAATTTGCATGTTATTTGCGTGTTCCGTGACCAGAAGCCTATCACATCATTTGCTTCGTTGACGTAATTAAACGAGATGCTGCGTGTGAAAGTTTCACTGAGTTAGAGCTGCGAAATATGAACAGGTAGGGAAAAACACCAAACAGACGCCGAAGAACTAGCGCTGATGAAAGCCGTCTGTGTTGTTGCCTCGCGTCGGTGCAAAACAGCTGCATTTGAACAGCTGCGTAAAGGAGACAACTGCCTATTTCTTCATATAAATTCATCTATATTCATCATTCAAAAGAGGAAACCGGCTCTGCAGACTGCAGATACACACACAATGCTGCGCGTGCTTACCGTTTGAATATCAATCATGCTGATCACTTTAATTATTCCACTCCGCTCATGCTCATCAGATCAAAAGTCTTCAGTGCCTTAAACAGTATAACAAGAGTCTAAACGATTATTTAAGGCGTCTTATATTTTGTGGATGGAAAAACAAATCGTGATACTCCCTAATGTGATTATTAACTTTAATTTCATTAAATAAAAACAGATGGCGCTGTTGCGCGTTCTTCAGAGCAGCTCGCATTCAATGATTATTAGCGCACATTTGTCAACCGATTGCTTATAAACTAATGCTGATCAATTATCACAAAGTTTACTTTATATTATTTATATTATATTGTGTTGTAAACGGTTGTAGCAACTTAATTTTTTAATCCTCATCTGAACTTGAATGAGCAGCAAATTTCAAAATAAGACATTTCAAAATAAGAGTCCTGCTGTATTTCAAAGTAATTAAGTCAAGCAGTATTTATATCAATTGCCCCTGTTTGTTATTTGGTTACACAAACCAAATTTAATATATTTATATATTTATTTCCATATATTTATGTTTATTTTCATTTGATTCAAAGTAAACTGTTGTAGCTTCAGGAAGGAAGGACTAAGAACAGTATTTGACACATATTATTCAATTTAAAGATTTTACTAGCAGGGTTATTATAGTTAACTAAAACCATTAAAAACATTTATTATTGCTTGAAATAAATGTTAATACTAAAATAAAAATCTATACAAACTAAACAGACGTGTTTAAAAACAACAATAAATGAAAGCAGAAAATATAAAAATCTAACCGGATTCAAAATATCAACAAAAACTATAATAGTGACATTCATTTCCCAGAAAAGTCACATGATAAAAAAGCTGAAACTGTAAAGGGGAGATATATAAACACAACAGGATGACTGAAAGTAAGTGATTTAAAATTTTCAAAGTTCATTGTTGTGTGGCTTTTTCCCCTATAGGAGAATTTTTTTCTCTGGAATACTATAATAGTATATCAATAATAAAAAAAAAAATTATAGAATTATTTATATGCATATAAGTAATAAAAACTAAAAAACACGGCAAAATACATGCTGTTTTTTTGGCTTTGTTTATTGTTTTGATGGGCTATAGAATATTTGATTCTATGATGTTTAAATAAATGGTATAAAATATTATGAGAACCTACACATTAATAAACGATAACTATTTCAAACAGTAGTGCGCAACATCTGGTCGTGTGACCTAATCAAATGATGAATTTAGGTTTCATAATTCGTACAGTATTTGCATACTCTGCACAGTACAGAAATTGTGGTATTGCAGTATGTAGCTATGCAGTACTAGAAGGGGATGCTGGGAAGTGTAGTCTGCAGTGTGCTTTAAGTCTGAGGAGAATGTGATACTCTTTTCTCCTGTCTCCAGCACCACTGCATGCTAACATTGCCAATGATGCGTCCGCCCAAATCCACTGCGGATATGAGGAATGTTTCAGCTGTTGATACTATATGATTTATGTTTAGTTCACACCTCAGTGTTGGATCATTTCATCTGAAAGTTGTTGTGTTGTTAGACACTCTTAGTTTCCTTTATATAGGCAGAGTCAGAGGGGGATTATGGGATGGGTGTGGTGCCATGGCAACTGTATACATTTTGACACACCTAACTTTAAGACCCGTAAGGATGTGAAGATACAAACTTAAATGATCAAAAAATGATTTTTACATCTATTATGTGTTTTAAAAGGCATTAAAGTCTTTAAAAAAGATGCTAAAACTTTTTCTCTGATGGAAAAAGTAAGCCATTTGGAGGTTGACTTCCCAACAATTGTCAGCTCTGTGGAGATTTATTGGTGTTTATTTGAGAGGCCCATCATGACAACTTCTGGCTTAACCAATGGCACGAGTTTGAGACGGGACGGCCTGTTTGTTTAATCAGCTGCAGAGGGTCTGTCTATTGCGGAGGAAATTACACACTCTTTTCTCATTCACTTGATCTTGCAGAGATTTTAGCCCACATGTGATGAGTAAAAAATGAACTGTGAAGAAACCCATCGACTGACATCTCTAGTCAATACAGCTTAGCCAGTGAAGGTAGTATTAGCGTAACATGTTACAATGGGTTCTGGATGTCTGTACTATCCAAATATCTCCATTTCATTCTCATTTTTTTCCTGGTCACAGTTGATGTACCTATAGCAGAACACTCAACTTCTGAGTGAAATTACTGTGATGGCGTCAAGGTGAAATCCTCGCTCTTCTTCCTAAAACTTGCTCTGTCCTCTTTCAGTTGTTTTGGTCAATATTTTTTTACCACACAGGCTTATCTGTTGACCAGCAGGCCGGGCTTTCTCTGACTGTGCACTTTGCTATCATGGAAGTTGTTTTATTTTGTGCCATATGCAGGATAAGAGATTTCAGAGAGGTGCTACTCTTTACTGGCCAGGGTTGCTCTAGCCGTCCGTATGATCTTATATTAAGTAAAGTTCAAGTAAAATTAAAAAGATTTGTGACTTTTTAACTACAATTTAATTTGAAAATCAGCACTTTATTTAGGTGCACTGTTTGTCCCTAACGCAACACAAAAGTTATTTCTGTTATTATAATATATGATAATTTGTTGTGTTTTATCTCAATTATTGTAGTATAGATTTTAATATAAGCCATTTATCAGATATTGGCCATAGCATGAAAATAATTATTGGCTTATCAGGACCGTAACTTGTTTTGACCAATATTTTTTTGCGTCGATCTGTATTGGTTTATATTGAATATTTAGCAGCTGGCTATTTAATTGTTTTAGTTATTTACTTTTTTTTACAAAATGCTATATATATATATATATATATATACATATATATATATATGTATATATGTGTGTGTGTATATATATATATATATGTATATATGTGTGTGTGTATATATATATATATATATATATATATATATATATATATATGTATATACACACAGCCATTTATTAGCCATATATATTTTTTGGTTATAACATACAAAAATAATTACCAGCTTGTTGAATATTTGAGCTGATACTGGACATTTAATTGTTTAATTATTATTATTTTCAATGATATTTATTTTTATTTATCAGCCATCTGTTATCCGTAGTGGTTATTGGTTATAACATGAAAAATGTTTATATATTTTTTTAATACTATAGATTGTTTTTGGGTGGTTATTGGCCATAAATATTGAACATCTATTGAATTTATTTATTGAATATTTATGCTGATACTTGACAGTGTATTTATTTACTTATATATTTTTTAACAGTATAGATTTTTTTATATATATTGTCTGATTATTAGTCAGTATTGGACAGCTATTGCCCATAACATGAAAATAATTATCAGCTTGTGGTGAAATTTTAAAAATTTTGTAGTAAGTTGTAACTTTGTGCCCATTTATGATACATCTAGACTAAGCTGAAACTTGTGCACTACTGATACAACCAGGCCATGTTACTCAAAGTCATTATGAAATTTAAGTTGCGATTGTCTTTTCTTCCCGATTGTGGAGTTATTCTCGAATTTTCTCGAATGAAAAAAATGATTTTGTCCTGTTTGATTGGATGGTGGCATGGTTATGGTTTGCTATTGGTGGATCTCATGCGAGTGACAGGTTGCCCCGCCCTTGCGCCAGTAAACACATTAACGGAGAAGAAAAGAGATGTTACTGCAAGAGGGAGGGGAAGTTATTTTGATTTTTAATTATTAATTTAAAAAAAAAAAAGATGTAAATATAAACTATGCTTTGTTTTGTTTCTTGTGAAAGAAAGCCTCAAACAGTATATAGTCTGTTTAATTGTGTATCTGATGAAACAAAGGTTTAATCATGGTGGCTGAGCTCGTTAGGCTGAAATATGAAATATGAGGGTGGGACAGTGGGAATCTTTCTCTCACACGCTCTCGCAGAAGAATAAAGAATATGAATGGTGCACATTGTTGCTGTTGCTCATGTTTTTGAGGGGGTGGAGGTTGGGGTGGGTCAGTTGGGAAATTTTTTTTGAATGAAGACAAAGCATGTGGTTCACTGAAACTGCATTATCCATGAGGAATTAAAGATGGCATCCTTAATCCATCTGACCATCATTTGTGTGTGTTACTCTCAGAAGAAGATGGCAAGGTAACAGTAGATACCAAAGATGGACAAAGGACAAAGTAACAGAAAAAAAATTACAGAAATTAAAGTAATGATTGCAATGAAATTAAAGCCCTGTCAATAACATCAAATCATTCCTCAAATGATAAAAAAATAGTGTTAAAGTAAGGGGAAGTCATGGCATACCAGCATTATATATGAAATGTTAAAATTTGTGTGATAATGATGCCTTATAACCTTATACCCTATGTGTGTGAACTCATAAGTCATGGACATTCTTCTTAAAAAGCCATGTAAAAATACAGTTTTTAAATGCACCCATGGGCGTGCTGGTCTGAAAACGAGGTGTGTTCAGGCGCATTGTTGGCGTGTTGCTATTTTGAGTCAACTGAAATAGACTGCGCCATTGACCAAATGAAACCTGGTCTAAAGTCAATGACGCAATATTTGTTTTGTTATTTTCTAGTTTGCAAATTCCGCCATGTAAATAGTGAATCCGCCATGGCGCGAGCACAGCTGGCTTTTAAAGGGAATGGGAGATGAGACTCTAATTGGTTTATTGCATGTTATGCCCAAAACACACCCATTACTCATTAAGAGAATAGGGACAACCCTTTTAGACCATGTGCCGGGTGCTGCGACAATTTTTCCCATCCTTAAACTAGTAAAAGTGTATTCGGACACACCCTAAGTGCACTTGCGCCGTGCGCTTTAGACCATGCACTTAAATCGTTAAAATAGGGCCCTTTATGTGCTCCAGAACCTCTCAAATATGTTTAGTGTTTGATTGTAGTCTGTAATTACATCATTGTTGTGTCATTCATGCGTTATCATATCGTAAATTCAATTATTCCGACGTGGCTTTAATAGGTTAGTTCACCCAAAAAAGAAAATTCTGAAATTACTCACCCTGTTGTCATTCCAAACCCGTAATACTTTTCGTTCATCTTGAAAACACAACTGAAGATATTTTTGATGAAATCTGAAATCTGTCCCTCCATCAACAGCTATGCAACTGAAACTTTGACGCTTCAAAAAGTTCATAAAGAGATCGTAAAACTAATCCACATGAATTGAGTGATTGAGACACGACCAATTATACGATGAACAGATTGAATTTAGGCTTTTATTCACATAAAAACATTCATTAACTCACACATCAGTTGTGGTAAACGGAAGCTCAAGCATGTTTGCTTTACGCGTGCGAGAACCAATGAGGTTCATTCTCGTGTTACGTTGCGTACGTTTTTTTTTTTTTTGTAGGTTGAATAGGGAAGATGGTCTGGCGGAAGCTAGTTATTTTACTTTAAATGTTATTTACTTTGTGTTAAATATGGATATTTTTTCTGAGTAAAGCTTGGGGTAATTTTCATTTTAAAGTGAACTAATAATTTAAAAATAACAGTGTGAAAGCTAAGCGAACCAGGACTGAATGTAGCATAACACACCTTAAGACCACAAGGCTTAGCCACTAGATGACTAGTTGTACCTTTATATATAATAGACCTCTCCACCCTATTTGCCATTTGGTAACAGAAATTGAATTCTTTGTCTTTCTCTAATTGTATCTTAAGTCCTAAGTTTAGAAAAAGGGAAAAGATGACTCATCAGTCCATATCACTTTTTCCATTGCTCAAGTGTCAAGGTTTTGTGGCCCTTGTACTGGGTTATGCATCTCTATGGGTTGATGTTGGATACACATGGTTTCTGAATAGCAGTCCTGTCATAAATTCCAGCTTTGACATGTAGGTTTTGTTGATGCTGGGTCAAATAGGTGCTGATTCAATTCTCTACTGAATTCTGAGGCTGAACATTCAGAAATCATCTTATTGAAAGTCTAATCCTTGTTGGAGGTTGCCAGTTTGTTGTTGTCAGTGTTCTGCACAGGTCTGTTCCCCTTGACTCTTTAAATAATTTAGTATTTTCTGTGAATGATCCTTCTACAATTTGGCTGTGATCATAGATGATTATCTGTTTGGTCTCTTTGAAACTGTTTGTTGTTTTTTTTAGAAAGTCACACAACAAAATGTTAATTGTCAGACCTGTTTTATAGCTGTCAACATAAATCAACCTATTGTGACTCACCTTTGCAGCTGCACTGGTAAGTAAGCTTTAATTACAGCAGGAATAAGCTCTTTTTGCTGAAGAGTTTCAGTTAGTTTGTCCAACCGCTATATGTTCAAAAAAGGGTTTAAGGGATCGTTCATCCAAAAATGAAAATTCTGTCATCATTTACTATAACCATCTTTTCATTCAAATCTGTATAACTACATTTCTTATGTGAAACACAAAAAGAGATGTTTAGCAGAATGTTCACGTTGCTCTTTTCTGTTAATGTTTCTTGTCTAGTCACATTCTGTTATGACTTACATGAAATTTGACAAAAAAGGCAAAGTCTGCATCACTGGATATTATCAGCATGTCCTCCAACCAATACGCCCATACAGGTTGTTTGTCACTTCCCTGAAATACGACCCATAGGAGCGTTTACTAAAGTTGCGCCCCTATCAACAACAGGACACTTTAATTTTAATGCATTGTGCCCTTTTATCTGCGTCATATTTCAGGTTTCGCGTAGCTCAGTTGGCAGAGCATTGCAATATATAACAATATGCAATAATGTCATCGTGGGTTTGATCCCAGGGAACGCATGTGCTAATAAAGTATAAATCACTAAGGGTAGGTTTAGGATTGGGGTAGGTGTAATCGTTAATAAAAAAAAAGATTTTTGCCAAATGGAAAAAGGACAAATACTGGGTAAGGGACCGTGTAAAAAGTCCACACATTGCATTTAAATAAACACGCATTTTGATTGGTAATGACAGTCATATGTCATTTCATGACGACAGACGTAACGCGACACTGTCATTATTTTTACGTAAATATAGGTTGTAAAAAGGTGCTTGAAAAAACTACCTTTAGGGTCAGGGACAGAAGAGGACATTATAGTCTCGATATTATTGTCATTTAACATTTCTATCAGAAAACAGTTGTCAAATATTAAATATTTTTCTTAACTTGCGCTTTCACTGTGAAAACTGAAGTGTTGCTCTGGAATTCTTCTGTGAACAGTAAAGCCTTTTCAATAATTTTGACATCGATAAACGTTGTTAGAAACCTGAGGCAGACCAGCCTAAAAAAGTAACTTTAAAAACTTTTATGGAGGACATCAAAACAGCATCAAGAATATCAAATACTAGAGAGACAATTTGTCCATTTTTAATTATTGGGGGGACCTGTCCGTCTGTGGTGTCTATGATGTTTGGAAATGTAATTGTTAACTAAGAATCTTCCCAGCTCTCCAATCTCATTTGCACTTTCTAGTTTTGGTTAGCAGTAGTTTTTAAAACATTTAAAATGTAAAATATAGTGGTCAAAATATAAATTGAAAACCAAAGTATGAGTGTTATTTAAGAAAAAGTGTTAAGTGGTCTGTGGTTGAATGTTCTGCAGAAAAGTAAATATGTTTTCATGTTCTCCTCTAGTCCTTCTTTAATGCTAGTAGTGAGAGTGTATTTGTGTTGAAGTTGAAAGACCTGAAAGGCCTGTTTTAGTTAACTTGGTTAGCTCAAGGCTATCATGCAATCTGTTTTTGGTGTATCTATGTACATGTCTAATATGTACACTGATTAACCTCCCATAAGAGTGTCTGTTGGATGTCTTTACTTTAGCTCATGAATGCTTGACTTGGATGTGAGTGTCAGTTATTTCCGTAATCTTGCTGAACATTTAGATGATAAGAGGCTAGTTGTGGTGGAGTCTCATCACTTAGTTCTGTATGACTCTGACAGATAAGATAAACAAAAAAAATGAAATACAGGGAAATGCCTTGCTCTTCTGCTGTAACACAGCTCTGTCCCAGGGTATGACAATAGACACAAAAGTTCTTACATTAAACTTCCAGATGTTTCTACTGAGTCATTGCCCGAAACAGGAAGCAGCTCAGAACTGTTTCAGAAACAGTGTCCTATCAGTCATTGCCCTATGAGGAAATTACTTGTACATTTATTTGCAACTTTCCCATCTTCCATGTTTTAATGGTACAATTACATTTTTTTATATGCACTACCATTCAAAGGTTTGGTTCAGTGAGTTTTTTTTTTTTTTTTTTTTAATTAATGTTTATTGTTTTTGAAAGAAGTCTCTTTTGCTCACCAAGTCTGCATTGTTTTGTTCAAAAAGTAAAATTATTATTATTAATAATAATGCATTTATTAATAGGCGCCTTTCAAGACACTCAAGGACACCTTACAAGCAAATTAACACATAAAATAACAGAAGACAATTTTGGCTTAAAACACAGAAGCCCTCAAGGCAAGCTTAAAAACACCACAAACAATAAAAATTACTCACTGAAAGGCCTGTTTAAAAAGGTACGTTTTGACACGAAACTTGAAAAAAAGAAAGAGTGTCATAATTTTGAAAATCCTGTGGAAGCATGTTCTATAGATGAGGGGCAGCATAGATGAGGGGTAGCATAGCTGAAAGCTCGCGATCCCATGGAAGTCATATACATGGAAGAAGTAAGGTGAATGCAGAAGATGATCTAAGAGTTTGGGTGGGAGTCATTATGGTAAAGAAGATCAGACAAATAAGAAGGAGCCAAGTTGTGAAGTGCCTTATAAGTAAGGAGTAAAATCTTAAATTCAATACGTTGTTTAACAGGGAGCTAGTGTAGTTGTTGGAATACAGGAGAAATGTGTTGTAACGAAGGAGTTCTAGAGATGATTTGTGCATCCGAGTATTGTCAAAGATTAACCTGCAGCCATTAGACTTTGCCAGAAAGAATTTCTGTTTTGCTGCTATTAAGTTTAAGAAAATGACTTGAAAACCCAGTTTTAACTTTGGACAGACAGACAGTTAGAGAGAGAGAGCAGAGGAAGAACAGAAGTAGGCTTAGAGGACAAGTAGAGCTGGGTGTCATCAGCATAACAGTGAATGTGAATGCCAAATTTTCTGAAGATGCGTCTAAGCGTAAATAAATAGATGATAAATAGTAGAGGGCCTAATACTGATCCCTGAGGGACACCAGAAGTTATTTGAGAGGACTTCGATCAAAACTGCCTTAATTGCACAAATGGAGTGCAATACCGCCTTCTGTATTCAACTTAGGAAGAAAGCGTAACACTCAAAAAGCTAAAGTTACGTCCGACACCTTCCGTGTTCATCTTACGACTTTTACGTAAGTTGAATACGGAAGGAGGTCTGGCAGAAGCTAGATATTTTACTTTATAACGTGTTAAATATGGATATTTTTCTTACACAAACACATCGCTTCGCTTCGCTTCAGAAGGGCTTTATTACCCCCTTATTATTTTTTAAGTTTCAAACATGGTTTCCATGTACTGCCATTATAAATCTTAGGAGCATCAAGGTGATTATTAATATAACTCCGACTGAATTCGTCTGAAAGAAGAAAGGATGTAGGATGGGTGGCTTGAGGGTAAGTAAATCATGGGGTAATTTTCATTTTAAAGTGAACTAATCCTTTAAACCAAGCCTAGGAGGTACTAACAATTCCTACTGATTGTAACCTATCTAGTAGGATAGTGTGCGAGATAGTGTTGAATGCTGAAGTTAAAGAAGAATTAATATAGATAGAAGTCTCTAGTCAGCTGCTTCCATTAAGTCATTAAATATCTTAACAAGGGCAGTCTTAGTACTGTGATGTAAACAAAAGCCAGATTGAAATTGGTTTATATTGGTTGTTGTCAGATAGATGGTCATGTACCTGAGTTGCAACAACCTTTTCCAGTATTTTAGATAAAAATGGCTTGTTGGAAATTGGACGGAAATGATCAAAGTTACTTGGATCAGCACCTGGCTTCTTAAATACATTATTGCAGTTTTAAGTGAATATGGAACAATATTAGAAATAAGAGAAGAATGAATTATATTAGTGATTAACGAGGAAAGAACAGGTAAACAAACTTTGAGTAAGTGGGTTGGAAAAGGATCTAAATTATTTAGATTTTTGGAATTTTTTAGTTACCTCATCTATTATAGGAACTAGTTTAAATGCAGAGAGAGTAGAAGATGGCTGAGGAAAACTAAGACAAGAAGAATAACAGGCTAGATTTGAAGCTAAAGTGTATTCAAAATAACTATTTTCTGTTGTAATATATATATATATATTAAAGTGTAATTTATTCCTGATGTCAAAGCTGAATTTTTAGCATCATTACTCCAGTCTTCAGTGTCACATGATTCTTCAGAAATCATTATAATTATTATAAATTTTGAAAACAGTTGTGCTGCTTAATATTTTTGTAGAAATTGTTATTGTTATTAATTGTAATTGTTATTACATTAAAATAAATGCAACTTTCATGAAGTAAACTTTCACTAAAAGCCTTCCTTCCACCGGAAAAAAAATCGTCCCTGACCGTGAACAGCAACAGAAGTTACATTATTACGCCATTAGATGGCGGCAAAGACTGTCTTAATGAGTGTGTCAGTCAGTAGCGAAGACTTTTACATTGAAAAGATTGAATTGTTGTGAACAAGGAACAAGACGCAACTGACAACTGCTTTGACTAGTGCTGTCAGTCACGGGAAAACCCCTTAACTGTTAAAAGGACAAGATAATACATCGGACATTTAAACTGATTTTTTATTATGAACATAGGACTGACCTGAAGGAAAATGCTAAATCTGAATGCAGGTAATAAATTCGCTCACTCGATCTCTTTCTTACAATACTCTTCTAAATAATACAGTGGGCTTCAATTAACAATATTAATTGAGAACAAGCAGTTTACGTTGCTAAGAGTTGTTGCTAAGGGTGTTGTGTAGTGATAGACAGAACCGTTGGGTGAAGCGGTCATAGCCGTGTTTTATTGTGAATAAAACACAGCTATTGACCAATCAGAATCAAGGACAGGAACTAACATCACTGCATCACTTGACTTAGATTTGCAGAACAAATCTATTTTAATTCAGACAAAAAAAAACAAAAAACGTCATAGAGGTGTATTCTTTATGTACGAATCACATTTTTAATGTATTTTTAAATCGGTAGATTCAGACAAAAACTGTCATGTCATTGGCCCTTATGTGCTCAGATCATGGCCTCATGTACTCCAGCAAATAAAATTTTAGATGAATTCATGAAGCGTGTATTTTGCATTATGACAGAATAGCAGTAGACTGACACAAAAGCTTGGTTAAGACTGTTGGTTTAAACACGTTTCTCATTTCAGAGGAACTTATTATCTTGTTATCTGTGACACTGATACTCTGATGAAAACAGTGAGCCGTTGCCAGTTAGCAAACTGCATTTCCATTCAATACTTGTTCCATAAAAATATTCTCAGCAATGCACATGTGGTCCATTTTGCAGCTTTTTTCTGGCCAAGAACCGCCCACTTAAACAGGAAGACCATCTGACCAGCATATACAGTGACCAGCCACAATTTGTTTTTCTTATATGTGCCATTTAGCGGCAGGTAAATCAGAAATGGATGAATCCACAATGGTTTCCCTTTAAAAGTGCAGGTACAAACCTGCCAATCAGATCGGAGCTTGAGATTTTGGCAAGTGCTTGATATTTTTGTTTGAAATAATCATCAGGTGGTCACTGAATGGACTGTGTGCTGCTACTAGTTCATATCCAACTTGATGATGGGCTCTCAGGTCATGTGAGTCTTTGGAAGGACGTTGTGGAATTTGGGCTAGAGTCGCTGAAAGAAAGTCAATGTCGTGATGGCTCGTGGACAGCTTGCCATCCTCGCGCCTCCTTTACATGCGCATTGCAAGCGTGCTTGATGACACTATTGCACTCTCATGCTTATTAAAAGATCAGTTTCGCAGTTTTTAGGAAAAGTTGGGTTTCCCAGTATCCCTCGGCCAGCTTTGAAGGTTGAATTACTGCAGCAGAAGGTCTCAAAGGCATTAGCTCAGTGTTAAATATTCTCGCTGCTCAACTGCTATGCCACAGAGGTAGCACATAGTCACTAACCTCTCATGTGTGTTGAAGATCACAGTTCATGTGGACACAGACAATAGCTCAGTTACAAAACCGGTCTGTTGCCTTACATCAGTACACTGTAAAAATGGAATTGTTAAGAAAACCTTACAAATCTGATGCATTCAGATTATCATCACTATTATTATCTCAAAAATTGACCTACTCTTTGTTTGGTCATTTTGAATTTGTTCATTCATTAAATGCAAAATTCTTCGTTCAGCCAAAACAAAATTTTTAATTAGTAACACATTAAATTGATCTAACATATTGGTAGCTATAATTGTTTGTAGGAACTATATTTTATGAATGCACAATCACCTTACAAAGCAAAGATGTCTGGGACGCAGTTCTAGAATCTTGTACATATACCTCAACACTGTCAGTGTTTGGGGTAACGCATTAAAAGTAATGCTAGTTATGTAATCAGATTACTTTTTTCAAGTAACTAGTAAAGTAACACATTACTTTTAAATTTACAACAAAATATCTGAGTTACTTTTTTAAATAAGTAATTCAAGTTACTTTGTTTTACCATGTATTATTGACTAGAGGTCGACCGATAGTGGATTTTACAGATAACAACTGACAACTAGGTTGGGCCGTACTCGCCGATAACCGATTAATCAACCGATAGTTTTTAAAAATATTAAAAAAATTTAAAAACTGTGCTGAACCATGAAAATGTGCTAAAGGAAATAAATATAATAAATATAAATAAATAAAAAATATGATATATACGTTTTTACAGCATGTATTAATATTTGAGCAATACAATTGTACCTTGATCATTTCAAAGTGCATTGACTAAGGTTAACAGATAAAATAAAAATGAAAACTCAATTTAAAAATGTATTAGGAAATGTTTAAAATGAACAAACTATGAACAATACTTCTACAGTATTTATTAACCTTAGTTAATGTTATAAATGGAATCTTATTGTAAAGTGTTACCATTTCATATCTAAATAGTCATGTTTAAAGATGGACATCTTTAAATATCTACGCAAAGGCCAGAGCATTAAAATTACATAAATGTATATTACATGTATATTCTCACTTTATTTTTATTTTTTTCTATTTTAGAACACTTGATGATTATCAAAATAACAAAACATGTATTGCAGTGATAGAAAAAAATCAGTTTGAATGCGTTTCTGGTTTGTTTTTGTTTCTGGTTCTGTCGGCTGCATGAACATATCAATGTTGAGAAAGCAATCACGTCACTAGCTTTAAATATGCAACTTCGCCGGCTAATAAAAGTGACCAGCTGGATATAAACTAATGCAAATAGATGGTAACAGCTGCGACATTAAACATTTGGGTCGGATTTGCATGTATTTTTGTCAGCGTTTTAACCGCTCAAGGCACTACTAATGTTAGCGTCCTCTCAGCCTTGACAGCAAACATACTGCTGTTCTTTCTCTGCTAATGCAGCATCTAGTCAACAAATTAATTACTTTATAATGATATGACAACATGTACTGTAGTGTTTTGTATTCATACCATTTCGCTGTCTGTTTTAAATGCACATCTGATGTGTCAGTGCTCTCCGTGCCGTGTTCAGCCTCATGTGTTAAAATAAACAACACGAGGTGTCAGTAATAGTTTTTATTTCACCTCTAGAGGCCGCTCTCGTCATGCGTAATGACAGTAGACCTTCTCAGCGCTCATGTTCTGTGTAATGACAGTGCATCATTCTCAACCGCTCCAGCAACGGACACAACCCGGAAAAACTATCGGTATGGATTTTTGCAGATTGTTCCACCCTTTAAGGTTACTGTAGTTCTAGACTAAATGTGAGCATTTACTCATCTCACTTGCACAAATACAGATTCAGTATTCCTTAAAATTAATAAAAAATTCAAACTCAGAATATTACACAAACCTGCAATAATTAAATATGTTAAATAACACAAATATACTTTATGTATTTAATATCACTTTATTAACCAATGTCTTTACTGTTGACCCAATGATCCAATTCAGCCATACTAAGCAAAAATGGCTTTAGATAAACATCACATTTGTGTTTCATTTTGTTGTTTTTATTGCTGAAGTAGGAGTGTTGAACTTTCTTCTCCTTTCCTATTCTTCTGCAATCCAGAATGGCAGCACAGCTAAAAGGTTTGCAGCGCCCTCTACTGTACAGGCGTGTTTGCATTTCCTTTTGCATTTGCATATTTGGGGCCCTATTTTAATGATCTAAGCGCATGGTCTAAAGCGCGCAGTGGAAGTTCACTTTTGCTAGTTTAACAACGGGAAAAATCGTCAGCGCGCCCGGCGCACGGTCTAAAAGGGTTGTCCCTATTCTCTTAATGAGTAATGGGTGTGTTTTGGGCGTAACGTATAATAAACCAATCAGAGTCTGATCTCCCATTCCCTTTAAAAGCCAGCTGCGCTCACGCCATGGCGGAATTCACTATTTACATGGCGGAAAAACTGATTCTCTAGAGAGGAAACGGATCTGCTTGTGCGCGAGGTTAAAGTGTGCGCGCAGACCATCTCCGGGACAAGCCAGATTCCACCAAACTTTTTTTAATCTTTATGCACACCATAATAATCTTTTATATTGTAATCCTTTTATTTGTAATATTTGGCATGTTTGTGTGCTGCTGCCCGTCCCTGTGTGTGTAATAAGCAGAGTGTACGAGCGTCGTGCACGCGCCTATAGGCGCATGTTACAGAGGCGCCTTTTAAATAACAAAAAAAATTGTGCGACTGAAACCTGGTCTAAAGTCAATGGCGCAGAATAGCAACACGCCAACAATACACCTGAACACATCTTGTTTTCAGACCAGCACACCCATGGGCGCACAAATGGGCGCAAATGCATTTGCTATTCAAATAACGTGGTGCTGGGCGTGAAAATGATAACTGCGTCGGGCTGAAACCAGCAAAAAAAACACTTGCGTTGTGCCTGCCGCTGAGTGTATGATAGGGCCCTTGCTGTGAAAAGGCCTTTACATTTGCCAAAAATGTGAGAAAAAGTAGCGCAAAAGAAACACAACTCATTAATTTCCATAAAAAGTAGCTAAGTAACATAATTAGTTACTTTTTTAGGGAGCAACGCAATATTGTAAAGCATTACTTTTAAAGTAACTTTCTCCAAACTAAACACTATCACCTTAAAAGCAGTATATACTATATAGCAAATCTCGGCTACCTGATTGTTTATATCGTAACTGTATTATCGCACATCTCTACAGCGTGTATAAAGTTAGATATTTATTATATCCAACTTTGTTTGCATACATGCCTGATTTTATATTTTGCCACAAAATGCAACTATATTATTGCCCTGTTCTTAATCTTAAATTAGATATTTATGTATATCCAAGTTTATCCACGTGCATACAGTCAATCGCATATGCACTATATAGCAAATCTCAACTGCCGGATTGCTTGTGACATCACAAAATGTAAAATGTATTATTGTCCAGCTCTAATCTGCTACAGGAAGATATTAAGATATTATAAACATGAACATCATGATTTTCTGTAAAGATGCTTTGAATCAATGTGTATTATAAATAAATTTGACTTGACTTGTCCTTGACACACAGTCCTCCAGAACATTGACAGTCAACAAATGTGAACATCACAACACAACAAATAACTAACAATAATGACAAAAAAGCCACAAAAGAAAAAAAAAAAAAAAAAATTCAGCAAACAGCGACACAGTAATCCTATAACAGTAACAGCATCATTTTTCATGCTGTGATGCATGCTGGGAACTCACAAATGCTTTACATTTCAGCAGTATTGTTGACTTGTTGGGACAACATTTGGACAACATTCTGTTGGTCTAACAAGGGTTTTATGTAATGTCAAGTAATTCACTTTACTTAGTATTTGTGACCCCAAAGGTCCTGCAAACTGAAAAATATGCATGCTTTTTTACACTGTATAGTAAGTAAAAGTAAGTAGATGTCGACCAGTTTTAACTTTTTTGATGATGCTGTATGTAAACTGATCTAATGCCACATTAAGCCCTTGTTCAGAGTCATACATCATTTAAGAACGGTACAGTATGTACCTTTTTAGACGCCATCTGTCTTTTAAGGTTGTCATCATGGAACATGTTTCCATCACCATTCTCTCGCTATCTATTTCCGTCCCTCTCACTTCATCCTCATAAGTCCCATCCCGATATTCAATGCTACAGTTTTCTGCACGTGGGAACGTATTCTTTGTTAAAGCCCAATAGTTTCATGTTTCCACAGTTTTCACTGCGGAAGCAAGGCGTATTGTCCCACCCCACCCCCTTTAGTGGCATCACAGAGGCTGGACATAATCTCCAATGATCATAATGGCTTTATATAATATCTGGAGCAGCCACAGGTAGATAAACACAGACCAGCACAAAAGAGGATAAATAGGCCTACAAACACAAATGATCCGAAAAAATCACAAATACCTGGAAGTCGTAAACTGACAAATGAACAAAAGTAAAAGCAGAAAATTAAAAGCAAAATCATACTTTTTCTGGGATCTTGAAATCTATAAAAATATTGAAATGACTTTGCCTAACAGAAAAAATACAACCCTTGAGTGGCATGAAATGGAAGTTGTGATAATCTTCCATAATCTTCTTGTGATAATAGTCAGGCATATTATTATGACCACCTTCCTAATATTGTGTTGGTCCCCCTTTTGCTGTCAATACAGCCCTGACCCGTCGAGGCATGGACTCCACTAGACCCTGAAGGTGTGCTGTGGTATCTGGCACCAAGATGTTCAAGTCCTGTATGTTGCGAGGTGGAGCCTCCATGGATCGGACTTGTTTGTTCAGCACATCGCTCAGATGCTCGATTGGATTGAGATCTGGGGAATTTGGAGGCCAAGTCAACACCTCATTGTTGTGCTCCTCAAACCATTCCTGAACCATTTTTGCTTTGTGGCAGGGTGCATTATCCTGCTGAAAGAGACCACAGCCACCAGGGAATACCGTTTCCATGAAAGGGTGTACATGGTCTGCAACAATGCTTAGGTAGGTGGTACGTGTCAGAGTAACATCCACATGGATGGCAGAACCCAAGGTTTCCCAGCAGAACATTGCCCACAGCATCACACTGCCTCCGCCGGCTTGCCTTCTTCCCATAGTGCATCCTGGTGCCATGTGTTCCCCAGGTAAGTGACGCACACGCACTCAACCATCCACGTGATGTAAAAGAAAGCGTGATTTATCAGACCAGGCCACCTTCTTCCATTGCTCCGTGGCCCAGTTCTGATGCTCATGTGCCCACTGTTGGTGCTTTCGGCAGTGGACAGGGGTCAGCATTAACTTCTTGAGCAGTTTGAGCTACAGTAGCTCGTCTGTTGGATCAGATCCTGCTTCTAACACATCAACTTGGAGGACAAAATGTTCACTTGCTGCCTAATATAATCCACCCACTAACAGGTGCCGTAATGAAGAGATAATCACTTCACTTCACCTGTCAGTGGTCATAATGTTATGCCTGATAGGTGTATATCTGAGTGAAATGGCTTCTTAAACAAGAACAAATGTAGGGCTTGATTTTGTCCATAGGGAATTGATTGGTTGTGGTTTGCTATCAGTGGATCTCATATGAGTGACAGGTTGCCCAGCCCTCACGCAAGTAAACACATCATCAGAGAAGAGAAGATATGTCACTGCAAGAGGGAGGGGGTTATTTTCATTAAAAATTATGAGGGCATATGAATTTGAAAAAATGTGCATGGATAAATCAATTATAATAAACAATAAACATCCATAAAAAAGTAAGAATGGTCCATTTTGATTTCATTGTGACTTCAAAGGAACATTTTAGGATAAATACAATTTAAAGCAATAGTTCTGCTATTTTCATCTCTGAAATTGATCTGGGATAGGAGCTGTCAAACTCAAAAAATGATGAAAAAGCACCTTAAAATTAATATAAGAGTAGTCCAAAGTTTTCAACTAATTTCTTGACAGTTTAAAACCAGTAAATCTACTTGGTAACGTATGTAACCCTCGTTCCCTGAAGGAGGGAATGGAGACGTACGTCAGAAGTGAAACGACGAATTGGGATATCGCTAGAGTGCCCTATCACCTTGGAGTGTAACTAAACGAGCCAATGTAATTGGCGTGCGATATTTGCATAACGCGCACCACCCCGCAAGGCGGGTATAAATACGGAAGCGGATGCAGTCGCAGTTTTTCACTGAGGAGACAACTTGAGTCTGCACTACAGCGAAGGCACAGGAACTGTGGCGACTGGACGTACGTCTCTGTTCCCTCCTTCAGGGAACGAGGGTTACATACATAACCGAGACGTTTCCTTTAAGTTGGTCACGTTCGACGTACGTCAGAAGTGAACAAAAGAATTGGGATCCCAAATAAAACGCCACAGTTACTGACCCCTTCCATCGCCCGGCGCACCTTGGGGCGGAGAAGGGGCCGAACTTACACTGAGAGAGTCCCATAGGCGACGCTGCGGAAGCCACAACCTACCCAGAGGGGGAGGTCTCACGTGGAAATACACATATGGACTGGCCGTGGGCAGTATGGAGTTCCCAGGATGGCTCCAGCCTGGCACAGGGGGAGACACATCTGACAGGAACGGCAGAGCGGGCTCTGCCAAGGGAAAGACACGGGCTCACCGTAGGGAGTTAATCGTGGACAATACACATATGGGACTGCTTACGTAAAGGGGTCACAACATATGGCAGCCAGCCAAACATCAACAACAGTGACGGATATTTGGCCTAGCATCAGACACTCCGCAATGTCCGAGCCGCAAGGGGTGGCGGAGGAACTCAACAGGATTCGCCAAGATGGGGAACTCACTGGAGCAATAGTTGCACGTATTCGGCCCAGGGGGTGGGAATGGCATAGCAAGCCGACACTAGAACGAGTCCTTCACGTTACCGGCTACTGGAAGCGAGTACACGTGAAGATACCGGTTCTACACGAAGGCTATAGAATCTAGCGAACGTGTTGGGTGTCGCCCAGCCCGCAGCTCTACATATATCTGTCAGCGAGGCGCCAGCGCCCAGGAAGAAGCAACTCCTCTAGTAGAGTGAGCTCTTAACCCGAGCGGGCAAGGCACACCTTGGGACTGATAAGCCAAGGCGATGGCGTCCATGGGTCTGTGTCGAGGCAGAATCGAGACATGAAAGTACGCGTCCTTCAGGCCGATCACTGCAAATCAATTCTGGGACGGATGCATTCGAAAATGCGTTTCTGCGTAAGCATCTTGAACGGCAGCCTGTGAAGGGACTGATTCAGGACTTGCAGATCCAGGATTGGCCGTAACCCACCGCCTTTCTTGGGCACAGTGAAGTAGAGGCTGTAAAACCCTGACTTCATATCGGCTGGAGGGACCGCCTCGATTGCATCCTTCGCCAGTAGGACCACAATCTCCGCCCAGGTGCATTGTCCGCAGACACGCGAGTGTAGTGGACAACCCTGAACACTGGGGGACTAATCGTCCAGCCGAGAAGTTTCGAGATGCGGTGGAGGATTCGAGCCCAAACTTCTCTGCGGTACGGGGAAGCATAACTCTGGATCGGGCTCGGGCAACATTGCGGTCCCGGAGGGAGGTACCGCAGCCGTGTCTTCATCTCCAGAGGATTCAAGCTCACCTTCCGATGCCGTGATCAACATCTGCTCGTCTGCAGGCGCACCGAAGGAAACGGCTGGTCGCTCAACAGAGGGACCACCACGTAGTGTGCAGTGTGGTAGAGGGATCCTCAAGTCCAGTAACGCACAGACGGAATGACATCTTGATAAAGACGCAGTGTCCGTCTGTGAAGCTCTTTTAGAAGGGGGAAAAACAGCTCTTGTTTTTTGTGCTGAAGCACACAGGGATCAGCCGCGGTGTGACTGCAGGTACATACTGATCTCCTAACAGTCACACACAGAGGAACCGACCCAAATCGCAAACCAACCGGCAGAAACAGCTTGCTGTGATAACAGCAGTTGAGAGCTCTGTTTAGCTTGTGGCTTCGCTGTAGGGTGCCTTAACACCAGCACAGACTCCCAAAGGCTCTTCAGAGGCTTGAATAGCATACTCAAGAAGTCTAGGCAGGAACACACACAAGTTGGCTCCGAAGCAAAAGACTAGAGTGCGACTGCATCCGCTTCCGTATTTATACCCGGCTTGCGGGGGCGGTGCGCTTTCTGCAAATATCGCACGCCGATTCCATTGGCTCGTTTAGTTACACTCAAAGGTGATAGGGCTCTCTAGCGATATTCCAATTCGTCGGTTCACTTCTGACGTACGTCAAACGTGACCGACTGAAAGGTAACTGGTAGCTTTCGCATGATTTGCATGTTTACAGGAATTCACTTAGTAATGCACAACCAGTTCATCCATCTATAAATGTAGTTCCAAATCATCAAAAATGATGACGACAACTTGATATCTTAAATAAGAAACCTTGTACTGGAGAATACAAGCTGTGCATTTTTGCTTTTATGTTGAGTTGGCCCAAATACCTCCATTGTTTTATATAATTAGCGCTTATATTACATTCCTTGGTAGCCGACATTATGCCGCAGATGTTGTTCATAGAGCTCAAGTCAAATTACGCCCGGATTCCTTAAATGCTCTGTCTCACCACTCTGAATAATAAAATGACTGCAGTGGACATTCGAAGTGAGCAGAAATCATATTAAGATTTTTATGAAGGTTTCTACGTGTTGCTTGTTGACTTTTACTGGAAAAATTTGGCAGACACAAGAAGGATCTCTAGACATTGGCTTTTAAGGAAAGAGATGTTCTCAGTGTCAGTAAATGTGTCACTTTGAAGCCAGTGTGTGAGAACATGCTGCGATGGAGTCAGGAAAATATATTTATTTGATGATTTGTGAGTGAAAGGCAAAGAAAAAGAGATGAAGGAGAAGATTGACAGAGCGTAAAGGGGTGAACAGTGTCTCTCTCTCTCTCTGTTCCAGGGCTTGTGATGGTTATTGCATATAAATCTTCAGCGTGAAGGAGAGAGGTGTCAAGTTGCGCAAACAGAACGGCCAAGTGTGTGTTTGTGTGTGTGTAAACCCACTGACCTCGCCCTCTGGTGAAGAGTGTGCAATTAGGACCTGCCTGTGATTATACACACACACAGCTAATAACACACACTGATCATAACCATTTCTTGAGTGCTAGCAAATATTCAATCACATGAATGAGAACATTTTGCATGTTATGATATTTGCATGTCAAACAAACATATGATTAGATTAGAGCTGCTAATCAATGTAATCAAATTAAGATCTGCTGATTATAAAGATAAATCAATAATTATAATTATAATTATATATCAGTTGATCATAATTTATTATTATTCAGATAATAATTGTTGTGACATAAGTAAAGCATTTTTATTATAGTGACTTTAGAAGTCATTATAGGAATACACTAGTATTAAAATTATTTTATAATATAATTTTAAAATATCTAAAATAATTGTTTCATGTTAAATTAAAATTATTTAATAATTATTTCTGTTTTGACTGATAAAAGATAAATAGACGATATTAAAATGCTGTACTATTGTACAGAATAAATAAAAACTAAAAACTGAAATCAGTCATTTAAAAAGCACAATACAGTATGAGAAATAAATAAAGTTAATTTGAGTTTTGCTAAAAATTACTATTAGCAGTGTTATGAAATTATTAGAGTTTTTAAATTAACAGTGACTTGATGACATCCCTCACAAATAACACATTATACAGATTATATATATGACATGTTTATTATATATCAATAAACATTACATATCAAAAAACTTAATATCATATCAATAAACATAGAGGCAAATGTGTTGTGTCTTGAAATATATATACACTGATGAACCAAAACATTATGACCAGTCATTGGTGAAGCAAATATTATTGATCATCTCCTAACAAGGCCACATATTAAAGTCTGGGTAGATTAGATGGTAAACAAACAATCAGTTCTCGTAAATAACATGTTGGATACAGGAGAAATGTGCAGGAATAAAGAGTGACTTTGATGAGGACCAAATTGTTATGGCAAGGCGACTGGGTCAGAGTATCTCTGAAACGTCAAGGCTTGTGTGTTGCTCCCGGTCAGCAGTGGTGAGAATATACCAACAGTGTCCAAGGAGGGACAAACCACAAACCTGGCAGGCTGGTGGGCTGCTTAGCCGCAGATGAATCAGAGTGTCTATGATGATCCCTGTCCACCATCGAAAGCATCTACAATGGGCACTCGAGTGTCTGAACTGGACCTTGGAGCAGTGGAAGAAGGTTGCTTGATCCAATGAGTCCTGTTGTCTTTTGTGTGCGCCATTTACCTGGGGAAGTGATAGCAGCAGGAACACTGCGGGACGACGACAAGCTGGTGGAGGGAGTGTGATGCTCTGGGCAACGTTCTGCTGGGAAACCCTGGGTCCGGCCATTCATGTGGCGCAAATTTGACACCTACCTAAACATTGTTGCAGACCAGGTACACCCCTTCATGACAATGGTGTTCCCTGGTGGAAGTGACCTCTTTCAACAGGATAATGCACCCTGCCACATTGTTCAGGAATGGTTTGAGGAACGTGATGACGAGTTCAAGGTGTTGCCTTGGCCTCCACATTCCCCAGATCTCAATCCGGTCGAGCATCTGTGGGATGTGCTGGACCAACAGCTTCGATCCACGGTGGCTCCATCTCGCAACCTGATCACTGCCAGATACCACAGCACACCTTCAGGGGTCTAGTAGAGTCTATGCCTCGACAGTCAGTGCTGTTTTGGCAGCACACAAAGGACCAACAGCATATTAAGCAGGTGGTCATAATATTTTATTGTATGTATGTGTATATATATATTGTCATAATTTTGACATCGAAACCATGGGGAAAAACTGCTTTATATAGATATTTTTAATATTATCTCATAATTTGGCAGCAGGTATATTAGGCTGCTGTCACTTTAAGACCTGACACACAGATCCATTATACAGTTGCACATGCATATATATATATATATATATATATATATATATATATATATACAGTATCTCACAGAAGTGAGTACACCCCTCACATTTTTGTAAATATTTTTTATCTTTTCATGTGACAACACTGAAGAAATTACTTTGCTACAATGTAAAGTAGCGAGTGTACAGCTCAATTTGCTGTCCCCTCAAAATAACTCAACACACAGCCATTAATGTCTAAACCGCTGACCACAAAAGTGAGTACACCCCTAAGTGAAAATGTCCAAATTGGGCCCAAAGTGTCAGTATCTTGTGTCAATATATTTTCCAGCACTGCCTTAACCCTCTTGGGCATGGAGTTCACCAGAGCTTCACAGGTTGCCACTGGAGTCCTCTTCCACTCCTCCATGACGACATCATGGAGCTGGTGGATGTTAGAGACCTTGCGCTCCTCCACCTTCCATCTGAGGATGCCCCACAGATGCTCAATAGGGTTTAGGTACCCTCAGCTTCTTTAGCAAGGCAGTGGTCATCTTGGAGGTGTGTTTGGGTCGTTATCATGTTGGAATACTGCCCTGCGGCCCAGTCTCCGAAGGGAGGGGATCATGCTCTGCTTCAGTATGTCACAGTACATGTTGGCATTCATGCAGCCCCAGACCATGAAACTCCCACCACCATGCTTGACCGTAGGCAAGACACACTTGCCTTTGTACTCCCCACCTGGTTGCCGCCACACATGCTTGACACCATTTGAACTAAATAAGTTTATCTTGGTCTCATCAGACCACAGGACATGGTTCCAGTCTGCTTGTCTTCAGCAGACTGTTTGTGGGCTTTCTTGTGCGTCATCTTTAGAAGAGCGTTCTTTCTGGGACGAAAGCCAAGCAGACCAATTTGATGCAGTGTGCAGCGTATGGTCTAAACACTGACAGGCTGACCCCCCACCCCTTCAACCTCTGCAGCAATGCTGGCAGCATTCATACGTCTATTTCCCAAACACAACCTCTGGATATGATGCTGAGAACCTGTCCTGTTAAACCGCTGTATGGTCTTGGCCACCGTGCTGCAGCTCAGTTTCAGGGCCTTGGCAATCTTCTTATAGACTACGCCATCTTTATGTAGAGCAACAATTCTTTTTTTTTCAAATCCTCAGAGAGTTCTTTGCCATGAGGTGCCATGTTGAACAGTATGAGAGAGTGAGAGCGATAACACCAAATTTAACACACCTGCTCCCCATTCACACCTGAGACCTTGTAACACTAATGAGTCACATGACACCGGGGAGAGAAAATGGCTAATTGGGCCCAATTTGGACATTTTCACTTAAGGGTGTACTCACTTTTGTGGCCAGCGGTTTAGACATTAATGGCTGTTCAGTTATTTTGAGGGGACAGCAAATTTACACTGTTATACAAGCTATACACTCACTACTTTACATTGTAGCAAAGTGTCATTTCTTCAGTGTTGTCACAAGAAAAGATATAATAAAATATTTACAAAAATGTGAGGGGTGTACTCACTTCTGTGAGATACTATACATATATATATATATATATATATATATATATATATCAGTGATGTGCGGTGGTGTTTTAAAATGAGGAGGCAACATCCTACTTTATATCCCTGTTAAACAATTTTTCTTGGTTAAGTTAACATTACATAAAAATAGAGACCAAATACAATTCTATTTTGTATTTTTACGCCATGTAATGTTCTGTTTATTAAAACCAAGTATAAGTTTCATCAAGTTAGTGTTTTTACGCACTTTTACATTTATTTCGAAAATAACTAAAGGCAGTAACAATTTAAACAATATATATTATTTATAAACTAATATTCAGCTTTTCTTTTTAATAGTCAATATATTTTCAGCAGTCATCAAGCTTGTACACACTGGTCACTCAGTCACAGACACAAAGATGTACCTTTAATTTCACCACGCTGATTGCTTACTAAAAACCCCCACAGTCATCATGTTTTCAGGCCATTTCGAGTTTGATTTTGACATGAAATAATGCAATGATATCTAAGTGACAGTTGTTTACTTTTTAATTAGTCTTCCCAGACCGATTCGACGAGAACGCACATGAAAAGAAGAGGCGGGATTTATCGCACGAACCAGTCATGACCAATTGTAACCGATCATATCCAATCATAGCGCAACTGAGGCATTGCGTCCTCTCACGTGACTTTCCCCCATTCATTCTCAGTTACCCCCCACTAAACCCACCGCACGCTTAGAGGGCTTTGCTTTGTTTCTGTGAGCTGAAGAGGCACAAGACAGCGGACTCCCCGCTGTAACTTCACCTGCGGGTGTCGCTGTTTGACAGTGATTCTTTAAAATTTTGTAACATTTGCATTGTTTTATTTTTGTAATATCAATTATTTTCTCATCCAGTTTTTTTGAGGAGGCACTGCCGCCCTTGCCTCCTCAGAGGAAACGCCCCTGATATATATATATATATATATATATATATATATATATTATTTTCAAATCAGTAAACATTCACAATTAAGTTTGTCTGAGGTAGACTTATAGGCGAATGTGTTCTTTGCAAAATAGTGTAATTTGATCCCTTGTCAAATTAAAAGTAGTGAAAATGCTTTAAAAATGTATCCCAACCCTTTATTCATTCGAGTCACAATATATTTGAGCAAAAGAATACATTTTATGTGGATGGCAAAAGCATTCTTTACATTTAGGTATTATTTCAAGGTTGAATGGCTATGTACGGGTCAGAGGGCATGGTTAAAAGTGTACATTTAACATTATTTTTTTCATGATTAAAAATGTATATTTTTATATAAATTCTACTAATTTATCACGTCAAACTGACAGCTCTAACTTGGATATAATACTACTGTTGATGTCTATTGTTTAAGCGTCCATTTGCACGTGCACGCTGACTCACACATGCACACACCTAAACCAGGCCTGGTTTTGCTTGAACAGAAACTCTAATGTAAACAGAGCTCACAGCCATCTGCCTAATGTCAGTGTGGCCAGCAGGCTCTGCCTCACACACACACACACACACACACACACACACCGCTCTACAGCATTGCCTCTTGCCTGTCCTTTTGGTTTCTCGTTTCGTATGCTGTGTACTGGAGCAAACCATTGTTTGTCAAATCTATTGTTTTATCCTATGTATAGCAGCATACAGTACAACATCATCTCTGCTATCAGTTCAGATAAATCCTCTGTAGTTTTCAAAACAGCACAGGTATAAACTATCCAGTCAGCTATAAGAGGCTATTAGATTAATATGGCTGCTATAAATCTGCCTGTTTGACACAGTAAAGTAGCACTGAGAAATTATTTCAGTTTATAGCTTACTCTTAATATCAAATGGTCACGCTTGGTCTGTGTATTGATTGGTGGATGACAGTGGAAGAAGAGTCATCGACTGATTGCTTTTCCACCATTAACAGCGCTTAATTTAGTGTCGATTGACCTCTGACTGTGTTCATTCTCCAAAAATACAGAGTTAAGGCCCGTTCACACCAAGAATGATAACTATAATGATAACTACATTAGTGTCTACACCAATCATGATACCATTCTGTTTATTATAAGTGCGCTGCAGTTTTGTTGTCTGCCCCTTTAAATGCTCATTTAAATGCTCAACTCTTTAAAGCAGAAGGGATTCTGATTGGCTGTCAATGTTTTTTCATTTATCAGATGGAAAAAATCATTCTGAAAGTGATATACTTCTTCTGTGTCATTATCATTATAGTTGTGGTGTGCTATCCTTTTATATTTAGAACGATATTTAGAACTATATCTTCATCATCATGTTTATATTTATTGTCCTTGCTGCTGGCCACAAAAGTGAGTACACCTCTAAGTAAAAATGTCCAAATTGAGCCCAGTTAGCCATTTTCTCTCCCCGGTGTCATGTGACTCGTTAGTGTTACAAGGTCTCGGGTGTGAATGGGGAGCAGGTGTGTTAAATTTGGTGTTATCGCTCTCAGTCTCTCATACTGGTCACTGGAAGTTCAACATGGCACCTCATGGCAAAGAACTCTCTGTGGATCTGAAAAAAAAGAACTGTTGCTCTACATAAAGATAATGCATGAGTGCTGCCGGCATTGGGGAGCTACAGTTCATTGAGGGAACCATGAATGCCAACATGTACTGTGACATACTGAAGCAGAGCATGATCCCTCCCTTCGGAGACTGGGCTGCAGGGCAGTATTCCAACATGATAATGACCCCAAACACACCTCCAAGATGACCACTGCCTTGCTAAAGAAGCTGAGGGTACCTAAACCCTATTGAGCATATGTGGGGCATCCTCAAAGGGAAGGTGGAGGAGCGCAAGGTCTCTAACATCCACCAGCTCCGTGATGTCGTCATGGAGGAGTGGAAGAGGACTCCAATGGCAACCTGTGAAGCTCTGGTGAACTCCATGCCCAAGAGGGTTAAGGCAGTGCTGGAAAATAATGGTGGTCACACAAAATATTGACACTTTGGGCCCAATTTTTACATTTTCACTTAGGGGTGTACTCGCTTTTGTGGCCAGCGGTTTAGACATTAATGGCTGTGTGTTGAGTTATTTTGAGGGGACAGCAAATGTACACTGTTATACAAGCTGTAGACTTACTACTTTACATTGTAGCAAAGTGTCATTTCTTCAGTGTTGTCACATGAAAAGATATAATAAAATATTTACAAAAAATGTGAAGGGGTGTACTCACTTCTGTGAGATACTGTATGTATATTTTATATTAGGTGGCTCAAAAGATAACATTTTTTAAATATATTGGCCAGCCATTACTTATAATAAAATATCTGAACTGTATGGAATCTGCTGTGGCAATATAAATTTGACTTTTTCACGATTTTGGTTAGGTTTTCTCAATGAAATGTTTTAATGACTTCCAACTCACTTTCCCACAGCCACGTAATGTGTCCTCTGGTGTGACACGGAATTATTTAGCATATATTGATAGGCCGACAAGTGGTTCATAGTGATTCTGCGATGCTTTCAGCAGAGTGTAATGGTGTGAACCATGTGACCTGGAGTAACCCCCATCACTCTTCTATTACCCCCTCCCTTCATTTACCCAAAGGAAGTAACAGTGTTGGCTCTGCTTCAGGCTCCATTTTTAGCTCCGTTCTGGCTCCCCTAGTGTAAACTCCTCTACAGGAAGTAGCCTCTCTGGGTCAGAGGTTGGCTTTTTTTCCCATACTACATTTGAGTACAGCCCCAGAGTACAACAGATGTCCCAGGATTCCAGAGTGCTGAGCTAAAGCTGGTTTTGTTGAAAGGTTCAGCTGATTACTAGAGAGACATTGAATGGGTCTTTTTTTTTTCTCCCCTCAGCTGAGTGCAAACGTGCTGATCTTCCTGTGTACCAATATCATTGGGATCTGCACCCACTACCCAGCAGAGGTCTCTCAGAGACAAGCCTTTCAGGAGACGCGAGGCTACATCCAGGCCAGACTGCACCTGCAAAGAGAAAACCAGCAGCAGGTCAGTTCTCACAGGCTCTTAGTGCCTAACAGTTACAGTCAATTCAGCTTCAGTGTTGAGGTCATGGCCATTGGCTGGCACAGTTAACAAGAAGCCACTCAACTTACGCACATGGGCAGATAAGGGCATCACATAACTTCAACACATCCTTCTTGATAATAACCTGGCACCATTTTCCCACTTGGTCCAGAAATACGGCATTGGGAGTAATTGTTTTTTGGAATACTTACAAATCAAATCATCTATTCAATCAAAATTGGCTACTGAGACAATTAATCTAGACCTTTCCCCTCCAATCTCAGAGCTAATTAATATAACCTCCCCAAAAAAACTACTCTCCAAAATATATAAAAAAATTTCCAAATCAGACAACACATTAAGCCTACCCAATGCTAAATGGGAATCAGATTTATCCATTGCTCCCAATGCTGCTTTCTGGACACAAATCTGTAAAAATATCTACTTTATGACAAAAAACGCCAACTTACAACTTATACAGTATAAAGTACTTCATAGATTTCACTTAACTGGACAGAAATTATTTAAAATGGGTTTTACTTCAGAAACATGCTCACATTGCACACAAAACACTCCAGACACCTATTTACACGCATTGCACCTCAGTTAAAAAATTCTGGGAAAAAGTTACTGACTCACTATCCAACCTTATGGGATGTCACATCCCACTGTCTCCCTCCCTCTGTATATTAGGTGACATATCCATAATCAATTTAAACAGTACAAACAGTCAATTACTCCTAGTGGCTCTAACTATTGCCAAGAAAACTATCCACATGAACTGGAAATCAAGGAACACCATACACATTACAACTTGGAAAAATGTACTAATAGAGTACATCTCCATGGAAAACTTGTCTACCTCCACTCAAAATAATACATCAGAATTACATCCTTCTTGGTCATCTCTCTTTAACTTCCTACAGTCATGAATCCACTGACCTTCTTTGTCTGAAGTCATCCTCAATGATACACCATCAATATTCACACATGATTGGGGGGAGGGGGGTCAGGAAGAGGTAGCAACACCGACTAATATCAAATATAAATAAAATACTTATAAGATTATATTTAAATCCTCTCTCTCTCTCTCTCTCTTTCTCTCTTTCGCTGCTTCTGGACCCTGGTTGGCTGTGGCATACCAGTCCCTGCCATTTGTGGTTCTGATTAGTTGTGGGTGGGTGTGATGTGGGGCTGGGGGCCTTGGGCTTTCGCCCTCCAGCTTGTACCTTCGCCTGGGATTTCTTTTCTCCGGCTGGTTTAGCACATGTCTTGCTGTTTTAATGCTTCACATATTAGATGAGGTGCACACACACATTCACTTGGAGCTTAAAACAAGTTAAAAGCCAAAAAAACCTCACACATAGGGTAAGTGTGGCGTGGGCATGGTGGCCTGGGCTTTGCACTGGGCTGGCTCCATGCTGCACGCAAAGCTTTTTTAATGCATTATACACTAGTCGACATAAACATATGTCTATCGTGAGTATAACATTGAAAGACACAAAGACAGGGTAACATTGAAACACAATAACATTGAAACACACAAAGACAGGGTAACATTGAAACACAATAACATTAAAACACACAAAGACAGGGTAAGCGTGGCATGTGTGGGACGGCCGGAGATGGGTGTGGATTTTGGGACCCTAGGCCCCGTAGCACCTCACCTTGATAGCCCGTTGCAACATGACGCTGGCGGGGGTCTAAACTATGCCATGGCCATGAGGAGAATAGAGGCAGCTTTATAATACCTTATCGTTAATAGCTGTATCAGTATTACCATTATTAATATCATTATCATTGCTATTACAACTACTACTATTATCATTATTATTAATGGCTGTATAACTATTACCATTATTATTATTATTATTATTATTATTATTATTATTTTTATCATTATTATCATTGCTATTACTACTACTATTATTTTTATTTGTCCTCTTCCTGATCCTTTATCCTCTCCCTCATTCCGGATGAAATTAGTATATTTGTTAATATGTTTATCATTACTATTATTACGATTTGTCATTTCTTACTAATTGAATTTATAATAATAATAATTATTATTATTATTAATGTTGCTATTACTATCGCTACTGTCACCCTCCTCATCCCCCATTCTCCAGTTTTTTGTGTGATACTATTATTATCATCATCATTATTATTGTCATTAAAATTATTTATTTATTTTTTATTTATTTCATTGATATATAATTTTTATTTTATTATTTATTTTTTTTTTATTTTAATATTATTTTATTTATTTTTTTCACTCCTACACCCAGTGACACTTACAGTTATACACACACAAATCTTACTGGCTGTTATGTATGTTTTGTTGGTCTTTGTATTTGTATTTTGCATTTAATTTCTCATCTGTAAATATTGTAATTGTCTGTTTGCATAATTTAAAAAAAAAAGGGAAAAAAAGAAACATTTCTTATTATTATCAATGTTGAAAACAGTTGTGCTGTTTCATATTTTTATGGAAACAGTGATTTTTATTTATTTATTTATTTTTTAGAATTCTTTGATTAATACAAAGTTCAAAAAGTAAAAAAAAAAAAAAAGTACACAAATCTTTTGTAATATTATAAAAGTCTTTACTGTCACTTTTGTGTAAATGTAAAGTAATGTATTAATATATGAATAAATCCTGATCGGAGGATTTCTGAAAATAATGCTTCATGATAAATTAAGGCTTCAAATAGACTCCATGATCTGTGATCGGTATCGGCCGATACCGCTTCCAGTGATCGTGATTGGCCCTAATTGGAGCACCTTAAAGGCTTCAAGCGAAATTGAAGAACGAATTGATGTGACGTCATTTTAAACTAAATCAGGCGAATCAACTTAGTTTGGAGTTCGTTTTGGGAGTACGGAACGGCTTGCGAAAGTGAACGTCCTGGAAAAATTTGCTTCGGCTGGTAAACACCTTTGTACTACCATTGGTCTGTGGCGATTACATAATAGGTAGGATTATGATTTGATCTTGTCATTTAACCAATAAATAGCTCAGCGGTTACATGCAGTGTAGGTCTTACAAAGCTGTCTTGGCTTATGATAGCATAGATGGTACATCTCTATAGCAACGGATTTCGGGTTTGGGTCGCGTTAAACTTTAACAGTACCGTTTGGGTTTGGGTGGGGTCGGGTCAAACGATCTCGGGTATGGGTTGGGTTCGGGCTTTAGTTTAAAGCCTGTGCAGACCTCTAGCGTGGAGGCTCTGCCTTCTTTAACGTAGAAATCTTTTCCGCTTAATTTCTCCTGTTTAATTCATGGAGGTCAGACGTCCGTGAGTGAAAACATGAACACATTGGAGAGCTGCTTTGTAGTAGATAAATAGAAGTTGTACTTCTGATTAAATGAGACACCAACTATGTTTACATGGACAGCAGTAATCTAATTATTGACCTTATTCTGAATAAGACAATATTATGATTAAGGTGTTTACATGAGTTGCTTTTAGAATATTCCTTTCATGTTCCCGTTTTACATATTATAGAACATAGATCGATTTAACATCACAGTTCGTCTTCGTTATGGTACCATATACAGTTTTGGGTGTTTCATTTTAAATTTTACGAAAGCTTCAAGTGCAGTTAATTATTTGACATGCTATACGCGCAATAAATTGTGCCCACGATTTACAAATTCGTTCCCTCGATTTATAAATCATGCGCATGCGCCTACTATTTATTTTCCTTCTCATGTGTGGGGCTCTGTAAATAGATGACGGTGGATACAAATTCTCCAGCAACAGGCCTCTTATGTACTTTCATTTGGCAACATTTCATTCATGCCACCACGACAAACTCGAGGTACTGGATGAGAGATGAGGTAAGAGGAATTTGATTTGTGGCTTCTTGCTTGAAGCTTGCTCTCTTGTTTGCTGTCAAACGGTTGACCACTGCCGTGTGTATTATGTGTCTTGTCACAAAATGCGGCGAAAACTCCCACATGACGTTAATAGCATGATTAAGGTGTGTACTCCGATAATGCGACTAAAATAGGAATACTCCACCTGTCTTAATTGGATTTATGTTTACTTCGAGTTTGACTTTAGCCGGATTAAGGAGTATTGTGTTAATATCGGAATATTGTTGTCCATGTAAACGTACTGATTGACACTTTTTCATGTTTAATACAGTAAGGCTGCGTCATTTTAAGCAATCCATTGTATAAAGTGCTATATAAATAAACGTGACATGACTTTATTAGAGTGCCAAATTGCAGAGCTCGTTGCAGAGCAACATATAGGGTGGCAGTATTGCACCTTAAAGGGTTAGTTCACCCAAAAATTAAAATTCTGTCCTTAATGTTATGAAGCGACGAGAATACTTTTTGTGTGCAAAAACAAAACAAAAATAACGACTTTATTCAACAATTTGAATGGTGTTGATCAACAATATGTTTTTTGTATACTTTTGTACAGTTATGCTTACTGTCACATCTGTTTTATGTTTCATGTTCTGAGTTGATGTCTTTTATTCTGTCATGTCTTTTATTTTGAAGTTTCTTCATATACAACCCTGCTACAGGTCTCAAAATAGTTGGGTTACCATGGTGTAGCATCTCCTTTTCTTTTAAAAACAGTTTGAAGACGTCTGGGCATCGAGGTTATGAGTTTCTGGAGTTTCTGGAGTTTTAGTGTTGGAATTTGGTCCCATTCTTGCCTGATATGGGTTTCCAGCTGCTGAAGAGTTCGTGATCGCCTTTTGTTTAATGATGTGCCAAATGTTCTGAAATGGTGAAAGATCTGGACTGCAGGCAGGCCAATTCAGCACCCGGACTCTTCTACGATGAAGCCGTGCTGTTGTAATAGCTGCAGTATGTGGTTTTGCATTGTCCTGCTGAAATACACAAGGCCTTCCCTGAAAAAGATGTTATCTGGAGGGGAGTATATGTTGCTCTAAAACCTTTATATACCTTTCAGCATTCATAGTGCCTTCCAAAACATGCAAGCAGCCCATACCGTATGCACTTATGCACCCCCATACCATCAGAGATGCTGGCTTTTGAACTGAACGCTGATGTCACGCTGGAAGGTCTCCCTCCTCTTTAGCCTGGAGGACACGGCATGATTTCCAAAAAGAATGTCAAATTTGGACTCGTCTGACCATAGAACACTTTTCCACTTTAAAAACAGTCCATTTTAAATGAGCCTTGGCCCACAGGACACGACAGCGCTTCTGGACCATGTTCACATATGGCTTCCTTTTTGCATGATAGAGCTTTAGTTGGCATCTGCAGATGGCACGGCGGATTGTGTTTACCGACAGTGGTTTCTGGATGTATTCCAGGGACATTTAGTAATGATATTGACACAATCATGCCAATGAGTGATGCAGTGTCGTCTGAGGGCCCGAAGACCACGGGCATCCAATAAAGGTCTTCGGCCTTGTCCCTTACGCACAGAGATTTCTCCAGTTTCTCTGAATCTTTTGATGATGTTATGCACTGTAGCTGATGAGATTTGCAAAGCCTTTGCAATTTGACATTGAGGAACATTGTTTTTAAAGTATTCCACAATCTTTTTACACAGTCTTTCACAGATTGGAGAGCCTCTTTACTTCTGACTCTGCCTCTCTAAGACATCCCTTTTATAGTGAATCATGTTACAGACCTGGTATCAATTAACTTAATTAGTTGCTAGATGTTGCCATTTGTTGCCCCGTGCCAACTTTTTTGAGACCTGTAGCAGGCATTAAATCTGAAATGAGCTCATTTAGTGGATAAAAGTGTAAAATTTTAAACATTTGCTATGTTATCTATGTTCTATTGTGAATAAAAATAATGGTACATGTGATTTGAAAGTCTTATAGTTTTCTTTTTATTTAAATTTAAAAAACGTCCCAACATTTCCGGAATTCGGGTTGTACATTGTCTTACGCTGTGTCCGACATCTCATACTGTCCAGTAGGTACAGTACTACAGTTAGTTTGAATCTTTTACTATTTAAACATAATAGATAGTATAAATGTGTATATAGTAAGAATAAGTGTAGTATGAAGGAAATACTGATGTATTACATCTGAAATGTTCTCATTGTCATGTGACTTTCTGCGTCAGTTGCGTCGCTACACTGCCATTCACAAATCTTCTCCTGTGGTCTCATAAAGTGTCCATCAAATGCGCACTTCAGAATCTCGCCAGAAGAAGTAGGTCATCCGGGTACTTTTGACCTACTGTTTTATGAATAGTATGAATTCAGACATATACTACTCAGCTCACATACAGTTTTTTGCCTACTATATAGTATAGACATATAGAAGGTTAGTCTTTATCACTGTTTCCTGTTCCACATGTTCCTGTTTCCTGTCTTAATTGTTTTTAGGTGTTCCTTGTTAACTCATTAAACCCATGTGTATTCATATTCCTCATGTTTCCCTGGGTGCGTCCAAAATCTATGGATATAGAAAGACGGTTCACTCCTATTAGTTATGAATGGGAGAAACTGCAATGTGCAATATGCCAGAATTTGTCCCGCCTTCTAAGTAAATGAGCCAATCGCTGATTGGTAAAGTCATTGTGTCACTGCAGCTGCCGTAAAAGGCTCCGGTTCCTATAGAAACCTGAAACTCATGCTTAGGACTGCAAATGCGCATTGGCTCGTCTAGCCTGAAAAATAAGATTTTTAAAGCTATTTGAGCATAAGAAACAACATTTTATAGGACAGTTCATGTCAGATTTTGTTGCCGATTTGAAATATGTTATTTAATTGTGAGTTCGCCAAGCAGTTTTTGAGATTTCAGGATTCCCCCATTCAAATAGATAGGACTTGGTCTTGGATGCCCGTAATAGCTGCCCGGAGGCGTTGGTGGGACTTTGGTGCGTCTCAATCAGCTCTGTAGTTCAGTAGTCAGGGAAGTAGTCGGCCATTTTAAGGGCTCTCTCAATTTGCGAAATCCTTCCAGTACACTGCAAACTTCACTCCCTAAAAAGTCCCACAATGCACTGTAAAATCCAGGGAGCATCAATGCTCACTATGTAGTGAGCTAGAGTCCTTGCTGTCCTTACCAGTGCCTGAATTTGTGTACACTATTTTTATGACCTAGGAAGCTAGGGAGCTGATTGAGACACTGTTAAGTTCTGTTATGGTTTCTGGTTAAGTCATCATTTGGTTCTGTTTATTTTATATTTATTTTGTGTTTGTTTAAAATAAACTGCACTTAGGTTGAACTCTGCTCGCCTTCAGTTACACATGCAATCTCTCTCCGCCTCCCTACATTCATATGGCATCTACTCTGAATCTGTTAAAAAGTTCTACTAATTTAGAAAACCCCTGTTAATTGCCTTTATATTCTAATTCTAACAGAAATGTAATAAAAGTCTAAACACTGTAGTCAATGGACAAGCCACCAGTATATATGCTCTTGGACTCTGATGTTTGACATGCAAAGAGCAACTAAAAAAAAAAAGGATGGTTAATCTTCAGTGAGAAGAACTGCACGGTAATCTTTCTTTCTCTTTCTCATATGTACATTCTTCTCTCCTCTCTGCAATTTTCAGGAACGCCTGTTGCTGTCTGTTTTGCCAAGGCATGTCGCCATGGAAATGAAGGCTGACATCAACGCAAAAAAAGAAGACATGATGTTTCACAAGATCTACATTCAGAAACACGACAATGTCAGGTGAGTGTTACTGTCGTATCAAACTGTGCCACATTAACTATGAATGGATTTTAAACAGCATGCTAGTTTATAACATTATTTGTTCATATTATTTTTCCCGCCTTCATGGCCTTAAAGTCCCCATGAAATCAAAATTGAAGTTTTTTGGCTTTTAGTATGAATATGTTAGCCTTGCTGTTATCTATAAGCTAGTGTGCTCCAAAACAATTACAAGATTCACAGTTAGAAGATATAAGCATTCAAAACTTACAGTCTCTCGCTTCCGCCAATACGGATCACTGATTTTGATGACATCACTCTGCACTTCAGCTTTTTATCGGATTTTCTGTCCAATCAAATGCTCTCTAGAATCTGAAGCGTCCCGGCCCCTACATTATAAATAGACGCTGAAGCTGAGGCTAAAATCAGTCATTGTTCACACATTTACTATTTTGTACATGGTAAATGGCAGATAGTGCACTATATAACACTGTAAACCCAAATAAGTTGGCGAAACTCTTAAAATTTGAGGTAATCAGTTACATCAAATTTTTTTAAGTTAAGAAATTTTGAAGTTTAAATAAGCAGAACTGGCGGATTTCAATTTTGTACTCATACATTTTAATTGCTCTTAACTTGAAATTTTTGAGCAAGTTAATTCATACATTAAACTTAAAAGTATCATGTAATCTTAATTCATATATATTTTAAATAAGCAGACAGGAAGCGGGAAGTGGGAAGTGAACATTCATTCAATCCTTAAGTGAATGACCACAAAGACAACTATTTTATTTAAAAAGAAAATTGGGTCAGTTTTGTTTTCTGTAAGCCTGCAGAACCTTTGACTGTTAGCATTAGCCTTTAGCTAAGGTAGTTCATCTGCTTTTTATCATCTCCTGTGGCCATGTGTCACTTTCTGTGTCACTCTTTCATCTCTCCTGTCTCTTTTACTCTTTTCTCCTTTTCTTTCAGCTACGGGAGCTGAGCAATGGGGCTTTTATTTTGAAAGGTGGTCAGCTAATTACGGCAAAAGAGGGAATAGTTAATTATCAGTCACTAGACTAGCGCTAACCCCAGAAGATACTGAAATGAAGCCACGATTCAATTAAAGTGCTCCACGGCGTCTGCCACTACACAGCCACAGAGTGAATTCCCCTCAGCTCAAGGGATTCACACACACATATGCTTTTCTACCTGGTTGTTTAAAAAGATGATGTTATTGACCTACGTACATCCAAGCATTAAAATGAAAGCTTTTTTTAATTTCTGTCTTAATTCATTGTTTGATTGGCATGACTGTTTGCTGTTCAGTATTACCAAAGCATTTAATCAGTACGGGAACAACAATGCATGGTTTAAATCTCTCTCTCTCTCTGTCTCTTTCTCTTTCTGTGTCTGTCAGTATTCTGTTTGCAGACATTGAGGGTTTCACTAGTCTGGCGTCACAGTGCACTGCTCAGGAGCTGGTCATGACTTTAAACGAGCTGTTTGCCCGCTTTGACAAGCTGGCTTCGGTGAGTACGACTACTAACACATGTTCAAAAGATGTTTTCAACTGGATCATTGTTGCAGCATTATATGTTAATTATGGGTACAAGACGAAGTCTAAAGTATATTTAATAAATTGTTGAGACTGCAAGATATTGCTTCTACTTCTATAATGTCACAAAAGATTTCTGTTTAAAGATTCTAATAGTATAATAAAATAAAATGTTTCTTGATCATGATCATGATCATATTAGAATGATTTCCGAAGAATCATGTGATACTGTAGACTGGCGTAATGATGCTGAAAATTCAGCTTTGACCACAGGAATAAATTACATTTTATACATTCAAATGGTTATTTGACTTGTAACAATATTTCATAATATTACTGTATTACTGTTTATACTGAGCCTTGGTGAGCATAAAAAATCTTACCAACCTCAATTTTAAACAATAATGTGTATATATCTAACTATAAAGGACTATTTTAGGACTATTTTAATCAAAAGACAAAAACTGGCAAAAAAATTTTTTTTTAATTATTTTATATTATTTTAATTTAATTATAAGGGTCAGTGAGAGGATGGAAAATGTCTATGCATGAAAAACGTATTTCAGTGTTTGATTAAAAAAAACAAAACAAAACAATGTTACAATGTGGGAAAAATTTGTAATGTTGCAGTCATTGGTGTTTATTCATTGATTTTTATTTTGGTGGATCTGCCAGGGGTTGACCAATGGGGCAAATGTGGTTGAACCCCTGTGAACCACTGGTGAATGAGGCACATAGTCCCTCAGGGTTGGGAGTCTGAGCTCCAGGCTGTGGGAATGAGGCTTCCCAGTGGGCATCCTCAGCATGGGCTCCACCACAGCGCAGAAGGGGTTTTGATAGCCCGGCATGGTGCAGAAAAACAGGCTCTGTGTCCTCCAAAAGAGCTGAGGTTGGAGCCCTGGTGGGTGTTGGTGGAAGAAATGTTGGAAAGACAGCAGCATTTCTAATGTATTGATCCTCCAACCCCAGCCACTTGAGCAGCCTGGCCTTTCTCCTTTTTCTTTATGAGTGAGTCATTGAATTGTTCACTCAAATGATTTGTTCAAAAACTCTTATTCATTCCAGAGCAAAACACCACTACTGTATACTTCGTTTGTTACCTGTTACTCGCTGTAATGGATATCCATTGTCAAAGGTTTCTGTCTGTTCACACATTAGCTGTGTCCCAATTCACAGGCTGCATCCATCAAAGTCCACAAAGGTCAAGAGTAATGAAGTTCATCCAGTAATGAAACAAGTATATTAGGGAGTCACTGAATCATTCATTTATCATTCATTAAAAAAAAAAAATGATTCATTCAAATGAATTAAACATTTTTAAATAGACTGCAGCAATTAATATTTTGTCAGAACCTCTAGTAAATTACATGTTATTTTGTTTAGTTGTCTGTTCAGAATCGTAGAAGAATCGTGATCTCTATTTTAAACAAAAAATGTCGTGATTCTCATTTTATCCAGAATCGTGCAGCTCTAACCGAGAGTATAAACTATATAACATCGCATCTTAATAATATACGTAAACATTTGAACCACTTTAAAGTTTTTTTTACATCATGTGCATAAGTTGAAACCCAATACATACAATTAAAAGTGTAATTTCGCTCCAAAAAATTGCAGTTGTCACTCGTGCGCAATGAATCTTGGGACAGGCTAGGCTGTGAAGGATCCTCGCGTTCTATCCTTCTTGGCCCAAGGAACGAAGGACGCTTTCGTAGGCCGCAATTGGGACAGCCTTCGTTGCGCCGCTGTGACGTATTTGGCCTTCGAATGCAGCCTTTGAAGGATGCAGAGTCTGAATTGGGACGCAGCCAGTATGTCACATGCACACACAAAAATCACACACACTCTCTCTGTATCACACACTAAGCAGAATGACTACCCTCTTTTTACACCTCAGCGTGAAGCTGCCATCTTCCCAGCTTGAACTTTCTAATTAACTTCTGTTCCCTCTTGTGTGTGTGTGTGTGTATGTGTGCAGGAGAACCATTGCTTACGGATCAAGATCCTGGGGGATTGTTACTACTGCGTGTCAGGCTTACCTGAGCCAAGAGCAGACCACGCTCACTGCTGTGTGGAAATGGGGGTGGACATGATCGAAGCCATTTCGTACGTCTCACTTAGCTGACTGTTTTAATTTATTCCATGTGAACAGATAATTTTTGATAGTGATCTGTGAATTTATTTAATGTTGAGTATTAAATATTTTATTTAAAAATTAAAAAAAAATTTTTTTTATGGTAATAAATATTTTTATAATAAAGGGGCTATATGTAGAATTCAGAAACCCTTGTTATTAGTGACACCGGTTGGCGTTAAGTGAACCGCAGCCAACAACTTATTGCTCATGCTCGCATTCGTGCATACATATTGTACAAGAGACTGAACGTGAATAAATGTCAGTGTTGGGGATAACACATTACAAGTATATCAATTTACAACAAAATATCTTACTTTTTAAAATAAGTAACGCAAGTTACTTTTTCACATTTATTGACCGACAGCTCTCCTGTCCACATGTTGAGAGAAACAAAGTGTAGAGGTGTTGTGTGTGCTGTGTGAAAATGATGGTTGTTGTTGTTCTAGGCTAATGTGAACATGCATTTACTCGTCTCACTTGCACGAAAACATTCAGTGTTCCTCAAAATGAATAAAAACTGTGAAATCCAATCTCAGAATTTTACACAAACCTGTAATAATTAACTATATTAAATTACACAAATATACTTTATGTATTTAATCTCACTTTATTAACCGATGTCTTTACTGCCGACCTTCAATGATCTAATTCAACCATACTAATAAGCAAAAATGACTTTAGATTATATTTAGAAATAAGAGTGTTGAACTTCCTTCTCCTGTATCCTATTCTTTTTTAATCCAGAATGGCAGCACAGCTGAAAGGTTTGTTTGAGCTGCGCCCTCTACTGTACAGGCGTAAATATGCATTTCCTTCAGCCTGAGGCTTATTCATTTCACTTTTGGTGTGAAAGGGTCTTTACATTTGACAAAAATAGATTTTTTTTATGTTGTTATTAAAAAACAAACAAGCAAGCTTAGCCCAGGTGAGAAAAAGTAACGCAAAAATAATGTAACTACTTTTCATAAAAAAGTAACTAAGTAACGCAATTAGTTACTTTTTTTAGGGAGTAACGTAATATTGCAAAATATAATTCAAAATATTATGAAATACTATAATAGTATATAAATAATACTAAAAAGACACTAATTGCAGCATGTGGTTTATTGATAATATGTTTATGTTTGGGTCACAGATTGGTGCGAGAGGTCACTGGGGTCAATGTAAACATGCGGGTTGGGATCCACAGTGGTCGTGTGCACTGTGGAGTTCTTGGATTAAGAAAGTGGCAATTCGATGTGTGGTCCAACGACGTCACGCTGGCCAACCACATGGAGGCTGGAGGCAAAGCCGGGTGAGAGTTTATGACAGACCACAGATAAACACATCATACATGTACATACAGCTATACAAAACACTGGACATACTGTTTGGTAACTGCAAAATTAATGTTCCTCAGGAGGATCCATATCACTAAAGCTACTCTGCAGTACCTGAATGGAGACTATGAGGTGGAACCAGGTTTTGGAGGGGAGAGAAACGCCTATTTGAAAGAGAACAGCATTGAGACCTTCCTAGTGTTGGGCTGCAGTCAGAAGCGGGTCAGACACATCATATTACAACATTTTAACTCTTTCCCCGGCAGTGTTTTTTTTTTTTTTTTTTTTTTTTTTTTTAAAGTTGCCAGCCACCGCCAGCATTTTTTTGGTTAATTTTCACAAAAATGTAATGGATTTAAAGCTGCAGTCCATAACTTTTTTTCCAAAATAAATTTTTGAGCAAGTACATACCCAGCCAGTGTTCAAAACTATCTCCTTATCTTAGCTCGATTCACAACGGTAAGCTTGTAATAATGTTTTATAATAAGAGCGACCTGGTGGATTTCTGTGGGAAATTCGAGCATGCAGCAGTTCGTCTTTGCGTCATTACGTCACGTCTGTAAACAGAAAGGAAGGAGTCCAGGCTAGTCGGCTTTATCATGTGAGGATGCTGCTTGTAGTGGATCATTTATAGCCTGTTCTCACAGCAGCTGAAATGATTAAACTTATCATTTTGATGGCGGACTGTAATCCAGAAAGGTCCAAATGACAATCATCAGTGACAACTGGAGATTCACCCATAGTCAAAAGCAAAAGACTGACTGGAGTGGCTACAGAAATTGAAATCCACAGGTAACACTAATACACACTAAATACATACAGTTACGCAAAGCTGATGTTGTTAACATTAACAATTTGAGAACAAAGTATAACAGTAATAATAATTTGCACGGTTTGGCGTGATCCAAGCTAAGCAATCGTTAGATTTAATCATCATTGGCAGCGCGATTTACTGACTAACTGAACAAAAGTAGCAGAAATGTTACTTACTTGTTCAGCTGATATTTTCCAGTGAAAATTCTTATATTGGTCATATTTTTAAGATGTAGAATCTGTGATTCTGAAGTACAGTATCTACACCGGTGTAGTGATTGACAGCAAACATTGAATTCATCCGCTGAGGAGTCGCATGTAACGATAACAATTCCGCATATGACTGCTATCGCAGGTTTCAAACAGGGATGGCGACAAAGAGGAAAAATGCCGGACTGCAGCTTTAATTTGCATTTTCAGGCCCCCAAATGCCGTTGTCATGTAAATGAACGGCCAAAACGCATAAAAAGTTTTCAGTTTTTAGTTGAAAACAGTCTTTTATTGTTTTTTTTTTTTTTATCTATTTAGACAAAAAATGTACAGAACTTTAATATTGGTTAACATTTATCGGTTATCTGCCATTTTGGTTATCTGTCAAAACATGAAAATCATTGTAATATTGGTTCATCCCTAATTTTCATTTTATATTTTTATTCAAGAATCTTGACCACAGTACTTTTCCTTTGCCCTTGACTGTTTCAGAAAGAGGAGAAGGCCATGATGGCTAAGATGCAGCGCACGCGGACGAACTCCAATGAGGGTCTGGTACCGCGATGGGTGCCTGACAGATCCTTTTCCAGGACTAAAGACTCCAAAGTCTTCAGACAGATGGTGAGACCCCACATGACCTGTCGCTCAGTCTGTCACCCACTCCCTATGGCACTCGCCTGAGCTCTCTCTCGTCTTCCTTTAGCCATTTTTTACCTTAATGTTGTTCTTTCTGTCCTTCTATATTACTCTCAGATCCTTCTAATCTTCTCTGGCTAACATTTGTTCCTTCTCTTCACTTAGGGCATTGATGAACAATCCAGCAAAGACAAGTGAGTGTTTTTTCTTGTCTTTTTGAGAATAAGTGCATTTCAGGAAAAAAGAACACAAAAGGCACAATTGGAAACGTGTTTTTCTAACTGTTCTTCTGCTCATGAACACAGCCGCGGTGCTCAGGAGGCGCTGAACCCGGAGGACGAGGTGGATGAGTTTTTGGGCCGTGCCATTGATGCTCGCAGTATTGACCAGCTCCGCAAAGACCACGTGAAGAAGTTCCTGCTCACCTTCCAAACCTCCAGCTTGGAGAAAAAGGTCAGACTCAAAGACACTGGCTGAGTTCCAGCTTCCCGTCCAGATCTCCCCACCCTTTCCAGTTTAATTTAGTAGTGCCGAACGTCTAGCAGACTAACAGGATGGATGAGCTCATGCAAGATCAAATGTCCTCCAATTTCCTGTTTGGTATTTAAGAAGGAGAGAACTAGCAAACTGAATTCTTTGGAGTTGTTCAGAGTGGTTTTTAGCATGTCATGTGGTTAACAGGATCTTCTGGGTGGTTAAGGGCCATTCACAACAAGGATGATAACTGTAACAATAACGATAAAGATATAGATCTCAAAATCGTTCTTAATATAAAAGAATAGCAAAGTCCTACTATAATGATAATGACACAAAGGAACGATATTGTTGGAATCCCTTTTCTAACTGATGAATGGTAAAAAACATTGACAGCCAATCAGAATCTATTCTGCTTTAAAGAGCTCGAGCATTTAAAGTGGCAGACGACAAAACTGCAGTGTGCTTATTATAAACAGAACAATATCATCTGCTGGTTTGGATGCTAATATAGTTATCATTGTAGTGTTCTATATTGTTATAGTTCGTGGTGTAGGCAGCATTAATATTTGGCACAGATTGGTAAGTCAACATGTTTTGATGATATTTTATTTTCTTGTCTTGTTTCTAGTATTCTAAGAAGGTAGATGATCGTTTCGGTGGTTATGTGGCCTGTACACTGCTGGTCTTCTGTTTCATCTCCTTTATCCAGATCGTCATATTCCCTCAGTGAGTGATCAACACACACACGTTTATTTAGCTATCTAAATGAGGGCATTCTATACACTTCTATTGTTTTTATGTACAGCTAGTTATAAATACTATAACCTAACCCTAACCCACACCCTACAGATGCGGTCACATTTACCGTTGCTCAGCAAAAAGTCGTGGACAAATCCATTCATCCAACAAAAAAAAAATCGGTGCAATCTAAAGTTTCGCATGAGGGCAAAAAATTTTCCAATGCATGTTCATGTTAGTCATGCTATTTTGTCATGTTGACCAACAGCTGCTTGGTTTGAAAGTGAAATCTGTGTGAGCAGTGCTTCATACATTGCTATGCTATTGATTCACCCTCAAGCCATTCTAGGTGTATATGACTACCTTCTTTCAGACAAACACAATCTGAGATATATTTACAAATATCCTTGCTCTACCAAGCTATATAATTGTAATGAATGGCGCTCACGATTTTGAAGCCCAAAAAATGTGCATTCATCCATCATAAAAGTAATCCAAATGGCTCCAGGGGGTTAATAAAGGCCTTCTGAAGTGAAGCGATGGGTTTGTAAGAAAAATATCCATATTTATAACTTCATTAACTATAATAACTAGCTTCCAGAAAATAGCCATACGCATCAAGTTATGGCGGAAGTGACGCGACGTATGACGCAGGATGTAGGAGTAGCTTAAGCTTAGATGCCTCTTGCTGTTCAAACAAATAGGACTGGGCAACAAACTCAAGCTCCTTTTCTCATATCAAAATATATCTAGACTTCTAATTTATGACTGGTGTTTTTATTTTGCTCTATGTTCTGCACATCCATGTTCGTCAATACGTCATACACGACGTCATGTTGAGTTACGCTTCCGCTGTAACTTAATATGTACAGCCATTTGCTGTAAGCTACTTATTATAGTTTATAAAGTTTTAAATATGTATATTTTTCACACAAAAACCAATCACTTTGCTTCAGAAGGCATTTATTAACCCCCTGGAGCTGTATGGATTACTTTTATGATGGATGGATGCACTTTTATGGACTGTGAGCGCCATTCACTACCATTATAAAGCTTGGAAGAGCCAGAATATTTTTAAATTCTACATCTCAGATCGTGTTCTTCTGAAAGAAGAAAGTCATTTACACCTAGGATGGCTTTAGGGTGAGTACTTCATGGGATCATCTTCATTTTTGGGTGAACTAACCCTTTAAGTCTGACAACACACATCACCATTTCCGGGTCCAAGTTGGTCAAAATCAGACGGCAAAAGCAAACAACAAACAGTGCTAATATACACTGACAGAGTGCTTTAAAACTACTGGAAAATCATGATAATCGTGAATCAAACCTTTATCTCCATATGAAAATCCCAGATGGCCAGACAGTGATTCATCTTTTATGAATCGTTAAAATATTGGTGCCCAGGAAGACGTGAGCCCAGAGACTGTAGTATATACATCGGTCCATTTATACAAGCTTAAATGTGTAATATGAATAAATAATGCTCATAAATGGATGTTGAGACAGGATTCTCACTTGAAACTTGTAGGTTTGGACTCGCAAATAGTATTCCTTACTTCAAGCCTTCAAGACAAGCGGATTCGCTGAAATGTCGCAAATGTGACCATAACATTTGTACATTTTTTTCTACATTTTTACAATTTAAAAACTTTATTTACTTTATACTGTTTTTACAAATGAGGACGTCCCCAAACTGAGGTTTTGTTTGGTTTATCTTACTTCTGGCTACATATTTGTCCCTAAAATATGGTTAAGTAGTCTGAAACATGAGTCTCCTTTGTGTTCTGCAGTACTCTGGTCATGCTGGGAATTTACATCAGTATCTTCATCATTCTCGCCAACATCCTCTTCATCTGTGCCATTTACTCCTGCGTGAAGGTAAGCAGTCTACTTACGCTGCTTTTCATTCTCTTGCGTTTTACAAATGTGTACAATTGGCCTGTATCTCTCTGTCTCGCAGCTCTTCCCCGCAGCCATGCAGACCGTTTCCAAGAAGATTGTTCAGTCTCGCACCAATAGCACACTGGTGGGAGTTTTCACCATCATCCTTGTCTTCATCTCTGCCTTTGTCAATATGGTACGCAGAGCTGCCAAATCACTTCGCACACAACAGTAGTGTTTCTAACACTTCAGCTAACAATCTTATTTCTTCCAAAGAGACCGTATGATCACTTAAAAGAACAATTCTGTCACCATTTACTCACCCTCATGTTGTTCCAAAACACGTATAACTTTCTTTGGCCTACGAAACACCACATTTTTCTGAATGTCCAGAATGTTGTTATCCGTAAAATAAAAATAAAAGATAACCAGGGTTGTCAAGCTCCAAAAATGTCAGAAAAGCATTAGAAAAGTAGTGCAGTGAGCTTGTATCTACATAATGATTGTGTATTCTGGAGTCTCAGTGTGTGTTTTGTGTTTCCCGCAGTTTTCCTGTGACACACAGAAGCTTGTGGACTGTGTAGCAGAGCAGTTTAACTGGTCGTCGTCAGAGATGGTGACTCCCTGTGTCATTCACAACTTGTCTCGCTCTGCAGCCGACGGCCTGGATATCTGTCCCAGCAACACTCCCTCCTGCCCCTTCCCTGAGGTAAAAAGGGTGTATAATCACACCAAGATCAAAAAACTGACACATTACAGGTTCCATGTTGACTTTAGGTTGTACTCAAGCATCCTTATATTTACCTGAGGTTCTGTTTCAGTATTTCAGCTACAGTGTGCTCCTGACTCTGCTGGCCTGCTCAGTGTTCCTGCAGATCAGCAGTATAGGGAAGCTGGCTTTAATGCTGCTCATCCAGCTCACTTTCCTTCTGCTTGTGGAGTGGCCAGAGGTGGCGCTGTTTGACAACGCAGACCTCTTTGTTACTGCCAATGCCCTGTAAGTACCACTGCCAGCCACTAGAGGGTGACAGTATAGCTCAATCTCAACAGAGGGAAGTAGCTTTGTAGTAGCATCAAGAGTGTTGAAAACAGTGCCGTCTTGTGACAGGTCAAATTTATAGCAGCCATAAACCCGATAACCCCAATAAACACTAGTTTGTAGTGACTTTATGTTCAGATGATAATAGAGTGCTGCAGGCATGATGTATTTTCGTAGGCCAAAACCCGGAAAAGAGTTAGCCTTTTAGCACTTCGGGTTTCCAAGTCAATTGGTTTTTTGAATGGGATTTTGGTTAAATGGTCTTATTCTATGACATAAAACACACTAGTAATACCCCACTCATGATTTTTTTCAAACTTTTATACGTCTTGAAAAAGGCAGTTGCTAACAACTTGCTAAATGGGAATATAGAATTTGTTGGGGACATTAAATGTCATCACATCGAATAGGTAAATTCATCTACGCACTAGTCTGCTTTCACAGCCTCGTTTATAGTTGTGCTCTTTTCAAACTATTCAAACTCACACTTTTAGGGAAAATGTTTTTTAATAAAGAATGAAAGAGTTGTTGGAAGCGCAATGGTGGTGACGTTGAGCGACCATGGTGTTCGTTTAGCTTACGTTTTTTTTTGTCCAAAAATGATCTCGATGGACAAAACATGCAAGTCTCATAAACTTTTGTTGATCCCAGAGCTTTTTTTTTTTTTTTAAATAATAATCCAAAAGCCAGAGGAAAAATCCTATTGGGTTTTTGTCGAGGGAACCCAGTGTGATGCTAACTTCAGGGGTTGGCCTACAAAAATACATCATCCCACCTTTAAGCCTTAATTTGATCTGACCTGTGGCCTGCTAATTGTGATTAGATTGAATAGTATAATAACATTGAATTATATTCATTTATTAATAACAGTATTAAATACTGTGGCTTGCGGTTTGTTACTTTAGCATTTTTTAATTATAGTATTTAGATATATTTTTGAATTTGATTTATTTTTATTTTTTCAGTTTTAGTAATTTCAGCTTTTGTAATTTTATAATTAGTTTTTGTTTAAAGGGTGGTTGGTTATGATTTCACTTTTTTAACTTTAGTTAGTGTGCAATGTTGTTAGAGCATAAACAACATCTGCAAAGTTATGACGCTTAAAGTTCAAAGCAAAGGGAGATATTTTCTTTTGAAGTTTAAGGACCACAACAAACACAGTTACTGACAGTCGTCATTTTGACTGCGTGAGATTCTCCAGCTTTGATGTTACTGAGCAACTGAAACGCGTGCTGTTAAAGCTCCGCCCTCTTTTGACAAGCGTGCCGGGAGCAGCAGCTCATTTGCATTTAAAGGGACACACACAAAAACGGCGTGTTTTTGCTCACACCCAAATAGGGGCAAATTTGAAGCTGAAGGTATTTTGAGCTGAAACTTCACAGACACATTCTGGGGACACCAGAGACTTATATTACATCTTGTAAAAGGGGCATTATAAGTCCCCTTAATATTTAGCTTTAATTTACTTTATTTCATCCTTATTTTAGTTAATGAAAATGATTTTAATAGTTTTAATAGTTTTAGTTAAAAATAACCACAGTGGTTTGCAATAGTAATTATAAAATAGACACTTTTTATTCCCCCCAATACTGAAAATGTGGTTACTATATCTCTGATTTAAATATTCAGTTTGTGTGTTAAAAATAAATGCTGTAAGGTTTAATCATTATTGCGACTTGTACTTATTGCACTGCATATTTAAACAAGTGTTCTTTCCATTTTTTTATAGAGTTTTCAATGAAACTCTGCAATGGTGAGACATTTATCTCTTATGCTTTCTATTATTCATATATGATTATTGTTTTTATAAGTGTAGAAATGTTTAATCTTGATGGTTTTTCCACAGGTCCAATTTCAATACAACTACTGAACAGTGGTATGTCTTAATAAACTTATTTTTTATTATTATTATTGAGTTTTGAATTATTTGAATTGCTTGTATTGTTACCTGGCTGGAGACACGTCTTTTGTTGTGGTTGTGTGTGCTCTATTCTGTTACATCCATGCTGTTATGTAAATAATTGATCCCGTGGCTGACCTGATCTCTCTTGTTGCAGTACTTTCAGGGTGACTAAAGTGTCCCTAAAGGTCATGACCCCAGTGATCCTCACTGTATTTGTACTAGCACTGTACCTACATGCCCAGCAAGTGGAGTCAACGGCTCGTCTAGACTTCCTTTGGAAACTTCAGGTCAGGTTTGAACCACTTTGATAGACCAGCTTTTTGTTGCCGTTTTCTTGGTTCACTAAGATATACAGTAACCTGACGATAAATAATTTGTTCATAAAATACATTGAGAATTTGGTAGCTTCAAAATTTGAAATATACAATTTGTCTGTTCCTCCACAGGCCACAGAAGAGAAGGAGGAGATGGAGGAACTTCAAGCTTACAACCGTCGGCTTCTCCACAACATCTTGCCCAAAGATGTGGCCGCCCATTTTCTAGCTAGAGAGAGGAGGAATGACGAGCTATACTACCAGTCGTGTGAGTGCGTGGCTGTCATGTTCGCCTCCATCAGCAACTTTTCCGAGTTTTACGTGGAGCTGGAGGCCAACAACGAGGGAGTGGAGTGTCTGAGGCTCCTCAATGAGATCATCGCTGACTTTGATGAGGTTAGAAAGCTTGAGACTTGTGTTTGAAGAGTATGAGGGAATCTTCAATTATGAAACCAATCTGTGTGATGACTATGAAAGCATCTATTTTGGCTTTTTTTTTGCATTCAAACGTTGGTTTAGGGCTGGGTGATAAACTATATGTGACTCTGGACCACAAAATCAGTCATAAGGGTCTTTTTTTAAGTTGAGATTTATACATCATCTGAAAGATGAATAAATCAGCTTTGTTAGGATAGGACAATATTTGGCTATTATTTGAAAATCTGAGGGTGCAAAAAAATCTAAATATTAAGAAAATCGCCTTTAAAGTTGTCCAAATTAAGTCCTTAGCAATGCATATCCACCCACAAAAATACATTTTTGATATATTTATGGTAGGAAATTTACAAAATATCTTCATAGAACATGACCTTAACTTAATATCCTAATGATATTTGGCATAAAAGAAAAATCAATAATTTTGACCCATACAATGTATTGTTGGCTATTGCTACAAATATACCCGTGCGACTTATGACTGGTTTTCTGGCCCATATAATATTGAGATTGCTATAAAATTTACGTTGATAAGCTCTGGACATTTTTACTCAATATGGATTAATCTAACAGCCTGTCACACAGAAGAAATTACGCGAAACACCTAGTCATGTCGCTAATAAGTGATTTCTGCGCATCTTTATGTGAATGAACGGCGCGGTTTCATCTGATACACAAACTCACACACGTGACACTCAGTAGGACTGAACGATTTTGGAAAATAATCGAATTAAGTTTTTTTTTTTACCAATATTGCGATTTAATATGCGATTCTTTTTTAAAGCTCTTTATCTTCTGTATTATTCAACAAAGACAAGCAATAAATCATTGTAGGAATGGGAATCTTTAGGCACCTCGCGACTGATTCCAATTCTGGGAGTCACAGTCCGATTCCAAAACGATTCTTGATCCTTTTTTCTCATTTATTAGTCTTATTAATAACATTTTTATTATTTAATTACATATGCAATTATAAGTAATTTTTTTTTAATTAAAACAATTGCATGTTAAGAATTTTAAATAAACTAATATAAGACAGGGTTTAGATTAAGCCAGTTTTTTTAAACGTGCTTTAGAAAAAAACAATAGTGGCAGAGACAAAACAATGGCACTGATATATTTTAAGACATGTCAGTGCAAGTTGCTTTCAGTTAAGACCGCTCAAACATTTATTTTAGTCTGGGAATAGGCTTGTCTTGTCTGTGAAATCAGGGGAAAAGCTAGTAAATAATAAAGAGGGGGAAAAAACATATTACAAGCATTAAACAAAGAGTGCTTTCAGTATTTAAGAATATTTTAACATCTGAACATAACAATATAACTAAGGCAGCATTCGTAGAGCATTTGTAAAGAAAATACAGGCGGGTGAGACAACACTGCAAGCATCAGCAAAGCACACGCTTCTCACAGTGTCCTTGTAATTCACTTCAACTTTTCCAAAATGTATTCCGAAAGATTATTTTATGGATGGTTCGAGTGGTGTGTGTGTGTGTGTGTGTGTGTAATTGGAAGCAAGCAGAATAAGTTTCTAAAGCATAAACAGCGCCATCGCGCATCTGTGGTTAAAAACTAAGCTCATAATCATTAGAGAAAGAATCTTTTCTCCCATCTCTATTGTATAGTATGACCAACACAATATTAGATAGATTAAACATAAACTGTGCTTTCCTGTAGGCCAAGCATATGCGTAGCATGCCAAGTTGACTGCTTTACTCTCGCGGGTCACGTGACGAGCGTGTAATCGCAGCCTTTGCGGTTAAAAAAATCGTGTTTTGTCATATCGCAATATTATTGCAAATACGATTAATCGTTCAGCCCTAACACTCAGTGTTTTCAGCCGTCTCAATATATGAGGACATGAACACATGAACTTCATGTCCAGAGCAGCTTTGAGAGTCATTTCACAAGCTTTTCACCGTTTAATATGAGGAAAATATCTGAAACTGAAATATACATTAAAATGTACTTCTCAAATAATAATAATATTTCTAATGAATTTCATACAACCAAGATATTTTTTCATCCATGTTTTAAATTTATACAGTTCTGCTGTGCAGCATCTTATTTGCAAAAAAATGCAATGTTTTGTTGTAAATTAATTATTTTCAGTTGATTACATTTTATAAGCTTGCTTAAATTGTTAAATTTGTATAAATTTGTATTCAAATTTGTAAATCATAAAAAAATTAATTGTGAACAAACAAGTTTACATGTTTACATTCATTCTCAAGGTCTAACAAATATGTGGAAAGCATTTCCTTCCCCATTAATGGTAAATGAATATCGTGATAAATATCGATGTCGTATAATATGGGGAAAAAATTTGTAATAATATTTTTGGCCATATCAGCCAGCCCTAGTTTTGGTTATATATTTTTTAAAATGTTTTTAAAAGACGTTTCTTACACTCTCTAAGGCCTAAAATACAGTAAAAACAGTAATTTTGTGAAAAAATATTACAATTTAAAATAACTTTTTTTTTTGTAATAATGTTTTATTTAAATAAAATTTTAAAATGTAATTCCTGTGATCAAAGCTGAATTTTCAGCATCATTACTCCAGCCTTCAGTGTCACATGATCATTCAGAAATCATCTAATATGTTGATTTGCTGCTCAAGAAACATTTATTATTATCATTAATGTTGAAAAAAGTTGTATCACTCAATATTTTTGTGAAAACCCTGATACATTTTTTTTCAGGATTCTTCGATGAATAGAAAGTTAAAAAAAAGAAAGAAAAAAAAAGCATTTATTCAAAATATAAATGTTTTGTTACATTATAAATGTCTTTACTGTCACTTATTTTGGTTAGTTCAATTCATCCTTGCTGAATAAAAGTAAAAATTTCTTTCAAAACAAAATCTTACTGACCCCACATTTGTGGAAGGTAGTGCATATTGATGAAAACCCCTCTCACTATTACAGATCATCAGTGAGGAGAAATACAGGCAGCTGGAGAAAATAAAGACCATTGGCAGCACCTACATGGCAGCATCTGGCCTTAACGACTCCACCTATGACAAGGAAGGCCGCTCGCATATAACCGCTCTGGCTGACTATGCCATGCACCTCCGCGAACAGATGAAATACATCAATGAGCATTCCTTCAACAACTTCCAGATGAAGATCGGTACGTGTCAAAACCTACAGGGTCACATAGAAGTCTATTGTTCACTGATTATTTATTAGAAACATTTGAAAATGTTTGGTTTGCCAAATCAAAGCCATGTGGTACAACTAAGTCTCTTTATAATCGTAATTCAGGTTGTAAAATATCATGTGGTGCTACTCCCCACAAATAAAATGGTGTTTTTAAATTAATTATGATCTTAGTAAACTTTATTTAAATGTTTTAATGATTAAAGGCACACTATGTAGTTTTCACCTCTAGAGGTCGCTTATTCAAAACAAAGGTGTAGCTTGATGACACCTTAAGGTAATCTACATCCAGTGGAAAAGAATCCGACGAGACTCGGGCAGAAATTATATTCATGGATGAGCTAATGTATTAAAGATTTATTAACATTACTGTAGTATAAATCAGGGTGAACGAGGCCGCTGGAGCGATTGCTAATGAGAGACAAGCGCGACACACGTCTCGTTATTATGCCGCAGTCGCCACTTCCGCTTCTTCCGGAACAATGCGTATGTGGGGTAACACAGTGCTGTTTTATTATATTAGATACATTTGAGTGTTGAAAGTTGTTAGAATGCTACTCTGTGAGTTAGAGTATGTTTTTAAAAGGTTGGCATATGCATGTGTGTGCAGGACTGAACATTGGGCCAGTGGTTGCAGGAGTTATTGGAGCCAGGAAGCCCCAGTATGATATCTGGGGAAACACAGTAAACGTGGCCAGTCGGATGGACAGTACAGGGGTCCCAGACCGCATTCAGGTAAACCTTCAAGCCTGTAGATGCACATAGTGTCATCGTCATCGTGAGTCAAGTCACGCAGAAGTGATTTTCTGCTATTTTACTGGATGTTTTGCAGGTGACCACAGACCTGCACCAGGTGTTGGCCAGTAAAGGTTACCAGCTGGAGTGTCGAGGGCTCATAAAGGTGAAAGGCAAGGGTGAGATGACCACTTACTTCCTGAACGACCGACCTCCCAACAGTTAGCAGTGCACTAGAATTTCTTTGGATTCCCACAATTCCCCAGAGAGGAGGATTTCTCCAGGCAAGCTGAAGACAAACAAGTAGCCATTGCCATCACTTGAAGAAAAAACAAACAAAAAAAAGAAGGATTATTGAGAAAAAAAAAAAAAAAAGAAGAAAAAAAAAAAACAGACTCCAGACTGGAGAGTCGTGGCGGTCGTGGATATGGCTGCGCACCTTGAAGGACGATTGTTTTTAAGCCTCTCCCTCAGGCTGCTTGAAAGATGCAAAGTCTGTTTATTTAATAAAGGCCTTTATTTGCCGAAGAAAAACGCTGTACATAAGGCATTTTCTCCAGTTTTATTTTTATGACTTTTTTTTTTTTTTTTTTTTTCCTCTGTTATTTTTATTTCAGGAGAATATAAATACAGGTACTCATGTTTTGTTCGGAATTCCTTATTTATTTTGATCTTGATGTTTTGTGCAAAAAGTCCTTTATGGAAAAAGTGTGGAAAACACATACACATTTATACCGTACATAAACATGTACGCCCGTATATTTGTGTGTGTACGAATACAGTATCTGTATAAATTAAGAAAAGAACTATTGACCAAAGACCAAAGTATTTAATAGAAAAGAAGTTGTCAAAACGTTTGCGGAAGTTTTGAATATTATGTAATGCTCTGACTTCCTCATCCCTCCATTTTCCTGTTTTTATGACATTTTATCATTTAAAGTAAATCACACTGATTGACCAGCAATCTGGGTGACTGGCAGAGCGTTGTGCTCCGGATCATATGAAGGATTGAATGATTTAATTTAAAGTCTTGCTTTTTTTTTTTTTTTTTTTTTTTTCTTCAGAATGACAAATTCTAGATGGAAAAGTGTGTGGAAAGCTGTGGAACAGTAATTTTTTTTTTCTTTTGGGAAGTACGACCAGGTCTGGGCCTTTAACACGTCCTCAAGGAAGACTTCAGTTTAGTTTTGTGTGTTCCGTCAACCATTTCTTCTTTTTTCAAAGAAGTATTTTTGGTACAAAATGAAATAAAAGGAAAAAAAGAGTTTTTCGGAGGCATCTGGGGAAAAGCCACGGCATTGGATACCACGGTACAAGACAGTTTATCGAGATCCAATTCATTCTAGAAGGACTTTTTTAAAAATGAAAGAAATATATCTATAAATTATGACTGAATACTGTGCTTTGTAATCTCGAAGGGGCATAACTCTTTTCACTGTGAGGTTTCTATGATACGACTAGCTGCTTTCTTGCCAAACTAAACAGCTCAAAAGCATGTCTGATTGTGGTATCTTCTCTACAATTTTTGTTTGTTTGATTCCCTCAAGTTTTAATGTTTGGGTATTTTGTATCACCTCTGTATCCTTTTTTATTCCTATTCTGGTTGTTCTTATTATGATTCCATTCCAGCTGAGGAAAGGGAACAAAGACCCGGATTGAGACGTTCAAGCAAGTTGGTACTAACTGATCAACTGCAGTCAGTGACGTATGAACAATATCCCCTCCACTGCTTTTTCTGCTTCATTGCAGTGAACATCTCTTTAAGGAAAAAGCCACATGGGAAAATACATCATTAAAACGTACACTTCAGATTCATTTAGATGTATAACACTGAACAATACTAGCCAGCTAATTGCTAACATAGAACCGACTTCCGTACTCCGCATGTGTGCAGTGCGAATTGCAGTACATTTGCCTTAATTGAACGAACTTCAGTATGTTATAACAGTGCCTCTTTAAATAACACCGCGCAATTCACCTGGTGAACGCAACCCATTACCGCAGCGTTCGTTAACTCGGCCACCTCTTTCAGCGTATTGACTTGCATGATGTCTTTTTCCTGCTATGTTCTTCACTCGTTAAAAAACTCGCTGTGATAGTAGCTTGGTCATTGCATGTCAGTTGATCACGTTCGTACCAAAGGCAGGGCGCCCCGTTGTTTTCCGTCCAGTATGTGCAATAAAAGCGCACACGAATAAAGATTCAGCGTGAGGGAAGGAAACAAGCAGGAGTGTATTTTAGTACTACGGACTCCCACACTGGGGCCTCTGTCTAGATCAGGGCTGAACGACTCCTGATCGTCTCTTTATTTTCATTTACCTTTTCGTTTGTTTGTTTCATTCTTGTTTTTTGTTTTTTTTTACTTTATTCGACGGATTAGAAAAGGGACGAGCTTTTCAACTTTGCAAAGGAAAGTTGAGAAAAGACTCTTGAATATAGACAAACTTTTCCCCTCTAAAAATAAAAAATGTCTGTTTTATTTGTTTTTTTGTGATTGCCTTTTTATTTGTGGTTTTTGTTTAAATCCCTTTGTTTTGGTATATTTTAGTCATTATGAAGTGACCATAAACTATGCATCATTTTTTAAGAGTTTTAGTTGCTTCAGATTATTGATGGGCACATTGTAGATTTCACTAGTTTTATCACCATTATTGAGCGAAAAATGGGAAAATTAATTTTTAATTTGTTTGCAATTAATGATAGTGACTTCAGTATCCCTTTAGTAGCTTCAATAATCAACTTCAATGACTTCAATAATCAAACTAGTATCAACTAATTAATTTCATCTCAGAACTTTACCCGTAAATCGAGATGCCTTGCTCAGTAAATATTTCATGCATTTGGTGAGTTGAGCCATTTTGTAATTCAAATACCAGTGCTAAGGTAACTTAACATCTGATCCTAGATCAGTTATTTCATCCTGTTTTAGTCCGTTTCTGATACGAATTAAAGAAGAAACAAAACATTAAAGGGATAGTTCACCCAAAAAGGAAAATTCTGTCACCCTCAGGTTGTTCTAAACCTATATAAATTTCTTTTTCCTGTTGAACACAAATGGCGCTTTTCCACTGTTCGGTACGGCTCGATACGGCTCACTTTTTGGCGCTTTTCCACTGCATGGGACCGTGCCATGCCGTGCCGTGCCGAGTAGTAACTATCCCTTTAATGTTTTGTTTCTTCTTTAATTTGTATCAGAAACTGACTAAAACAGGATGAAATAACTGATCTAGGATCAGATGTCTACCTTAGCATTGGTATTTGAATTACAAAATGGCTCAACTCACCAAATGCATGAAATATTTACCGAACAAGGCATCTCGATTACGGGTAAAGTTCCGAGATGAAATTAATTAGTTGATACTAAGTCATTGAAGTTGATTATTGAAGCTACTAAAGGGACACTGAAGTCACAAAAGGAAGATATTTGGAAGATGGTCATTGACCAAACAGATGTTGACTACCATAGTATTTATTTTTCCTACTATGGTAGTCAATTGGGGATGAGATCTGTTTGGTTTCTGACATTCTTCCAGATATCTTCCTTTTGTGTTCAGCAGAACAAAGACATTTATATAAGTTTGGAACAACCTGAGGGTGAGTAAATGATGACGGAATTTTCCTTTTTGGGTGAACTATCCCTTTAAGGGGTCTACAACAAACTTTAAAGGGTTAGTTTATGTCGTTCAAAAACATCTTAATTTGTGTTCTGAAGATGAACGGGTGTGGTCTTACGGGTGTGGAACGACATGAGGGTGAGTAATTAATTTTTGGGTGCTGCTTCAGGTAAAATGTCAAGTTTAGTCACAAATAGTTCATCGTTTTATTAATACTGGATTTTGCCGCCATAATACAGGTATATGCAAAGAATAGCATTTAGCACATACAGTATGGGACTACATTTTTTGCACTAAATTCTCAAAACAATATGGCACAGTCATAGATGTGTGTAGAGTATACACGTTACATTTACGTATCCTCTGCACCTCCTGTTCTGCAAGGCGAAGTGATGCACTGTAGTGTTGAAGCATTATGGGACAGTGATCACTATAGTTTTATGGATCGGAGATCAAAACAAGCTGAAGTGTGGGTAGGTCATTGACATCTCATTCACAAACCTGAGTAAATAAATGAAATACATGTATTAAAGCATTACACAATTATTTGTTGATACACATTAGCCTACACAGAGTTTGACTCTTAGCTTAACATTCTTCATACTTTGTCATTTCGCTGTTTTTGCGTGGGAAGTGACAGGTTCGAGTCCAAGGCTCCTGGATCTTCAGGCCTTTAGCGGGAACCCACCAACCATACTGCTGGTTCTCCGTCACGGGTACACGATACAGTTCTCTAGGAGCTGAAAGGGAAACAAGACATCAGTGACTACCAAGTATGTTGCAAATTAATTAAGATTTAAGGTAAATTATTAAAGAGTTCACAAAAAAAATGAAAATTACCCCATAATTTACTCACCCTCAAGCCATCCTAGGTGTAAATGACTTTCTTCTTTCAGCCAAACACAGAGTTATATTAAAAATATCAGTTAAGCTTTTTCCGTAAATGGCTTTGAACTGCGAGAGTTTTACACTTTCTTTGTAAGTTGAATACAGAAGGCGGTCTGGCTAGATATTTTACTTCACAACTTGTTAAATATGGATTATATATATATATATATATATATATATATATATATTTATTTTATTTTTAATTTTTTTTGCACACACAAATGCATCGCCGGAGCCGTGTGGAGGACGTTTATGATGGATGGATGTGGATGGAAGAACTTTCTTCAGCTCATACTCGTTGGTCCCTTTCACTGCCATTATAAAGCTCAGATGCGTCAGGATATTTATTAATATATCACCGATTGTGTTCATCAGAAAGAAGAAAGTCATATACACCTAACGTTAGTATGGCTTGAGGGTGAATAAAGCTTGGGGTAATTTTCATTTGAAAGGGAACTAATCATTTAATGACAATTTTCATTTTTGGGTGAACTAAGACTAATTAATTAAAAAAAAAAATCCATAATGCATATGAACTACTCTACACATGGTGTATATATGGTAGTGTATATCGCTTATTAATTTATGAACTATGAATATAGTATGAACTTACACCTCTGAACGCGTCTAATCGGATCCTGATATCTGCTCTGGCTGCCAAGATGCAGGTCTGATGAGTCTAAAGGGAAAAAAACAGACATAATAAACCTCACTACTAAATCTAAACAGATGTGCTTTCGGCAGCGCCTGCATCGAACCAAAGCAGCCAAACCTCGTCCTTGTGTATCTAGTTTGTTTTGGGCAGATGGTATCATCCTGTCTCCGAAAGGGTTCTGATAGCCCAGATATGTGACTCCAAAGAAAGCCATAATCAAAACTAAGTACTAACTCAACAAGAACAGACAGAACGAGCTGAACTGAACGAGCACCGGAAGAGTCGAACACGACCTTCGCTCGCTAATGTTTAATGTGTTGTCATGGATACTTGCACTGCCCCTCATTTCCCCTGTTCATTCATCAGCACGTTTAAAAATAATGCTCAAAGCAGAGTTAAATTTGATAATAGCCAAATTCAAAGACATACACATTGTTTGCTTTCTAAATATCACCTCCGTCCACTTCTTAGTGACGGTTCTTTTAGATAACCACTTGTTTGTGGAAATAAACCGGTCAGATTATCCAATGAGATGCACCTGGCATGACGGAATGATCTTACTGCTAGAAAAAAACAAACAAAAAAACAATATCTTCTCTGGTGTGCAGGTTAAGTTTACAACTGTAAAGTGGTTACAACAACGCTTCACTTTAGTGCAGGTAAGTACATACTTGAGTTGAAGTACCACTCTTTGAACTACCTCAGTTCTTTTCATGAAATATATTTATCATACAAATTACAGAAGTGCTTGAGTTCTCATTAATAATGGTCACATTAGTCTGTTTATTGCTTGTTTGAACGCACCGGTTACAAATAAGCTACCGATACTTCCTCAGGCCTAAGTTAGGTCCTCTCGGTTTGGTTATATGGTTCTTTCAGAGATAAAAATAGTTATTTGATAGAGAGTAGGCCTAGTAGTTCGATTTTTTTAAATACCAAAATGTTATTAATGGGTGTGTACCGTCTTTCAAACCACTTTACTCAAATATACTTTGATAAGCCTTTGATAATGACAATTATAATTCAGTGGTGTCGGGCCGGATTTCGTGGGAAAATGCGTAATGCATGCATACGTCATTCGCCCGTGTGTAAATTATATTATTACACAGAAGTAGCTCTGGACTGTGGTGCTTTTATGGTTTGGAAGTAGCATGCCACGTGAAGCTGAAATTTTTGGCGTTACAACGAATGAGAAAAAATGATTAAAAATGGAAAAACCTTTGGGGAATCACCAGTTGCAAAAACAATTGTTTTTGCTATTTATGTGTTCATCTGCTTTAACAAGATATCCAGTATCCATGTGTACACCTGCCCTTCAAAGGCGGAGCCAAAACAGTGTTGCAGTTTTATTAACTGCTAGTGGGCCAAAAGTTACAAGTAGCCTATCTTTAAATAGTCCTGCTATGTTTTGAAATATTCCATGTTTTCCTCTTCAAAATGAATTCATAATATTATCATAAAATAATTAGAAAAATTCTGTATATTGTATAACATGTCACACTGAGGGACACTGTTGTCAATGATCTTCTCAAATCGAAAACAGTTACTACAACAAATGGATGAAGTTACATAAAGTTCTTGTTGAGCCAGAATTTGTAATCCAGTGTGGTTTGTTTTCACGTAGGATGCACTTAAGAAGTCCCCAATGTGCACTACCCATAAAACTGTGCATGTTTGGATTGACCCTTTTAATCACCCTTCTATGGGTATTACAGCTGGATCTAGGGGGGTGGAGGTCTGCCGGCTGGTTTCAAGGTCTTTCCCTAAAGCCAAAATACAGAGGCAGTGTGGGTTGGAATTCTAGCAGCATTTGGCATTTTCGGATGGATACCACTGCTCCACAATTTGAAGGGGCTTCAGCATTATCTGGAGATGCCAGCTGTCCCTCTGGGTTCTATAGCATGGAGGCGCTCAGGCCTCACATAGAGAGACCTCAGGAGGATCCTGAAGGACCTGGAGCTGATGGAAACCCTTTTATATCTGGCATCATGACTCCTGTGGGGTTGAGGGAGAAGCAGGAGGGTTTTTCTAGAAACTGCTTCAACCAGTTTGCTAGTGACCGCATCTCCTTCCACCGTACTCTTGGTGTCGACACTCGGCCCCCTGAGTGAGTATCATAAGAGGCAGACTGAGAAAATTGTTCTTGGAGAGTTTTAATACCATATGATCACGTAGTTCTAGATTAATTCCAAACGATATTCTATATATATAACCAATTCTCTGTTACCCTTTCAAGATGCATTAAGCAAAAGTTTAGCAGATGTCCACGGTTACCCACTACCAGTGTGATAATTGTATTCCACAATGAGGCATGGTCCACTCTCCTACGCACCATCTTCAGTGTCTTGCATACTTCACCTGCTGTTTTACTTAATGAAATCATAGTGGTGGATGATGCAAGTACTCAAGGTGAGTAAAGGCAAAGATACATTGGGTTTTTAGGTACTTGGTATGAAAAAGGTTGACAATAAAATGAGCAAACAAATTCCATGGACTTACATTGAAGAAGAGACCCAAGCCATATCTTGAGACCAGAATATCACCTGAGGGTGGCCTCTTTTGACTTGGGACAGTAAGCAACCCACACAGAACACCTTAGTAACAGCTTAACAGACACCCAACACACCCTAGCAACACCTTAACAGCCCAAAAGTAAATGGCAAGACCTTAGCAATCACCCAGAACACCATGGCAATGCCTTAGCAAACACCCAAGACACACTAGTAACACCTTTACAGCCACCCAAAACACCCTAGCAACACCTTAGCAAACACTTAGGACAGACATTCTAGTAACATCTTAACAACCACTAAGAACACCCTAGCAACAGCTTATCAACTACTCAGAACACCCTAGCAATGTCTTAGCAATCACCCAGGACACCCTAGCAATGCCTTGGCAACCACCCAAGACACATTAGTAACAACTTAACTACCCAAAACACATTAGCAACACCTTTACAGCCACCCAAAACACCCTAGCAACACCTTAGCAACCACCCAGAACACCATGGCAATGTGTTAGCAATTACCCAAGACACACTAGCAATGACTCAGACCACCCAAACAACACCTTAGTGACCATTCAGAACCTCTTAGCAATCACCCAGGACACCCTAGCAACACTTTAGCAACCACCTAGGACAGACACTCTAGTAACATTTTAAAAACCACTAAGAACACCCTAGCAACAGCTTAGCAACCACTCAGGACACCCTAACAATGCCTTAGCAACCACCCAAGACACACTAGTAACACCTTAACTACCCAGAACACATTAGCAACACCTTAGCAACCACCCAAGACACTAGCAACAGCCACCACCTAGAACACCATGGCAATGTCTTAGCGATCACCTAAGATACCCTAACAATGGCTTAGCAATGACCCAGAACACCCTAGCAACACCTTAGTAACCATTTAGTACCTCTTAGCAATCACCCAGGACACCCTAGCAACACTTTAGCAACCACCTAGGACAGACACTCTAGTGGCATCTTAGAAACCACCCAGAACACCCTAGCAAAACCTTAGCATCCACTTAGGACACCCTAGCAACTCCTTGTCAACCACTCAGCATACTATGTGTTAATATGCTCAAAACACATTAGAAAAATACTTTTCTTATTAAAATATGGAAATTAGGTAAAACAGTATATCTTATCTTGTAGATTAAGGCAGTGTATTAATTAGTTTTTTCATTTCAGATCATCTAAAAGCCCCACTAGAACAGTATGTCCAGTCTCTTGAGATTGTGCGTGTCCTGAGGCAGCGTGAGAGGAAAGGTTTAATTGCTGCCAGACTCTTGGGAGCACGTGAGGCTGGAGGAGAGGTGCTTGCCTTCCTGGACTCCCACTGTAAGTACATACTATTGGGATTTTATAGAGTGCACCCCAACCTTTGGCTTTCACAGAAACTGAACTGACTGGAGGTATCAAATCGTAGTCCTTTAAAAGGTGAACATAATATATTGAGACAGTCCTGAGGATTGAGTCTAACCAAAGTCGAATTTTTAAAGCAGACATATTAGTCAACTTCCTACTCTGATTTTGTGTGTTTTCCCAGGTGAGTGTTTCTATGGTTGGTTGGAGCCCCTGTTGGCCCGGTTAGTTCAGGAACCTACCACAGTTGTGAGCCCAAGCATTGCTGTCATCAACAAGGACAATCTACGGTTCATAAAGCCAGTGCCGTCAGCCCGCACACATACCCGTGGGAGCTTTGACTGGACCCTGAGTTTTGGCTGGGAGACTATTCCTGAAGAAGAGAGGGTGAAACGCAAAGATGAAACCTATCCTGTCAGGCAAATGACACACACACACACATGCACACACATGTTTTATGGGGACTTCCCATAGACATAATCATTTTTATACTGTACAAACTGTATATTCTATCCCCTACCCCTAAACACAACCCTCACAGAAAATTTTCTGCATTTTTACATTTTCAAAAAACATGAGGAAAGTATGATTTATAAGCTGTTTTCCTATGTGGGACCAATAATGGTTGGTATTACTATGTTTGTAGGTCCGCATAATGTAGGGTTTAACAGGACCCCACACACACACACACACACTTTTCTCAGTAAGACACATTAGTTTAAATTGCATTTATATCACTGCTGCATATGAGACACCAATTTTCATGTAGTTACATTTTTATTTCGTTCAGGACACCTGCTATTGCCGGAGGACTTTTTGCCATTTACAAGCAGTTCTTTGAACACATTGGGACCTATGATGACAAGATGGAGTTTTGGGGAGGAGAGAACATAGAAATGTCATTTAGGGTAAGACCCTCTCGCAGGTTTTTATTTTTTTGCATCATTTGAGTGAACTGTTGTTAACATATATCATAAAATTAGAAGATTTTGACATTCATCATTTACTATTACTCAGATCATTATAATTCTGGTACAGTGTTTTTATTGTTAACTAAGGCCCTGTCCACATGAACACGGGTATTTTCAAAACCACAGCTTCTTCTATGCAATTTGGCCGTTCGTCCAGGCGCAAATCTGGTTACTTAAAACCGAACATTTTTGAAAACTCCTGCCAGGGTGAAGATTTTTAGAAACTCTGGTTGCAGTGTTGTCGTGTAGACTGTGAAACCGGAGATTTTGGCTTGTGACGTCAGAACTGGAACAGGTAGCAACCTTTTTTCCAGGCTTCTAATTGGCCAACATGGCTTTATGATAAGGGTTATATCGCCACCTGTTGGTTTGGCATGCTCTTGACAGCGCTTCATAGGGTGTTTTTGCATTTTCATGTGTTTTTTTTTTTTTTTTTTTTTTTTAATGGAGGGACAACTCCTGTTTATAAAAATACCCATGTACATGTGGATTAATAAATACTATAATAGCATTTAAATGATACTAAAACGACACTGCTTTGGTATCATACATCATGTATTGGCTTTTGCAGGTATGGCTGTGTGGAGGTAGTCTAGAGATCATTCCCTGTTCTGTGGTCGGCCACATCTTCCGCACCAAAAGTCCACATTCCTTCCCAAAAGGCATAGATGTGATCACACGCAACCAGGTTCGCCTCGCAGAAGTCTGGATGGATGATTACAAGAAGATTTTCTACAACAGAAATAAAAAAGCTGCTGCCTTTGCAGCAGAGGTGAGAGAAGTGGATAATGTATGTAATATTTTTAATTAATTCCAAAATGAATCTTCTTTGTAAATCTCACATATTTCTCTTTTACCTTTGAGGAGCACAGAAATCCTACGGGGACATAAGTAGACGTCTGAAGCTCAGAGAGAAGCTACATTGCAAAAATTTCTCCTGGTATCTAGAAAACATTTACACAGAGGCCTTTGTGCCTGATTTGAACCCTGTGCTGTTTGGATCGGTAATGCATAATGTTGTGATTTGATCATTTATTGCAGTAATAGCCATTACCAACATATATATATATATATATAATGTATGTATGCATTTGTACATATTATGTCTGTAGTTGAAGAACATTGCCACAAAAACTTGTCTTGATATTGGTGAGAAGAATCCTGGAGGGAAGTCCATGATTTTATTCATTTGCCACAACATGGGAATAAATCAGGTATTCTAACGACCACCGCTGTCATCCTCACATTTTATTTTATTTTATTTTATTTTATTTTATTTTATTTTATTTTATTGTTTTGTTTTGTTTTGTTTTGTTTTGTTTTGTTTTTTATTTTATTTGTTTTTTATTTGATTGTTGTTTTTTGTTTTTATTTGTTTTATTTTGTTTTGTTTTGTTTTTTATTTTTTATTTTATTTGTTTTGTTGTTTTTTATTTTATTTTATTTTGTTTTGTTTTGTTTTGTTTTTTATTTTTTATTTTATTTGTTTTTTTTATTTGATTGTTTTTTTTGTTTTTATTTGTTTTATTTTATTTTATTTTAATGTTTTATTTAGTTTTATTTTAGTTTTGTTTTGTTGTATATTGTATTGTCTTTCACTGAATTTGACCACTCAGAAACATGAAAAAGTGGCCAAAGTAAACCGAAGCACTCTGCATTTATTAAATCGGTATATTTAAATATTTTAGTTCTTTTTCTGTGTTATTTTTTTTTTTTCTCTGTAGTATTTTGAGTACACGTCACATCAGGAGCTGAGGCATAATATTGATAAGGAGCTGTGTTTGCATGCGACAATCGAGCCTGAACCAATGCGGGTGGAGCTGTGCAACTTTCGGGGTGATGGAACCGTCCCAGCTCCACAGCAGACATGGAATTTCATTCTTCTTTCCCAGCAGGTATGGTACATATCCCAAAATCCCTTTGCCTCTGGCTGTGTGATGTTGCAAAAAATGAACGTACTATCATGGCACAAAATTACCTTTATAATCTCAAACTTTTGTGTGCTTCATCCATTTAAAGATTTATATTTGGTCTTTAATCTTTGTGTTATCTTACATTTGTAATTGTTTGCAGATATATCTTCTCCACAATGCTCTGTTTAATAAGTGTTTAATGGTGGAGTATAGCAACATCATCATGAAAAACTGTGACCCTTCCAACGATTATCAGCATTGGTCTTTCATCTGATCTGTGTCCTCCATCAGATTACCAGACTCTCTTTTGAAATATTTCACAAAACAGAAGTTCAATGTTACACAGATGTTGTGAGTTTGTGCAATGAATCAGGAGTTCTCATTTTAATTAGGTCAAGTTTAAATTTCATTTGACTGAAGCACTAAAATCAATGTTTGTCAAATAATGCAAACGTTTATTTTGTTTCTCTTCTCACACTGAACACTGTTCAGTTTCTAAACAATGTATTTATTATTACATGAAAGCTAATGAATTAAAGATATGAAGACTTTTGTAAACGAGGTGTGCAATGACTGAATGTAATTGTGAAGTGGATTTAAATGTTGTTTTTAATGGTTTCTTAAAATCCAATCGACGCAAGGTGGCGCTAATGCAATAGAATAGAGTTTCTAGTTCCACTACGCTGTTTGTTTTGCGTAAGAAATGACTATGATGCGTGACTTTATACAACTGTTGCATTTATTTATTTATTTTTTTAATCTGCAATGTCATGCTGACATTCTTTTAGAACTGAACATACGACTTTTTTTCTAGCTCTTATCAGCAGGACTAATACTTATTAGATATTCTGCGCGCGCGCTCTCTATTGAACTGAACAGCGCTCAGCATGTTCGCCATTGCAGCGTATAGCTGTCAATCACCGCCGTGAGTGGGTTGTTGTCTACAAGCACCGCCCTCCTGCAGTCTGACCCCGCCCACCTGCCTTTTCCTCACGCGCAGCTGCGCGGGTGACGTCACATGCTCCAGCAATGATGGGCAGTCGAGCGAGCGCTGGTGAGTTCTTCTCTACACCAATAAAATCACAGAGTCCCGCCGTGTCATTTTAACAGGGAAGGAGGAAATTGTCTTAAAGAAAAAGAAATGTCTCTGTAGTCGGTATTGTTACATCTTTGCGCTCATATACAACGAGCCTGTTACAACTCTAAGTTTAGCCTTTAAATCCTGGTGTTTTTGTTTTGTTTAGTAAAGAACACTATATGTAAGTAGCACGTTGTTATTCATTGAGTGTGTTTGATTCTGCTGTTTACTAACGTCTGCATCTCTAACCAACTTTATCTTATAGCATCATATAGATTTTAAATTCAGTCCAAGTAACTTTATGTTTAAAGCATTTGTTGTGAATGTGATGCATTGCATAAAATCATTAGCAAACTGTTATTCCAGTCAGTGTCAGGCTGAGCCTTGTTAAATAAGGGATTGTGCTAATAACATTATGGTAAGTTGAGTGTGTCTTTGTGTCAGAGCAAACACAAGCTTTATATGTCTATCTTTGCTGTATGCCACAGAGAGAGCACACACTACTACAGTCCCTGAACACAGTGGTAGGACTATGTGTTTGTCATCCCAATGTAGATAGCTATGTGATGTGACCTGTCAAATTACTAGACTAGTCAATTTTAGAACAGCAATAGACAGTGTTTGTTTGTCTGTTCCTCAGAAGTGACTCAGCATTGGCACAACTATTGCACGTGAAATACCTTTAAATGAAAATCATTTGTATAGAGTATTTTCCTTTACAGGTGTCATTTACTGTAGGTCCGGTTTTCATATTCAGGCCATTTAGTAAACAAGCTTGCTCTGTTGTGTTATTTGTTGGTTATTGTGTAATATTTGTTGACATGGTACTATGTGTGTTTGGCAGCTTTAGTCAAAGTGCTCTTTGGAGAGTGTGCGAATCAATGTGCCAAATATTTCTGTAGTGATAGACCAGTTTATTTATTAATTTAGCTATTTTGAAGTTGGTGATTAACAGATATGTTATGTTACTTTGTTATTTGTCCAAATCTACCAAATACCTAGTACAATTTCTACTATACTACTAAAATATTTTAATGTACTGTATATATCTGCATTATATTTGCCATATTGATCTCTATCTCTCAAAATAAGTTTATAATTGTCCTGACAACATTTCACCACAAAAATAGGTATATAATATATAAAACTTTTATTTTTAGAAACATATTTTTGTTATTTGTTATGTAGCATTACTTTTCTTAAGCAAAATTGTTTAATTTGCAATAATGACTGGAAATGATACTGTAATATAACTCCAGAAAGCTATAAAATCAAAAACACACATTTGATCTGACTGTATAAACTTAAGAACAACATGAGATTGATCTTCTGCACTTTAATCTTTTCCTGACCTCTTGGCAGACAAGATGAGCACCCTTCCCCTCTCACGTTCGGAGGTGTTTGGGCAACTGAGGAAAGAACTACATGATGATGTGGAATTTCACCAGTCCGATGTGCATATCTTCATCATCATGGGTGCTTCGGTGAGTCTCATTGTGTGTGTGTGTGTGTGTGTGTGTGTGTGTGTGAGGAATATTTTAATATCTTTGTCTGTACTCATAAGGAATTGAGTGTCATTTGCAGCCTTGAATTGTCACTCATTTTGAACACTTTGCATCTATTGATTACATTTTTTTTTATTATTATTTTTTTTTTTATAAATAACAGTGCATTTGCATGTACCTCAGTGTTCAGATAGTAATAAGAATTTGGTAATTTACTATTGAATCATATAAATTTAAGTGTCCAATTTAAGACAATATTCCGATTCCCCAAATTCTGATTCCCATCCCTAGGCTAATCAGAAAATTGTTGCATGTAAATTAGAGCTGCACGATTAATCATTAAAAGAGTCTCAATTCAGACACCCACTATGTTTATTAAGTCTTTGACAAAATCATATCAGAACATGCATTGGCACTGTCGCTGAGCCAGAGCGAGCGAGACGTTGTCATGTATAGGTATGAAACAGCTTCAAGTCTATTCAACCGCACAGTATCATTATTTCTGTGTTACAAATATTCAAATATCACAGAAGTACTCGGATAAGTTTATTGTTCAGATATAAACACTGACGTCTGTGGAAGCGATCAAAATCGAGCAAACCACTTTTTGAAAGTAACTTGGCACTTTAAACAAAGAATGTATCGATTACATTGTTACACCAGTAGGTGGCGACAAGTTAATGTTAAAAATGTATTTGCCATTGAATCATTCATTCAAGAGATTTGTTCAAAAACGCTGTTTCATCCAGTAATAAAACAAGTGAAGTATTTATGAGCGAGTCATTAAATCATTCATTCAAACCGATTTTTAAAAATAATTCATTCAAATTAATTAAACATTTTAAATAGACTGCAGCGATTAACTTTTTGTCAGAACCTCTGGTAAATTATTTTGTTTAGTTGTCTGTTTAGAATTATGGGAGAATTGTGATCTCTGTTTGCAAAAAAATCCAGAATCGTGCAGCTCTAATGTAAAACACCTTATTATGAAAATTTGCTGAAAGGTGATATATATGTGCAGTCCACACAACTTTCCAGTTTGTAAAGCACACAGGAGGATGCATTAGAACTGGCACAGGTGTGTGTACAGTTTCATCACCAGGTTTCATCACATTGGCCATGATTGCACATAGATTGTGGAATTAGTGTTTCCAAATTCTGAAGCTCTGTTCCCATTCTCTAAACTCTTAGACAACTTAGACAACTCTCTATCACCATTCCTTGCTGCATTTTTTTTTCTCCCCTTCTTTTGCCAAGTTACATATTACTACGTGTTTATTAACGATCACTCACGCCTTTCCGTTTCATGGCAATGTTTCCATGCTTTTTTGAATGTGACAAGTAATTAGAGTCAGTCCTAATTAAATCGCTGTGAAAAATATTCTGTTGCATGTACGCTAGTGTTGTATGTATTTCGATATGTATCGATACTTAAATATCTGAAACGGTTCCAATATGCCTTTTCTGTAGTATCGACACACCGATACCAGCTGGGCGTTCTCGCTCTCTTCTCTGACACGCACCCGCCTCCTCCGGCAGGTATCGTGACAACACTAACGTACGCATATAAACATCAAATTCGGATTATAGACCTTAAACAGAATTTGATGTGCATGTAGACATATTCATTGAAACGACTGTCAAAATGTGGTCCAATTTGCCCAAAATCCTACTAATTTATTGATTTATTTCAAATTATTCCTACTATGGTAGTTTCTTTATAGCTTATGGTTTTACCGCACAGCCTGTTTACTGCTGGTCCAATAAAGGAAGAAAGTCCTCTGAATTGATAGAATGGCCTTGATGTTTTGTAGAAGGAAGTACAACTGAAATTAAGCAACCATGAAGGGATGTTACCAACACAGGGCTTTTATTTATCATGCAGATAGAACAGGGCAGTTGAGTAATTCAGCAGTTCAGTTCACAGCTTATGGCCTCGAAAGGTGATTGGTCAAGTGTGGTGACAGAAGGTCTGTGATTTGCTGGACATGACGAAAGACTTATCTAGACAACCTTGATTAGATTCAACATGCATATAATGCAAAACATCAAGAATAAGTGAAGTTTGCATTACAGTAGGTCAAGCTTTTACGCTTCTCACTAGAGCGTGTTTTCTTTTAGTGATGAAATTTAAACCCTCTTCCTCCTTTTTTTTTTTTTTTGGTTAGCTTTTCCTTGTTCCTCCTTATTTTGTTTAACTTTTTGGTTGTCTGAATTTGCACAACTGCTTTGTGAAAAGATCTTTGTTACTGTTGGCTTTTCCTGTTCTTATTGTTTGGGTTTTTAAATAGGTGCTAGTGAGCTGGATTATGCAATATCACTCTCTGTCAGCACTTTTCTTTCAGTCGGTGTGGAGAGAGAGGTGAAAGAGCTGGCTTGTGTGTTTGGGATGAGGGTGGGGTTGGAAAGATGGTGGAGAGGCCAGATCTGGACCGGTGGTTGGCATGGGGTTGCACAGGTTTATGGCATAGTGTTATTGGGTCCATTCAGAAACCATGTCAAAATCCAGATGTAACATCACCTCATTTGTCTGACCTTGAGCCACTTACATTCAGCACATGGATCTGACCCCAGGCAGTATTATAATCACATTTGTCTCAAACAACATGAGCTTTAATTTTAAAGACAGTTACAGCTAGGCCTTTAATGATTTGCTGGATTAAAATACATCAAGCTAAAGCAAATGTCCTTCAGTGCATTTGTAAATGGAACGCAAAGGAACATCTCAAATGTTGTGTTGTGTGAAAATATATTTTATTTTGTGAATGTAAATTAGATTACACATTAGTGAATTATATACACTCACGGGCCACTTTATTAGGTACACCTGTTTAACTGCTTATTAATGCAAATATCTAATCAGCCAATCACCTGGCAGCAACTCAATGCATTTAGGCATTTCGAAACACTGCTTTGTGAAGCTTCGAAACCTTAATGAATCTTTTGTTTCAAATCATTGGTTTAGAGCGTGTATCAAACTGCCAAAGTCAAGTGATTTCATTAAACGAGGCTTTGTTACATCATAACTGTTTCGAAACGTTTCGAAATTCCAATGGTTCACCACTGGGGGACAATCTCTGTAAACCCATGAATCACGGGGCGAACCATTGAACACGTGTCTATGGTTTTTACCTGATCTCATTAGTTTTAAACATTTGTAGATGTTTTTAATGAGACCTTTGTATAATTAAAAAGGATTAATAGTAGTTAAGTCTCTTTTTGGCCTGTTTAGCTGAGCCATCCATAGAACAAACAAAACAAGCCCTGGAAATTGATAAAAGAACACATATTATACAGACACTTGATATTTAATGGTATTAGATGAATAGTTAATTGCAGTTCATAGATTATATTTTCAACAAAACACTTGCATAAAAACTGCTTTTAAAAAACCCATTGCATGTTTGGCTCGAGTTTTTGTTGCATTTACACTGTTCTGACCAGCACGGGTCACCAGCGTGTGGGGTTTCGAACACTTCGAAACAATGAATCGTTTTTACGAAGCAATTGGTTCAACTGATTCGAAGCTTTGAAAAGCTTAATTTCTCCCATCACTAGTCAAGATGATCTGCTAAAGTTCAAACTGGGTATCAGAATGGGGAAGAAAGTTGATTTAAGTGATGGTATGATTGTTGGTGCGAGACTGGCTGGTCTACTGGGATTTTCACATACAACCATCTCTAGGGTTTACAGAGAATGGTCTGAAAAAGAGAAAATATCCAGTGAGTGGCAGTTCTGTGGGTTAAAAAAAAAATGCCTTGTTGATGCCAGGGTCAGAGGAGAAAATCTGGTTCAGCCGATAGAAAGGCAACAGTAACTCAAATAAGCACTCGTTACAACTGAAGTCTTACAGAAGAGCATCTCTGAACACACAACACGTCTAAACTTGAAGCAGATGGGCTACAGCAGCAGTAGACACACCGGTGCCAGTCCTGTCAGCTGAAAACGGCAAACTAAGGCTACAATTTGCATGGACTTAACAAAATTTGACAATAGAAGACTGGGAAAACATTGCCTGTTCTGATGAGACTTGATTTCTGACTTGAGACTTGACATTCATATGGAGGGTCAGAATTGGGAATAAACAACATTAAAGCATAGATCCATCCCGTCTTGTATCAGTGTTTCAGGCTGCTAGGGGTGTAATGGTGTGAGGGATATTTTCTGGTCACACTTTGGGCCTCTTAGTATCAATTGAGCATCATTTAAACACCACAGTCTACCTGAGTATTGTTGCTGACCATGTCCTTCCCTTAATGACCACAGGTAGGGCTGGACGATTATGACCTAAAATCAAAACCTCGATTAATTGAACATTTGACCTCGATTACGATTAATGAACGATTATTTGTTTATTTTATTTTTTTTGTGCCGGATGTGCAAGTTCACTTACAAGGTTTGTACTGTAAATATGCTTGACTATTAAAGGTGGGAGTTTTCTATTGAGAGAGTGATCTGACATAACAGCTCACTATCAGTTATTTTATCTATGGTTCATAACATTTCTTTTTCAGAAACAGATTTCTGCTCGTTGTAAATCGGATAAAGATAAATGAGCACAGTACCAGTACGAGAGTGATTGCGTGTGTGAATTAGTCATACCGTCTCTCTGTTAATTGTAAAGCTGTGGGTTGTAGTTAGTTAAAATAGAAAAATATATGCTATAATAACTTTTGAGTTTCTAAGCTACTTTAGTGATAAATCACATGACAGCATTGACTAGTTTCTGCGTTCCTCTCTGTGTGCGCGATCTTCACGTTTTGTGCAGCTACTGTTTGTATGAGTGTTCGTGCCACAGTGCTGCTGCGCAAGCACGGTAGCTTGATATAATACACATCCGATCATCTAAAATCGCTTGAATGTTCAAACTGGCAAACCTTGATAAAGTTTAGTGAAGACGCAAGGCTCACCGCTCGCACGCCGTCTTGTGTGTTGACTCGGCATTCATCTCTGTTGCTTCCATGCCGCTGACTGGACGGGGCGGTTTCACGTGGCTACACACGCAGTAGTATGTTTTTAAGTGGGAAGTATTAACAGGATTAAAAAAAACGAAATATCCAACATGGGAAAATTACGTCAGTTAGAGGTTCTGAATTTCGGATTCGATTAATCGTCCAGCCCTAACCACAGGGTACTCCTCTTCTGACGGATACCTCCAGCGGGATAAAACACCATGTCACAAAGCTCATATCATCTTTAACTGGTTTCTTGAATATGACAATGAGTTCACTAAACTCATTTGACCTCCACAGTCACCAGATCTCAGTCCAGTAGATCAGCTTTGGGATGTGGCAGAACGGGGGATTCACATCATGGATGTGCAACCGACAACACAATATATTTAAATCACACATAATATATCCAAAATTAACAATGTAATGTTATAGATTCTCTCTATTGCTAATGATTTAGATTTCCTCTCTTATGATGATATGATCTAATCAGGTGATTCATTCAAATATCCCCTGGGAATCAGACCCATAGTCTCTGTCTTTCTAGTAGATTGCTCTACTGTTTACACTACAGGATCACTGAGATACAATTTAATCAGTTATGAACAAACACAACCCTTTTTCTTTAGAAACACTGTAGTCACCATCAGAGCAAATACATGGCCGCTAGGTTTTTGTATGTTTGTTTTAGTATCATTAAGTTACAAACTCAAGTGTGGATGGATTTTTGTCAAGTCACCATTGCTGTGGTGAAAAGCACACAGTAAAGCAACTGGAATGACTAGTAGATTAAATAGCGAACCGATTAATGTCCCCCAATAATGCATATCTTGTTTCATGAGACTCCCACAATGCTGTAAATCAGCCAAGACAAACAGAATAGTGCTGTCTCACTGTGCACGGAGCATTTCTCATGTGTCTGTATGGGTGTGGAGCAGATCTGCTGAGATCAATGACCTTTGCATTTGAGAAGATTGAGTCACATGAAGCAGGGATGGGTTGACTGTTGTATTTTTGTTTGTTTTTTTAAACAACATTTTATCTGTTCTTGTGTGTTTTGTGTTCATTATTTAATGTTCTATTTATTTTCAGATGTATTTGTGACATGAGTCACATTATGGCTGCATTTTCAAAACATATTAGGCTGCCAACCTCAGTGGCATTTACGTGCTTTATAGGCATGTTCGGACAAGACTATGATGGACAGAACTGCTTTTTAGACAAATAGTTAATTATGATTTGATTTCTTTTAAAGGGGTCATGACATGGATTTTTGTTTAAAGAGGTTTGCTTATAACTAGAGCTGCACGATTCTGGACAAATTGAGAATCAAAATAGAGAGTGTTTCAAATAGAGATCACGATTCTGAACAGGCAAGAAACGACTGCAGTCTATTTCAATGTTTTATTCATTTGAATTAATTATTGAAAAAAGTGTTAGTCCATATTCCAACACCCTTGACAATTATTACATTTTAATTACGTCAGACACATTATCTAGAGAATAAATACAAATACACCTAGTACAGGGGTAGTTTAGAGTTTAAAGAGAGTTTAAAAAAAAAAAAAAAATAGGGTAAAAAACACAGTAATAGTCAAAGCCCTCTGCACACACACCTAGAAGGGCAATTACAGGGTCTTCTGGGATTTCAAAATGGAAGATTTCTTTAAGGGCGTTGAATATATCTTTCCAATAATATCTTAATTTTAGACGTGACCACAAAATATGGGTGTGATTGCCAACATGCTGACCAGTTTCTCCAGCACTCCTACTCTGAGCAGGATGGATTCCATTTTGCAATTATCTGTGGAGTTCTAAATAAAATCTGGTAATTATCTTCCATTTGAATTCTCTAGATATTAGAGTTAACGACTGCAAAAGGTGTACAAGGTGTACCTCTCTGCAAACTTCCTCCCAAGTTTCGAGAGGAACTGTTTCGTTAATTTCAGCCTCCCATTTCTCCTTTATCTGTAATGTTATTTGGGTTCTTAGGTAGAAATAACATATATTTTAGAAATTCTTTTTGACCACATGTCCACTTTGTATTTCTTTAAAAAGCAATTCTACTGGAGAGGTGTTTTTGAAACCCACATCTGTACGAGATGGTGCAAAGTCATTAAGATAACCAGTACTTGCTGCTGATGAAATTTTCTTAGACAAACTAAATGATGTTTGTATAGTTCTCCAAATTTTAAGGAAGCTGTTTTTTAAAGAAACACTGGAAAAGGGTACTATTTTTAGGGGCATGGAACAGAGGCTATTTTTAATATTGACCCACGGAGTTTGTCTATCTTCACTCATCCATGAAATTAGGAGCCTCAACTGAGTTGCCCAAAAGAGATTGCAATCTTTTAAAGATTAATGATGCAGCTCAGCTTCTAATATGAAGTTATTTTTTGCACTAATATATATATATATATATATATATATATATAATATATATATATATATATATATATATATAATGCGGACAAACAACTATTTTCAATCTTCATTCTGACCCTCTGTCTAAAATTATTAGTTTTTAAGGGGTGGCTCCTTTAAGGCTTGTCAGTAAACGGCCACTGTTATGATTGGCTAATGTCATTGCATAGGAAACGGTATCAACACCCACTCGCTATTGCATGCGAGTAAGTGTTTTGAAAGCATTATCCATATAAAACAGTCATTTACAAACAAAGCATTATGAAATCCTTTACGTACGGTTTGTGATGCAGCTGCTGTCAGATCCAATACAGTTGACTGCTTCATCTTTCAAGAAAAGTTTATTTTTTTCATTCTATTGTGCTTTGTTATCAATACAATCTGCAGTCAGATTCTAAGAACAAACGCATAAATCCTCCAACACGACCCGGGACACCATTTAAAAATAAACTATTCACTGCTGGAAGTCTGTACAGAAAAGCAAATATGCTTTTGAAACAGGATAAAGCGAATGTATTTTCACTCTTCCATTTGTCCTGTTGTCGACTCAAGCGCGTGAGTCAGAAACTGAATGCGCATCTGTATTTTGTATCCAGTGTAGACGGCGTTAATGATTATAATGGGTTCTATTTGATTTTGACGTCATGTTCACACTGGTGTAGACAGTGACCGAGTGCCAGCGGGCCAAATATATTTGCCTGCGTGATGTCACAAATCCCACAAAACCTTAACAAGCTGTTTTTGGAGCTTGATCAAATAAATGCTTTGTTTATGAGGAGAAGGTTTTAAGTTCTGAAACTAGGATGTTTTAATGATTTAAAGACCTCATGTCAAAAGATCAAGGAAAATTTGATTTCTCATGTTATCAGACTCTCTGGTGTGATTTATCTAGTTTTGAAAATGTTGTGTGGCAACTTTTGTACTGTGATGTAACACATGTTCTTTTTGTAGGGAGATCTTGCCAAAAAGAAAATCTACCCAACTTTGTGGTGAGTACTCTGACATAACTTTTATGTGTACTAGTATTTACTAGTATACTACAGTTCATAAGTTTAGGGTCGGTATGTTTTTAAAGTGATTTTGAAAGAAGTGTCTTATGCTCGACAAGGTTCCAATTATTTGATCAAAAATACAGAAAAACTGTAATCTTGTGAAATATTATTACACTTCAGTTTAAATATTTGAAACTATTTGAATATATTATAAAATGTAATTTATTCCTCTGATCAAAGTTGAATTTTCAGCATCATTGCTCCAGTCTTCAGTGTCACATGATCCTTCAGAAATCATTGTAATATGCTGATTTGTTGCTCAAGAAATATTTCTTAATATTATCAATGTTGAAAACAGTTGTGCTGCTTAATATCTTTGTGGAAACTGAAACTTTTTTTTTCAGGATTCTTTGATGAATAGAATGTTTAATAGAACATCAAGAATCTATTTAAAATGGAAATCTTTTTTCTTTACCATCACCTTCTGATCAATTTAATGTCAATTTTAAAGCAACAGTCTCTTTAAAAAAAAACATACTGACCCCAAACTTTTAAACAGTAGTGTGTCTATTTATTTCTGTTTCTCTCTATAGGTGGTTGTTCAGAGACGGTCTTCTCCCTGAACAGACACATTTTGTGGGATTTGCTCGTTCTGATCTGACCGTGGATGCCATACGCACGGCCTGCATGCCCTACATGAAGGTCACCGCTCAGAGAGTGTTCTCTATGCACACTCTTGTCTGCTTACCGCATGTGTGTGTTCATATGGCCTCTGTTTCTCCTCCCTTCAGGCGGTAGACTCTGAGGCAGAGCGCCTCGCTGCATTCTTCAGTCGAAACTCTTACATCAGCGGGAAGTACGTGGATGAATCCTCTTTCGCTAACCTGAACACTCACCTGCTGTCCCTGCCTGGAGGAACTGAGGCCAACCGCCTCTTCTACCTGGCCCTGCCGCCCAGCGTCTACCACGATGTCACTAAGAACATCAGACATCAATGCATGAGCATCAAGTGAGAAACAAACGCATGCAGTTGCTTTTGTTTCATTTTTGCTTTTTTTAAAAAAATGTCATTTATGTTCTTAATACAAGGCAAGATGTGTCCAAAAATAGGGTAGAGGTTATGTTACAGACTTGAATAATACTTTTCTAGGCAGTCAAACCTACAATTTTGTCCTGACTGACAAAAATTTTCCATATACTATAATTTGAAAGAGGCACCTGAGCCATTTGTTGAATATCATAGAGCATTGGCTAACAACTGCCCATAACACATTAGCAACTATATAGCAACCCCCTATGGTCAACTATGGTCGCAAGTTCCATCATTACCAGCAGAGTTCAATGATTTGGTGTTTCCCCAAAACCATGGTTCTAATGAACATTCACAAATAGCATTGCAAAGATGTGTGGTTGGAACAACAGCTCTCGACCTGTGGTTAGAAGCAGTTTCTTAGTATGACGTGGATTTATATAGATCATTCTCTTCAGCAAAATAAGCAAGCTGACATTCAGTACATTCTATATCTTTCATTCCAAATATATACAAATTCCATTCTACGTCTTTTAGTTTAAGAGAATTAAAGTGCAGTTTTTTTTGAAGAGTGCACATGCGTACGTGCTCTAGTACACCGGGGGAACTACGTTTTCAGGAAACTGTCGTGACTACCTAGTTAGTTTCTCCAATGGTGCATTGTACTTTGGTTGGTTAAAAGGGTTAGTTCACCCAAAAATTAAATTTCTGTAATTAATTACTCACCCTCATGTCGTTCCACGCCCGGAAGTCCCATTTAAATTAAGATATTTTTGATGAAAAACAGAGGGTTTCTAAACCACCCACAGGCAGCAATGTCATTGCACCTTTCAAGGTCCAGAAAAGTAGGTAAAGACATTGTTAAAAAAGTCGGTGACTGCAGTAGTTCAGCCTTAATTTTATGAAGCGACGAGAATACTTTTTGTGCGCAAAACAACTTTATTCAACAATCTCTTCTCTCCCCTGTCATTCTCCTACACTGTTGACGTAGTAAACACAGTGCAGGCTCCCGGGTTCTACATCAGAACGCAGACTCGGTATTGGCCGATGCTGTACATGTGAGCAGCACGACGCATGTGTGTAATGCTGGCCAATAATGAGTCAGCGCTCTGATGTAGAACCCGGGTCTAGAACTACAATAACCATCATATTTACACAGCGCACACAAGTCCTCTGCACTTACTCCGATTTCTCTCAACATGGGGACAGGAGAGCTGTCAGTCAGTAAATGAGGAAAACAAAAGATCTTGCGTTACTTATTTGAAAAAGTAACTAACTAAAAAGTAATAATGTGTTACTTTTCCAGTTACTAGAAGAAAAGTAATCTGATTACGTAACCTGCATTACTTGTAATGTGTTACTCCCAACACTGCCTGAAATAAATGAAAATTTCTCATTTTAAATTACATGAAAATTGTTGCATTGGCAACTAACTTAAATAAAATAATTTGAAGTTTAAGTTGAAGTGCTAAAAATACTAAAACTGAAATAAAGCTAAATAGAAACATTTAAAATGAAAACCAGTACCAGCACATAACAAAATGACCAAAACTTGAAAACTGAAAATATAAAAATAAAGGCTAATTCAAAGAACACAATAATAGTACTAAAATATCACTGGCTAGATATGAGATGAAGTTTCTTTTTAATTTTCTAAATGCAAGTCTATGTGGGTATGCCTTTTTAAAACGCAGCATATTTCTTTTTGGTAGAGGCTGGAACAGGATCATCGTGGAGAAACCTTTTGGCCGTGACCTGCAGAGCTCAGAGGAGTTATCCAGTCATCTCTCTTCTCTCTTCACTGAGGAACAGATTTACCGGATAGACCATTACCTAGGCAAAGAGATGGTCCAGAACCTCATGGTCCTGAGGTGTGTCCTTTTCCCTTTTTCGTTGGATCTGTTTATCATTCTCTTCATCCCTCTCTGCCTTCTGCTTTTCACTGGCTGTCACACACAGTTGTCATTTATGCATAATTAAGGGTTAAACTCCATTAGGAAGCTCTTCCTCTGTATCCGTGTCTCGTTAGTCATTGGTTTCTCTCTTATTTCCTTAAAGGTTTGGAAACCGGATATTTGGACCCATCTGGAACCGGGACAGTGTGGCATGTGTGGTTCTGACCTTCAAAGAGCCGTTTGGTACCCAGGGTCGGGGAGGATATTTTGACGATTTTGGTATCATTCGGTTAGTTAAGTTTCCTTGCTTAGAGATGATTGTGATAGTTAATTAATCTTTAAACATGGGGTATGAAAGGATAGTCTACCAAAGATGAATTCTGCCATCATTTAACCTATATGATTTTCTTCTATGAAACACAGAAGGAGAAATTTTTTTAAGCTTGCTCA